>LR991071.1:8004394-8577557 GCA_905163555.1 Notocelia uddmanniana | reverse complement strand
GACGTAAAATTAATAATTTTAATCAAATTAATAACATACTTGAATTGAAACCTGTATTTTCATGATGCCAATCGAAAGACTAGACAAAAAATAATAATTCCTCTTAAGTAACATACCTACCTAGTTGGTTATTAAGTTATGTTACTGTAATAATCCTTATCTACATAAAATATACTAACGAAAGTTAAATAAATTATATATTAAAATGAAGTACACACAATCAGGATTTACATTTGTCAATTTCATTCAAAATGGCCTCCTTGGGCCTGAACACAGGCCTTCAGACGACGAGGCCAGTCATCAATAGCGGCACGCACGGTTGTCATATCTAATTCCGTCACTGTCTTGACTATGGCCCGCTTGAGGGAGTCAAGATTTGTGTGGGGTCTAGCACAGGCTTTCTCCTCAGTAACCTGCCATATAGCATAATCCAGGGGGTTGAGGTCCGGGCTGGAGGAGGGCCAGTCTTCGTGGGCAATGAAGTCAATTTTGTTGCTTCGAAACCAGGCTTGAGTTGTTTTTGCCTTATGTGCAGGGGCTGAGTCTTGTTGAAAGACCCAGGGCTGGTTTTGAAATAGAGAGTGGCTTAAAGGCTTCACTATTGGTTCCAGAACGGTTTCCTGGTAAACTTTAGCCCCAGTTTTGACACCTTTTTCACAGAAATGGACCTGTGTTAACCCTGAGTATGACACACCTAACCAAATCATGACATAAGAGGGATGATGGCCTCGTTGCACTCTCGGAACAGCTACACTCGCTTCTTGACTGTTTTTTGCATACACTCTGTCATTCTGGCGGTTACAACATTCTTCAATGGTAAAATTTTTTTCGTCTGTAATAATATATTTCGGTGGCCATTTTGTGCGTACCGCTTCAGTAGCACGCGACTTCTATTCAGCCTCATAGTCTTCAATCGTCCATTAAGCAAATGACCTTTCCGTCTACGATAAGCGTGTAGTCTAAGGTCTTGATTGATAACTTTTTTAAGGGAGCTTCTCTTCACAGACATCTGAATTGCCAACAACTTTTGCTTCCGAACGGGGTTTCTTGCGATTCTCGCCTTCACTGCCTTTATTAGAGCTGGGGTCCGAACGGTGCGTGGTCTTCCAGACCTCTTGCGGTCATCAAAGCTCAGGGTACTATTGTACCTATTAATGGTACGATAAACGAATTGTTTCTTGATTTTCAGATTTTGAAGCAAAAAAAATATATAAAAAAAAAAAAATATTAGGGGACATTTTTTACACAAATCGAACTAGTCCAACAGTAAGCTCAATAAGGCTTGTGTTATGGGTACTAGACGACGATATATTTAATAGATATATACTTAAATACATAGAAAACGTCCAAGTCTCAGGAACAAATGTCTCTGTTCACCACAGAAACAAATGCCCTTACCGGGAATCGAACCCGGGACCTCTAGCTTCGGAGGCAATGACACTACCAACTAGGCTAAACAGGCCGACAAGCAAAGCAGCAACTTCAAAATCACGTTTGGCGGATGCCCGCATTTGTGCAACGCAATTACAGCGACACGATTTTCTTTTAGACCCCAATCCATTATAAATATGACGAGATAAGTGTTGTGTGTGCTATAAAATTATAACTGACAACCCGCCATTATATGTCATTATTTATTTTTTCGGTAGCATTTGTTTTAACGCAAGAAAAGAGTTTGCAAATCGAGTAACAGAACTTAGTAACCAACTAGGTAGTATCTTAAAAGAAAGTAATGACGTAAAATTAATAATTTTAATTAAATTATTAACATACTTGAATTGAAACTACCGAAGTCCATTGCGTATTTTTTTGTAAATTAATTAATTAAATGCTCAAAATGAGATCCTATTTGCCTTATGTAATTCGTCAATTTTTTTGGTAATTTTGCTGCCTCTTGGATGTCTTATAATTTTATGGTGAATATTCGATATGATGTCTCATAGTTTTCGCTATACCACCGCTAACTTCGAGAGATGTCTTTATATATATTGTTCAAAAAGTATGCTTCTATTAAGTCAAAACTTACTTCATATGCCATGATCGCAATAAATTAACACAATAACACGCGTGCAAGTGAATGAAGACTAAACAGATAAAAATACGAAAAACAAACGTTCTCAGAAATTGTTACATTCTCAATTCATTTTCTTTTAAATTTGCCTTTTGTCTAGCTTAAAGAGCATGCATTCAAATACTAAGTTTTATCATTTTATCTGCACGTACACTTATAATAATGCAAACTGTGCCAGGATGTCGTTTATTAAGTGGGTACTAATTTGCGAATAATCAAAGCTATGTACGGAATAATAATGTCGCTATTTTTAGATCGTCACCGTCGGCAGTAAATTTTTTTTTTTGAAAATTTATACAAACATTTTACGTTATTCCTTTCTTTTTAGATTCTATGTTACCTACTTCAGAGGATATTTTTTCCTTTCTTTCGAATGGGATCATAAAAATGCAGGGAGTCTTTTTCACATTTGAGTCGGTTCGATTCCCAAAGCAAGCAAGTAACTTTTAGAAAATCTTTGAATGTAGTATTACTAACTTTGAAAAATAAAATAAGAATCTTCTTGAGAATATGAAACACCTCGTCTGGTGAAATTTTTATATTCTACTAGTTGTCCCGGCGAACTTCGTTCGGCCCCCGAGCTGTTTCGTACAAAATGTGTGAGAAGATTTTTTCGTATAAGGTAAATGTACGGAATTACGGAAATTATCGGTTAAGGTCCAAAAACAAGAAAACTATTAACTATTTTCAAAATATATAAATATTCATAAAAACTGTAGACAATATTGCGTCGAATGGACAAGGAGTCAACAAACTCTGGACATATGGTATATTTTTACGTAATTTGTTTTATTCAGTCCACGTCAAACCACCGAAACTGTAGGAAGTGCTTCGCGTGGGCGTAAAAGCTTACATGCATTTTCTTAAGGATTTTGCAAGTAATGAGACAGTATTTTCATTATAAATTATTTTAATCATTGTGTAGGATTTCATAACGAACTGATTAAATAAATTTTCATGGATATTCAGTAAGTTACGGTCGATTTACTGATTGCCGCAATTACATACATCAAAAACAGACCATGTCCCGAAAAGCGTCAAAATTACGCAATTGAAGAAAATAAAGGGATTTTTATTCTGTGTTTTGCAGGGAATTCAAATAAGATAATCAAACAAACGTTGCTGTTACAAGCGTCATTTTTGCCATAGTTTCATATGATCAAATTACGTATTATGATTTAGTGGACCATTTTTATGAAAATAGGTGTCAAATGTAAACAATTTTGCCAATCTCGTAAAATGTTACCCCAAAATTCGACATGCTAAATAGTTAAATTATATTGCTTCAGTCCAATGTTATAATATAATTCATGGTAAATCTACTAATCTGAACACTTTACTATAGAATTTAGGTAATTTTAGGATGTGAAAAAGACGTACTCCTTAAAAACAGCTGTTTTTCTGACTTCCGAAATTCCCTACTATGTTTTTCGGTCGTGCTTCTAATTCCGTATTCTAATTCCGTGTGCTTATGTTTTCAAAAGAATTTTCTGTATTTTCTGAGTTATATTTAGTTGAACTAACGCATATCAAGTTAATAAACATAAACTGAACTTAGGGGTAATTGGGTCACTTTGATTTTAAGGCCCATTTGTCCTATCCATCAGTCCTCAGTGGGCGGGACAAATTCAGATTCAGAATTTTCCCATTTGTCTTCACTAGGGAAGACACAGATATCTTCCCAAGATATCGTTGCCATTTTCCCCAAAAAAGTAGGGGAGACTGGGGTCAATTGGAACGTTTTTGACAAAATCAGCTTTTCTACTCTAACAAATAAGAATGAAAATTCCTAGTTGTCTCCAGTGGAGCAGTTTTGTGGACATCGGCTAATATTGTTCCCTTGCTCAAGAAGAATAACTGAAATTTCCTCACCCCCTCTCCTCTAATATTAAAAATAATTATCTCCTTTTTGTCAAATATTTAATGTTATATTTTTTTTAATTATTCATGTTTAATTTATATTTCCTATTCCATTAATTCTGCAGAAAAGCGGCATTTACTGAATTGACCGGATTTAAGTGCACGCATTTACGGAATAACCGGCAGAGACTATTTTTAATCCGTAATAACGTACATTTAAAAGGTTAATATAAATGACTGTTAGTTATATAAAACACAGTTTAATATATAGTTGTTATATAACATTCTATACTCGGAAAGCCAGTCTTTACTAGTGAACAGATTTCAATTAGCTAAGATTTCAGGTTTTACTGGAAATAGCTTAATACTCCGTAATTCCGTACACTTCCCTTACCTATTTTACCGATATTTTAATAGTTATTCTGCTATTCAGAGCGAAGACAAATCCAAAAAATGAAAGATTTAAATCTGCCCAGCCGTTCTTAAGTTATAAATTATAACTTATAAATCTTATAATGCTGTATCTAATACGACTATGTTTTATACATTTATATAAATTCTATTCTTATAACCGTCTATTATTTGTGCGGGAGGAAATTTAAATACACAGATGGGTTAATACAGGCAAGATTTTTAATTATAAGAGGCACACTGAAAATTGTTTACAAAATCGTTCCATTTAACGTTAAACTTATCTAATGCTTTCGTTTTGGCATCTCCTTTAAGCGCACTATACTTCAAAGAGTTCAATGCCAGCTGTTTCAAAAGTCTCAAGTCGGCTTGCTTGCTGGCTGCACCCATGAAGGCTACATAGAAGTCATCAGACAACGGGTCCGATTCCCAAGCACCCGGGTCGTCACTGGATAAAACCACTGGCAGACCGTGGGCGAAGAATGTGGCTAAAGGATGATTCCGAACATCCTGTACTAAAGACAACACCGCGTTTGATATCACATTCACTTCTAAACCGATATCACGTTTTATTACTTCCTTCATTAGTAGCGGATGTTTTGGTAGAGCGTACGCATGTCCTAAGCGCTTCGCTCCTAAAAGAATAGCATCTACTAGGTTTTCATCTGTTGATGTGCCATACCAATCAGTTTCACCAGCGTGGAAGAAGTATTCAAAATCTCCGGCTGCCGCCGTCAGCTGCGGCACGAAATCCAACAACGGGTTGCCTAAATCTTCTTGGCCGACTAAGTCGAAACCAGCAAAAAAATCCGTTACTTCGTCTTTAACTCTTTTCGCCATTTTCAGGTAAAGGGCCAAAGCTTCTGTATCGACTTTCCTGGCTGGAGCGTATATCACTTTCGCCCCGATAAAATCCGGGTAATCTTTCACAAATCTGCTAGCGATTTTCTTGTAGGCCTTCGCAGTGACTACGGGGTCGTATGTAGTTCCGTCTAGCTCGTAAAGAGGCGGCAATATAGTCCTTACTTCAACATACATAATATTGTCTTCTCTGAACGTTTTTAATACGTCATAGAAGTATTGTTCCCAGACAGGTCGATGGGTTATTATTGGGAACACCGTCTCAAAGTAATCCATGAAAACACTCCACGTGTCTTTGATACTAGGATAAACATGAACTGGGTCTTTAACAACCATAGTGAAATGTTTTCTTAGCTCGGAGTCGAATTTTCTGACATTATTTGACTGTTTTCTAGCGTCGCGCATTAGTTTCCAATCACAAGTGATATTCGGCACTTTGTTGGCAAACTTTAATAACACCTTGTTTTTGTCAAAACAAACATAAAGTCCGTTCATATAAGTTACGTTCAACAAATAATCCGGTGAAAGCAAACCTACATCGTGCAAATGCAACGCAGCTCCTTTAGGCAAATCCTTGATGATTTTAAAGACTTTTGATCTGCTGATTCCGTCTTTATACTTGAAGAAATGGTGAGAGAAATTAAAGTATTCGGGATGGTCGAAAGCGTAGTCGATTTCATCTAATTTATGTTTCATCAAGCAGTTGTTGACTTTGGTTTCTTGTTCTGTCAGCGTGATGTTGCCGCCGACGGTGAGTTTTTCTTCATCTCGGAGGATCTGGGCTCGCTTGCTCGCGTGGTTACTGTCACATAGGAAGCTGTGGCTGTAGATTAATATTAATGTTATCAATACGAGGGACCGCATGCTGACAGGTCACGGACGCGGTGCCAGCAGCGCGTATGAATCGGCACTGAGTTACATAGGCGCATTGACCCGGTTTGTCGTATCAATAAACGTTCATTGTTTGCATTTAGTTTGTTATTAAGTACGTGCTTGGTTCCTTGTGTAGAGTGCTTAGTCATTGGTCGAATGACAAGTAAAAATGTAGGTTATACTGTGGTCTTTTTTTGCGAGTATTGACGTATGTTATGTATAGACACAATATAAATATTCAAATACTTTAGGTATGAATGAATAAAGAACTTTCATTTGAATAAGTTTTCGTAGTCGAATGACTCACTGCCCAACGTTGCTTATGGTATAGGTAGAGGTTTTTCCACCGTCGGACCGAGACGAGAATTTTACGATTTATTTGATATTAATATAAAAATTTACGTATATTACATTTTTTTGATTGCTACTACTACTACCAATATAAATCTAGATTTTGTAATAGTGTAAGTATCCGTTTATTTTCATATGTTATTAATGCTAGTATATTGCAATGTAAGAAGTAGTTACTTTTACCTAGATTATGCTTTGTGGTGCCGCTCAATATTTGCTTACCGGGCGATTCCATCATCTAGATCAAAAACTATGTGTTTCTTTTGAAATAGAGAATGTACTTCTTTAATTTATTATTTATTTATACTTACAATATTGTTTAGAGTTTTTGTTATGACTTCATCAGACATCGTGCTTAATATAATAACACATCATAAATATGTTTACATTAATTACATGGCACGATCCACCATTATCGCGAAATCTATTCGAACACAAAACATTAAAAAAACAGACGCTCGCGTCACAGATCAAAGAATCTCGCGTGAAATAATTAATAATACCTGCATATTGACTGCTACAGCTTGATAATACAGGCTGCTGGCTGATATGATATCTGATATAGGTGTTACGACGAGCATCATGCACCACAGATGTGCGTGGATCCATTTGATATTTTAAGGATGTTAGGCTGTCAAACATATAGGTAGTAAATCTCGTGGATATCCACACTTAACGAGGTTTCTTCTAAAAGATAATCAGCACCCCTATATATAGTCAATCGAGTCAAGTGAGCCAGCGGGACAATCTCGTCTAACACACGCACAATATCTCGCAATCTACAGTTATTACTTATCTTAACAGTACCTGGGCGACCGTGCTTTGCTCGTGTTTTCTCGGAGATGAGACCTAGCTAGACATTTTTTTCGTGTCCGGAAACCCCCTATATTGTGAATTTGATTAAAATTGTCAGAGCGATTTTTGAGATTTCAATTACAAACAAATAAATATACAAATGTTGCTCGTTTAATAGTATAGAATAGGATATCTAAGTACAACTCAACGTCTTGTATCCATCAAATCAAATATGCAACCAAAAACAAAGTTTGTTGCAAGTGTTAAGATGCTGTAATACTTACCTGTAGATTTAGAGATATTTGACGATAGGCGCACTTACGCTACTGATGCAGTTTCCGGAGTAATACTATACAAAAATACCCAAAAAAAAAATGTACCTACTTAGAAAATAGTCTAGATTACGTGGTCCCTAACCGGCGGAATGACCATATAGTTTCATAGACATAGCTGCAGAAACACGGATTGTTACAAAGATTTGTGTATCGTAAATAATGTCTTAATGTGCACCACCACCACCATATTAGCCCAAGGACGTCCACTGCTGGACATATGCCTCCCCCAATTTCATTGGGGATAAATGCCATAATCGCCACTAAGCTAGGCATTCGGGTTGGCGATCGCAGTATCTCCATCGCACTCCAGGGATGCTGCTGCCCATCCTACGGTGGTCTTGGTCGTAGTTTTAGGACACCCGGGTATGTCCTCGGTCGGGTATCCAATGGGTTAATGTGCACATTCCGAATCAATCGATTCTTTTGAACATTTTCCGTTTTAGTTTTTGACGTCAAATATATCGAGTCATTTAGGTAGGTAAGTGCACGTGTACTTGCACATCTATACCTATATTTCTACTGCCCGTTGAAGATTGCATCTCAACTCACCACACCACTTCAAAACTTGTAAAACATCATATATGAATAACTCTAATCCATCTATTGTAGGTATCACGATACAGGTACGTTGGCAAGCACTTGACATTATTAAACGAGGCAGGAGGCAGTAATCAGAAGATTAAAGGGTAGGTGACACTGAGACTGCAATACTCATCTCGAAATTCATACGTGACGCCCTGTGCAGCCATATTTCTTTTTTTTAACGAATGCGTAGCGCGGGGCGGTACGGTGAAGTACCACTTGTCTTGTACCCCAACCCTTTCGCATAAAATCAGCATGGCGGACTTTGCATTTCTTTTTTTAAGTTTCTTCAGAACGCTTTGAAAGTGAACCCTTTTGAGCCACGGCGCGGTCTGTAATTTACACCAGACCTAAGTGTTTTGACGATTTAGGTGCCTTATAGTTATAAAAGAAAAGTTCATGTATTTATCCCACAAAAGCCCGTATTTAGTTTCCTTTTCATGAGAGTTCTTTAGTTGTACAGCTTTTTAATCCGAAAGAAAGATTTAGCTCTGAAACGACAGCCATTTAAGTACATAAAATATACGAAACAAGTATTTTTTAGTAGGTATGTTTATAAAATCTACATATTGATCAACAAGGCGTATAATCCAATCTTGGTCTAGCCTCAATTTGATTGACGGGCTGGCATAGCTTAGGTACTACCAAAGTCGCGACGCGCGCGAGACTCCTATCTTACACGCATTGTGCAATTAGAAAGAGGAAGGTAGACTTTACGAGTATGTTAAATACAGCTTGTCTCAGCGGCCAGGAGTCCTACAAAAATATCTTCAATTTTTGTCTGAAAATTTTGTAGAATTTATTAAGTGACAATACCTGTGTCATAAGGACTTGTGAAACGCGTAGAATGATACCCGGGTATTATTTGTTTTAACGATCCATTCATAGTAAGTTAGCTTTTTCATACAACTATAGTCAGTAGCAATAATGTACACTTTGTATCGAATTTCCTTACAAACTGACCCGTTTTACTTGCTGTTGAAAGTACATCTCTTTGTAGGTAACAAACTGAAGAATTTTTTGATATGAATACCCAATTTTTCTTATACCTATGTACGTATCTGCCTAATTGCAATCAGATGCAGAGTAATTACAAATACGAGTACTATGAATGAAATGGTTATCAATTATTCTTATGACAAAAGTAAGGATAGGCACGTCCGAACATTTTGCACCAGCATGCATTTATCATTATTACAACCGAAACAAGCGACACTGACAACGTTATCCACATAATACGCTCACGGGCCATTAAAAAGGGTCTGTTTCTATGGAAATTATGTACAAAGTGTACCCATTTTATTTGCTCTCGACCATAGAAGTAACTTGTATTTCATCTGTGACCATAGCCATAGTATAATAGTATTACTTATATACCTGTTACAATAGTGTCGCCGCCGACTGACGGTACTTAAGTACTTTCGAAGCAAAGTTCTTGCCTCACTTGCGTCAATGATGGGGCAATGATATTTTAAGTAAAATATCATATTAAAATATCATTGTGATGGGGTATGAAATGTTTACCTATTTATGTGGAAGAACAGTAAGTACTTAATACATTGCATACCTAGGGTGGAAAATTAAGATTAAACTACATTTTGCCAGACATGTATGTACCTCGTGTGAGTCGTGTGTTCATAAGTTTTGAGACGAATATTGTTTTGAATAAATCAATTACAGAAAATATTTCTGTTAAGGTTTTTTATTTTCCTTGAATCACTGTACTGTAGCTGATAAAAGTAAATAGAGTTTATTTAAATTGGGTTTCAATATTTTTGATTTATGCCTTTAATGCGGTGGTCTCTCTTAGGTGCCGGCACGAAACCAAAAGCGCCTTTTTCAGTGACAAGTTAATGTCTATGGTAGAAAGAAAGTTAAGGCAGCGGAACAACAAATTGTACACCAAAATGTTGATAGATGTTCCAACTACTGCACAGACAGTACTGCAACCTTATCACCCTACGATGTTCACGATACGGGCGATTATTACGTATGAGGTAGCCTTTTCTTTCAATTTTAAAATACTAGATGCTCAAACTATGCCTTAAAATTATCCATTTACCAGATGGACTATTGGAATCACTTGTAAAAGTATATTTGACACGTTTATTCATCAAAATAATTGGTTTTTTGACAAAGTTTTAGAAAACACCGTAACAAAATTAAATTTACATACGAAAACTGCTAAAAGAGAAATGTATGTCTTTTATCAGTCAATAGAAGTAACTTTCTTCGAGCCTGGCTCTAAATACTCTTGATTAGTCTTTTTGGACAAAATTACCTTTTATGAACACACAATTTAGAGCTAAGAACCTGCCGTAAATACTACTCAAAAATAGTTACTCACAAATGAGCCACTGGAAGAGAAGCAAGAGAATCCCTGATGAAAACTTTCGTGTCTTGCGGGGTCATTAAGGTAAATGTACGGAATTCCGTAAACGTACGGAATTCCGGAAATTATCGGTTAAGGTCCAAAAACAAGAAAACTATTAACTATTTTCAAAATATATAAATATTCATATAAACTGTAGATAATATTGCGTCGAATGGACAAGGAATCAATAAACTCTGGACATATGGTATATTTTACTGTAATTTGTTTTAAGAGCGGGGGATTTTAAGGGCGTAAGAGCTTAAACGCATTTTCTTAAAGATTTTGCAAGTAATGAGACAGTATTTTCATTATAATTTATTTCAATCATTGTGTAGGATTTCATAACGAACTGATTAAATAAATTTTCATGGATATTCAGTAAGTATTTAGGAAGTTACGGTCGATTTACTGATTGCCGCAATTACATACATCAAAAACAGACCATGTCCCAAAAAGCGTCAAAATTACGCAATTGAAGAAAATAAAGGGATTTTTATTCTGTGTTTTGCAGGGAATTCAAATAAGATAATCAAACAAACTTTGCTGCTACAAGCGTCATTTTTGCCATAGCTTCATATGATCAAACGCATATCGAGTTAATAAATATAAACTGAACTTAGGGGAAATTGGGTTACTCTGATTTTAGGGCCCATTTCTCCTATCCATCAGTCCTCAGTGGGGACAAATACAGATTCAGAATCAGATTTTTCCTATTTGTCTCCACTAGGGAAGACACAGACATAGATATCTTTCTAAGATATCGTTCCCATTTTCCCCTAAAAAGTAGGGGAGACTGGGGTCAATTGGAACGTTTTTTTGAATAAATCAGCTTTTCTACTTTAACAAATAAGAATGAAATTTCCCAGTTGTCCTCAGTGAAGCAGTTTTGTGGACATCGGCTAATATTGTTCCCGTGCTCAAGAAGAATAACTGATATTTTCCTCACCCCCCTCTCCTCTAATATTGAAAATAATCATCTCCTTTTTGTCAAATATGTAATGTTATGTGTTTTTTAATTATTCGTGTTTAATTTATATTTCCTAATCCATTAATTCTGCAGGAAAGCGGCATTTACTGAATTTACCGGATTTACGTGCACGCATTTACAGAATGACGGGTATGTCCTAAAACTACGACCAAGACCACCGGAGAATGGGCAGCAGCATCCCTGGAGTGCGGTGGAGACACTGCGATCGCCAACCCGCATGCGAAGCGTGGCGATTATGGCAACGAACCCTCATGACATACACAAACAGGCCACGGCCCCGAGGTTCCGGCGACCCCCGGTACCCTGGTTCTGGTAGCGGCCAGGGTACTAGCGGGGTCAGGGGTGCGAAGAATCTCCGGTTAAGATCCGGCTACCACCACCGACGACTTCTGGCCCTGGCAACATACAACACACTAACACTGCGGACCGACGAAAAGATAGCGGAACTGGAGGAAGGATTGAGCAAGTTGCGTTGGGATATCGTAGGGTTATCTGAAGTCCGAAGAGAGGGGGAGGACACAATAACCCTGAAGTCCGGCAACTTGCTCTATTTCCGGGAGGGCGACCAACAGTCCCAGGGAGGTGTCGGGTTTATCGTCCACAAATCCCTCGTGAACAACGTGGTGAAGATCGAGAGTGTGTCGGCTAGGGTGGCGTACCTTATACTCAGAGTATCCGAGTGGTACTCGTTGACGGTCATACAGGTGTACGCGCCGACCTCGGCACACTCCGACGACGAGGTGGAGGCTATGTATGAGGATATATCAAAGGTCATGCATAGTTCCAAAACCTACTTCACCGTTGTTATGGGGGATTTCAACGCGAAACTGGGCAATAGAGACGGCGAAGAGCCGAGAGTGGGGCAATTTGGAGTTGGAAGTCGGAACCACCGGGGCCAACTACTGGCTGGTTTCTTGGAGAAGGAGGGACTCTTCATGATGAAATCCTTCTTCAAGAAACGCGAGCACAGGAAGTGGACCTGGATGAGTCCCGACGGTGCAACAAAAAACGAGATTGACTTCATTATGTCGATGAAGAGGCATATATTCAATGATGTCTCTGTGATCAATACGGTTAAAACCGGAAGTGATCATCGTCTGGTAAGAGGCACATTGAATATATGCGTCAAGCTAGAGCGCTCTCGGCTGATGAAGTCCACGCTCCGTCCAGCAGCAGTCCAAATCCAAAACCCCGAGAGCTTTCAGCTGGAACTCCAAAACCGTTTCGATTGTCTAGGCGGCGATGTGGACGAATTCAACGACGGGTTTGTGGAAGCTGTCCATAGCATTGGGTCTAAGTTCTTTAAGGCCCACGAACTCAAAGAGCCAAAAGGCTCTCTATCTCCACTCAGAGGCTCATCGAGGAAAGGAATGAGATGATTCCGCAGTCTTCAGCCGATGCGAAATTATACAGGCAGCTCAATAGACAGATCTCTAAGTCCCTTACCCGCGATCTGCGCCAATTCAATACAAAGCGTATTGAAGAGGCCATCGAGCAGAATAAGGGCTCTAAAGTTTTCTCAAGAGATCTGTCTATTGGGCAGAGCCAGCTCGCCAGATTGAAAACTGAAGATGGTAGAATCGTTTCGTCCAAACCTGAGCTTCTGAGTGAGATAGAGTGCTTTTATGGACAGC
The DNA here is from genome assembly GCA_905163555.1 of Notocelia uddmanniana. Taxonomy (NCBI): domain Eukaryota; kingdom Metazoa; phylum Arthropoda; class Insecta; order Lepidoptera; family Tortricidae; genus Notocelia; species Notocelia uddmanniana. Next base: position 8,564,422 of record LR991071.1, on the reverse strand, counting down.
TATACACGTCAACTAGCAAACCCGAAGTTGGTCTGGCGGAAGACCCTAAAGCTAGATTAACCCGGCACTATACCGAAGATATCCCGGACATCAGCCTGTACGAGATTAGAATGGCTCTTAAGCAGCTGAGGAACAATAGGGCACCCGGTGAAGACGGAATTACAGCTGAACTCCTGAAGGCGGGTGGAAAACCGGTCCTTAGGGCCCTTCAGAAGTTGTTCGACTCCGTCTTACTGGAAGGGAAAACTCCAAAGGCATGGAACAGAGGTGTGGCGGTGCTGTTCTTCAAAAAGGGTGACAACTCCTTACTGAAGAACTACCGACCCATCTCACTTCTGAGCCATGTCTATAAGCCTTTTTTCAAGAGTCATTACGAACCGTCTCGCACGCAGGCTAGATGACTTCCAGCCTCCCGAACAAGCCGGTTTCCGAAGAGGCTTTAGCACCGTAGACCACATCCATACGCTCCGTCAGGTTATACAGAAGACTGAGGAGTATAACCTGCCCCTCTGTTTAGCGTTCGTGGACTACGAGAAAGCCTTCGATTCGATTGAAACGTGGGCTGTACTACAATCTCTCCAACGGTGCCAAGTGGACTACCGCTATATCAAAGTGCTGAAGCGTTTGTACGAGAACGCCACTATGTCAGTCCGACTCCAGGACCACAACTCAAAGCCTATTCCGTTGCAGCGGGGAGTCAGGCAAGGAGATGTTATTTCTCCTAAAATGTTCTCCGCTGCACTGGAGGATGTTTTCAAGACTCTGGACTGGAGAAGGCTAGGCATCAACATAAACGGCGACTACCTCACTCACCTTCGGTTTGCTGACGATATAGTAGTCTTGGCTGAGACCATGGAGGATTTAAGTACAATGCTCAATGACCTCAGTAAAGCCTCCGAGCGAGTTGGTCTAAGGATGAACATGGACAAGACGAAGATCATGTCAAATGTCCATGTCGCACCAACTCCTTTAACAATCGGACCCTTTACGCTTGAAGTTGTAGACGATTACATATACCTAGGACAGACTGTCCAGTTAGGTAGGTCCAACTTCGAGAAAGAGGTTAATCGTTGAATCCGACTCGGCTGGGCAGCGTTCGGGAAGCTACGGCACATCTTTTCGTCCAATATTCCGCAGTGTCCCAAGACAAAAGTCTTTGACCAGTGTGTGTTGCCAGTGATGACATATGGCACTGAAACGTGGTCGCTTACTATGGGCCTCATAAGAAGGCTCAAAGTCACCCAAAGGGCAATGGAGAGAGCTATGTTGGGAGTTTCTCTGCGTGATCGCATCAGGAATGTGGCCATCCGCAGCAGAACCAAAGTGACCGATATAGCCCTCCGAATCGCTAAACTTAAGTGGCAGTGGGCGGGGCACATAGCACGTAGAACCGATGGCCGTTGGGGCGGAAAGGTTTTCGAGTGGCGACTACGTACCGGAAGGCGTAGCGTGGGCAGGCCCTCCACACGGTGGACTGATGACCTGGTGAAGGTCGCGGGTGTCCGCTGGATGCGGGTGGCGCAGGACCGGTCATTGTGGAAGTCTTTGGGGGAGGCCTATGTCCAGCAGTGGACGTCTTTCGGCTGACATGATGATGATGATGATGATGATGATGATTTACAGAATAACCGGCAGAGACTATTTTTAATCCGTAATAACGTACATTTAAGAGGTTCATATAAATGACGTTAGTTATATAAAACACAGTTTAATATAAAGTTCTTATATAACATTCTATACTCTGAAAGCCAGTCTTTACTAGTGAACAGATTTCAATTAGCTAAGATTTCAGGTTTTACTGGAAATAGCTTACAAAGTCAAAAATGCCTTAATACTCCGTAATTCCGTACACTTCCCTTATCTAGGTGTAGCCACCCAATAAAGGGCATCTAACATAAAATATTGGAACGCTGTTTAAATAATACACTATGTATGTTTATTAATGAAACAATTGTCAAGTAAAATTAACACTATGTTTATAGGTATATATATAAAAAAAATGAAAACATCGAGTATTTAGCCGTCTCAAAACTTATGAACACACGAGGTAGTTACCTACCAACCACAATACATACATTCTAGAGCCGTCTATCAAGCGATATATATTAGAAAACATTAATTCTGTTTATATAATAAATTTTTGATTATTCCTACATATATCTGCTTCAAATAAGACATAGGTACGCTTCATCAAATGTACAGAATATTAGTATAATATGTCAAAAGTCACGAATGTCATGATAATATGTAGTTAAGGTAGTCAAGGTAGGTACGAGTTAACATATTTACTCTTCATTTCCATACGTATGAAGATAACGTGGGACACTCTTCTACCCGTTGTTTTTTTCGCCCAGCTTGAGTCTTATTTATTTATTTATTTATACATAAGGAGTACCAACAGCTGCAAAAACATGATAGTCTTGAATAGTAATTCTTATGGTAATCAATTAAACTATATTTTAACGAATAATGATACAAACATTGTCAGCATATTAATCAGATAATGAACGTCGAAATCTACATGAATTACAAGTGTATCACTTATAAAATTTTATATCGATAGAAAAGTACTTTACTGAATATATTATTTCAAGATAAACAGATAAAGGTCAAAATTACGCTACGCCATATCGTTTGCTATCTTACTATGTATATTAAGCTGGCATAGTAATAAGCTATCGGTGTCGATCGAAATCAACGTTTTTGATAACAGTAGCAGCCGAGCCGACTCGGGCGCATGAGCTACCTTCAAAGTATTCTCGAACTATGAGAAAGCAGCCTTGATCTCGTTTCTTATAAAGTTGAGTGCCCGATTGTTGACAGTAGTTACCAACCATGTGGGTATTCGGTTGTTTGTTATTGGCGTCCGTGATATCAGTGTATTCTAATAGAGTTCAAACAGTGCAAGATGAAAGGGATTTTATTTTGGCGAGGGAACTTGACATGATGGTCGGAAACGATATCGAATTGAGCGATAACGAACTAATTGCGAATGAAACAATCATGGGTCTGAAACTAAGTGAATTGGACACTGCGTTTAGAAATCCTCAGCTGTTTCATTGTTCTAAACACTTCTTTGAATATAAGGACGCTGTCAAGGAAACTGATTTGTACAAGATTATACAAAAGATGCCAAAAGGAGCAGTACTTCATGCTCATGACACTGGGCTATTGAGTCCCGACCAAGTTCTGAATTATACATACTGGGATGACTTATATATCTGTTACGAGGACGATTTTTTGAAATTTCGGTTTTCACGTGAAACGCCATCCATACCGTGTTCAAACCAGTGGCATTTGCTAAAGAATCTCAGATATTCGTCCGGTAATGTTGAAAAATTTGACGCTGAACTTAGAAAACACTTCACCATTGTTATCGCCAATCCTCAAGATGTTTATACGGACATTAATAAAGTTTGGACTAAATTCCAAAAGTATTTTATCAGTACCTCTGGAATGATCTCATATAAACCACTCTGGAAGCAATACTTTTATGATACTTTGACCGCTTTCAGAGAAGATCATGTCATGTATATTGAAATAAGAAGTGTTTTACCGGAGATGTACGACATGGCAGGTATTACCTATGACGCCGTAGCAACCGCCGAGGCATACAAACAGGTGCTTGATGACTTTGTAGGTAAATATCCTGATTTTTTCGGAGCTAAATTAATCTATGCGCCATTAAAAATGGGTGACGCAGAAACGGTCAGAAAATACATCAAAACAGCGAAGGCCATAAAGAAGAAATTGCCTAGTTTCTTTGCCGGTTTTGACTTGGTCGGACAAGAAGATACAGCCCCGCCTCTAATACAATTTTTACCTGAACTGGTTAATGCTGCCGACGAATTGGATTACTTCCTACATGCTGGCGAGACTAACTGGCAGGGGTTAAGCGATGAGAACATTTTTGACGCTGTAGTTCTGAACACAAAACGAATAGGACACGGTTTTGCTATTGCTAAGCATCCTCTTCTTAAAGAGGAGGTGAAGAAGAGAGGTATAGCGTTAGAAGTTAACGTCGTGTCTAATGAAGTTTTAAAACTAGTTGAAGATGTGCGGAATCATCCTCTAGCCACGTTCCTGGCTGAGGATATGCCTGTAGTGCTGTCTAGCGACGACCCTGGGGTGTGGGAGGCGGATCCCATATCTCACGATTTCTACGTAACATTTCTTGGAGTGGCCAGTCGTCGTGCTGATTTAAGACTTCTAAAGAAGCTTGCCTTGAACTCTTTATATTATAGCACTTATCCGGACAAAGAGAAAATTGTATTCGAGTTTGAAAAACGATGGACGAAGTTTATTGGTAACGGTGAATTTAATGAAGTGATTCGTTCCTAATTTTTGATTATCTATGATGTAGTAAGACGATGCGGCATGGGCGATAACTGCGCGACATATCAGTTGTATGTTATAACTCAAAGTGAGCGTTGTAAAATGTTATCTTTTTGTGTAATCTATTTGATCGATCAAAATTATAATTGAAAGTACCTAATTTGACAAAGTTACAAGTACGAGTAGAAGTTAATATAAGAGAGAATTAGAATATATGGTTATTTAAGATAGTAGGTATTCAGTGTTATATATGATTTGTATCTATGTCTCTTAGTATTTTTCAGTCCCGGTCCCGGGACTAGTTCGTTCAGGGTCTGCTAACCCTAGTCTCGTAAAATTTTAGCAAACACATGTAAGAGGGGTGATCCATAAGTTTTGATAATCGGTATGAACCACCCCGTTAATGATATTCTTTTAATGTGGCCTATACTAATCACACTACACTAATCAACATTAAATTAGAGTAAAAATATATAAACATTATTCATTTGTTTTTCTGTAATTGCTGAACAAAAAACATCAGAATTGAAAAAATAACAAGATGGCGGATATAAGAGTTGGTTTTGTAATTATTTGGAGCGGTGTGGAAAAAGTCCTGATGCACTAATGAAGAATATTGTAATTGAAAATAAAACCTTGGTTTATCATTATGATTTAAAGGATTAGCAAGTTATCTGTGCGATGTTTTTTTTTTAATCTCCAGCTCTGTCACCAAAATTAGGGTGTATTTTTCGACTTCTTCCTGGACTATTGAGGCCAACCAATAAAAACTGCGAAATTAGCTTTCACCAATTGAGCTCAAATATTATTGGAGAGTTGTATAACAATATTCTATCAGATTTGTGTTAAATATTATAAATAAACTGAAGAAAAAAAAACGAATTTTCGGGAGTAATTGTACCTCAGAGCCTTCTAATGACAAAGGTGCTGCTCTTCGAGTAAAGATCAGAACTGATAACCGTTCCCATTGTTATTTAGCCCTAACTTCCGACTACTACTTCTCACTTATGTTCAAAACCAACCACATGAAAATCAAGAGCTGGTGATTACTTAGTGAAGGTATAAAATTTGACCTCAAAAAGTAAAATTATTTTTATTGGGGTAAAATAAAACAATTGAATGACGTTAATAAGTATTTGAAAATATAGAAAGTGTGCATATTGTGTTAAAAATATAACGATTTACATATCTCCCGTATTTAATACTGATTATCCAAACTTATGGATCACCCCTCGTATCATTTTTTTTCTCGATTATAGTGGACTACAAATAGCCCCATCACATCATACAAGGGGTGTTATTCACAAAACGACTCATCTTCGCTTGTCAACTCACACCTCACTCGTTTTCACATGGAAAGTTAACATTTGACAGTTTCCATATAAAAACGAGTGAGGTGAGGACGAAGGCGGTTTGAAGGTAACACTACTTTGCCCAACACATTCAGACTGTGTTGTTATTAAAATGTTAACCGAAAATCTAGTTACTTAATAATTATTTTTTGAAAAATTTGAATCTTTTTATTTGTGCCGTGAGCAGACGTGTACATGCAATTACCCTCATTCTACAGCAGTCTGGTAAAAACTGGTCAAGCTCTAAATGTTCCCCAATACCGTAGTAACGGTAAACCTAAAAGGTTCCAATTTTGACAAGATACACACAAACCACCTCGAACTGTGATTTTTTATATAATCAAGATGGTGGCAAACAGGGCCTTTGACTGGCCTAGAAACTTTTTGCCTGATTTCAGTTTAACGTGTCTGTCTTTCTATCTTGTGTATCTGTCTGTGGTATCGTAGCTCCCAAACGGATGAACCGATTTTCGTTTAGTTTTTTTTTTGTGTCATAGATAATTTTATCCCGAGTGTTCTTAGCCATGTTTCATGAAAATCTGTTCAGCCGTTTTTGAGATATTGAGCTTTGAAATGAAAATGTCGGGGGTATTTCAACTTTTCTAAGTTGTAGTTATTAATGGTGGTCTTCGAATGGTGATCTCAGTGCTCACGATCTACATGTGTTTGCTATAAGTTAAGGGTCAAATAGGTAAGTTAAGCATTATCATATCATTATTCTGATTGATTGGACGGACTCTAACGCCTTGATAATATAGTTTTGTTTAGATTTTTATGAGCACGTTGTTCGCTTCGATTAATCTTTTTTCTTATTTATTTACTTAACTCAAAATATATACTAACAGAAGGCATATAGGTACGTTTTATTTCACCAAACTGTATAAAATGGTGATATACATCGTTTTTTAGTTAACGTTCAAAATGTACGTACACCTTCCTTCCTATAAATTAATTCATGCAATAAGTACTAACAAAAACTACGTAGAGTTTGAACCATCTGATGGGGACTTTACCTGTATTATAAATTACTGTAAGTATTGGCTATGTGCACGTCAGAAACGTCAAACGTCACGGGTCCCGGGGCAATGTCAAACTCAGAGATGTCAAATAATGACACATGAATATTTTATTTATTTTAGTAAGCGAGAAAGCCCCTTACTGGAAATTTGACTGAAATAAATAAGAAAATAAATAAATAAATACAAACGAAACGAATCGTAGGAAACCAATAGGAAACGTCGAAGTAAATTTGACATATAGTGTGCGCTGCGATCGCTTAGTTTACCCCCACCAACTACTTCGCACATAGCATTGTTCCGTGTGTCTATAAGTAGGATTCTTAATATCGAGATGAAGTAGGTGCTTCATAGTTATTCCGGGTAATATAGGATTATATTTCTTATCTTAAGACTTAATAATGCATTAACTATTATCGATGTTGTTCATAGTACTCTTACATAGGATACAAAATTAACAAAGTAAAGGTATGACATACCTAGATGACAACATAGGGCGTGTATTTTTGATGTAAAGTTGGCTAGTGTAGGCCCTAATTAAATAATACTTTCATATGTTTTATTGACCGAGCGAGCGAAGCGAGCGAAGCCTCTCCGTTTAAGCCAGGGGTTCCCAAACTTTTTTTTCTCATAGACCACTTTAAAAAATTTGCTGGTTCTGGTGGACCCCCTACTCTACAGCCTACACCATATTCCCAAAAAATTACAAAAATGTGACTATTACCTAACTCTGGTGACGATATAACTATGAAATAGTATAGTATATTATATGTACACCTAGGGAGATAATATAAAGAAAGGCCGAGATCGCAGATATTTACGGCCCGAGCTGCAAGCGAAGGACGCAAATGTGCGATCAAGGTTTTCTTTATTATCTCCCGTGTTGTATACATCATTTTATGTCAACATTTGGCGAAAAAGCGGCTATTTCCGCACATGTATCGGGCGAAAAAATCCACTTTTAGCCAGGTGTGACATAAATGTTCTTTACAGGTTTAGAAAAAAAAGTGAAAAATGATTGGTTAATATGCTGTCAATAATAAATACTTTACTTTTTTGACATCTACTCACAACCTATCTATTCCAGCATCAAATAAAATAAAATCAATCAAATCTAAATCTCGGAGTGGTGAAATAAAATTAAATATAGTATATTTTGCTTGTGTTGTGTTTATTCGAGTACTTTATAATATTTATGATGATAATAACAGTCGTAAAATAATTAAAATTAAACATTGTTACGTAACTTCTAAGTACAATGACACTCAAAATTAATGGGAGGGATGAGCTTGATGAATTGACAACAAATTGTCAATATTTGGGTTCAGTTTTGTCAGGAATAATCGCAAATCTCCTCGTTCTGTGATATTCAGTCTGTTCCTATTTTTCGTTAAAAGGTTTGTAACGGTGCTGAAACTTTTTTCCACAAGATATGACGAGGGAAATGATATCAAAAGCTTTCTCGCAATTTTCCACAGTCCAGGATATTTTTCGGGTATTTCTGCTTGCAGCCAAGAAGTTTGATACCCTTTTTTATATTTCACCTTCAGCTCCTCATTAGTGCTAAGCTCAAGTAGCTCCTCTTGCAATATCACGTTCTCCACTTCCATTTCATCAAATGGATTTATAATCCATGGTGGTATTTCCATCGTGAGAATGTCTTCAAATCTGGTTTTGAAATCATCATGCAGGGCAATCAAATGTTGAACATATGTCTGAATATCATCATCCTCGCATTCTACCTGTGACAAGCTTGAGAATTGGGAAAATTCGCGTCGACTAATGTTTTGCTTCATTAACTTCAATTTTCCAAGAAAAGCGGAAATCACACTCTTTGTTTTAATTAAATTGAGGTTGTCCCCTTGCAGTTGTAAGTTAATATCATTAAACTTTTTGAACAAATCTGTCAAATACGCGATATCTGCTTTGAACTTGATCAGGTTTTCTTTTAAATCTGGAGCTTTACTATCCAGAAACTCCAAGACAGACTCAAAAAGTGAGTAAAATCTTGTTAAACATGCACCTTTCGACAACCAGCGTACTTCAGTGTGTAAGAGCAATCGTCGGAAGTCTTCATCATTTTCATCGCACAATTGGGCAAATAAACGCGTATTCAAAGCATTGCTTTTTATTTTATTAACCGCGTTAATCACAAATTGGAGCGATTGGTGCAGTCTAGCACTCAAATTTTTTGCTACTAAGTGTTGTTGGTGGATGACACAGTGAATTGCAGTTAAATCTGGTATCATTTTTTTTAGATGGCTTATGAACCCACAATATTTCCCGACCATTGCAGGAGCTCCATCTGTTGCCGCCGATGTAACGTTTGTGAACGGAATTGATTTTTCTTTTAAAAAATCGCTCAGGATGTTAAATATCGATTCACCTTTAGTGTCAGTCTTCAAAGTTTTGGCGAATAATAGCTCTTCATGAATTTCTTCGTCCATAACAAATCGCACAAATGCTAATAATAATGCCTCATTATCAGGTAAAGTTGACTCGTCCAGTTGAATAGAAAAATGAGTTGTTTGCAGATAATTACACAAGAAACTTTCAATATCAGAGCTCATTTCGTCAATACGTCTTTGTACAGTGTTGTTACTCAAAGGAATTTTTTTGAGTATGTCAAATGGAGGTTTGTGCAGAACAGTTTTTAAAACTTCTTCAACAGCGGGTAAAATTAACTGTTCACCAATGGTGTGGGGTTTTCCAGATTTCGCTATGAGTAATGAGATGTTGTAAGATGCCCGCAAGCCATCATCGTTACTTTCAGATGTTGAAGCGAACATACCTTGCAGGGTGGGTCTCTTTTCATATTTTTCTTCCAATGATTGAAAATATGTCAAATCTTTACCTGTTTTATCAGGGTGGCACCTTTTTAGATGATCTTCGAGCTTCGATGGTTTCATAGAGTCATTGCTCAAAACTTTATTGCATAAAAGGCACATGGGCAATCGCTTGTCCGCGTTTGATGGAAGAAAGCCAAATTTTAAATATTCCACACTGTACTGTCGACACTTAATTTTCTTCTTTGGCTCCGCCATGTTTCAAATTAGCTACCTGTAAGTATAAAAAAGTTTTTGTGATCTTAACATTCTTACTTAACTTCTTCTTAGTCTTACTTAACAGGATATGGCTATTTTATAGAACAGAATTTATAATTTTTCGCTATGAATCAAAAAAAGAATACTAATAAACTTTTTTCGGCTGTCTGTTGTTTTATGGAAGTAGGTAGGTAATAATCGTAATGTTCATTATTTCATATTTCATACATGTCTATCATACACAAAGAAGACAAATATATTAACTACAAAAAGAGATACCTATAAGTTGTATAGCAAATAAACAAATAATGTACTTACTTTTCCGACACGATTCTGGCAACCAGGAACAGCAATTCACTTTACTTTTGTAGTCGAAATCCGGAAACAAATGAGTAACGTTTGTTCTTAGCATTCGTATTTATTGGTGAAGAATCAAACAAGTGCATACAAGCACAGCACATTACCGTAAGTCATAGGTATTTCGTCCCTTTGCACGTCCGAACAAGCGTTTTGGTCGGCGCCGGCGATAGCGACGCGACGGTGCTTCGCAAGCCTAGACTTGTTCGTTTGTCCAACAGCTCGTTCGCGATATGTTGCAGACTTGCAGTTGACAAGTTTTGGAGCCGAAAGTTGTAATTTTAATAATATAGTATTATAGTATAGGTAGTTTGATTCACCGAAATATTTATCACGGAGGAACGCAATATTTTTATTATATATTTATCAGTCGTCCAGGCTATAAAAATAATACAAAAATCATTATCTGTTTCGTTATTTACCATCGAAACCAGATAAATTTTCGTGGACCCCCACGTACAAACTGTGAACCCCTATTTTTTTGCCACTCCAGCGTAGACCCCTGTCACATCGTTCGTGGACCCCTGGGGGTCCACCTGGACCACTTTGGGAACCCCTGGTTTAAGCTTTCGACAAAAAATCTTTCGTATGTCTGCCTGTCCGGATGTTCTCCTCTACAGGTCGCATTTCTCAACCGATTCTCGTGAAATGTTGTAAAATTTGAAAAAAAAAAATTTTTTTGCGAGTTCTACAGCTCACTTAACTGGTAATAGTACATTACTACAGAGGCCGGGACGAAAGGGGTGGCCGGCCGCAGACATATAGACGGCCGAGCGAAGCGAGGTCGGATAGGTCTAAGGCGGGCAACCCCAAATTTCCCGCCGAGGTATGTATAGTGCTTTTCTCAAACATGCAATGAAATAAACCACAAAAAAAAAACAAAATTTAATTTTAATACGCATAGTGGCAGAATGTCATGATGCCTGTGCCACAAATTTATGTGGAATGGAATTAAAAAAGAGGACTTTGCCGGCCTAGGCCTGCAAGATTTGTATGAAATTCCATTAACGACCTCTTATCATAGCCGCACCTGAAACGTCATACTTCGCAGCCTATTATAAGGAACATAACATCAATATTTCATTGCATGTTTGAGAAAAAAATATTTTCATTAGTTCCATTTTGTAGCTTTTGCTCAAACGTAAAGACAGGATTGATTACACAATAATCCTTTCAGATCATTTCAGTCCAGCAGTGGACGTGTTTCGGCTGATATGATGATGATGATGATGATAACCCTGGTAATCGATGTACTTCAATATGGTAATAGAATATGTACTTCAGTATGGTAGTAGAAGTAACCCCCCAACCAGTGAACCCTTTATAGATTCGGATAGAAAAAAAAAGTTGGCAATTTCCGGTAGGTAAAATTGATATTTCTTTTTTTTTTGCCAATTTATGGAATACCATTAATTTGTCATGCGATAATAATGCATATAATTGCGCGTTCTTTGAGCTATTAAACGTGTATTATTAGTCGATAGAGTGAAGAAATTGACGAAAAACCAGTTTTTCGATTTTATTTATTTTTTATTGGTAAGGTGGCCGCATTCAATTATTATTGCGAATGACTATTTATGCCTATCACCATTCATAATTACAGTTCCGAATCTCATGGATACTCTGAGAAATTGAATTTAAATGTGGATAGGTGTAACAGCCTCATTCATTACACACAAAGAACAGATAAATGGTGCCCAATCCAGCTTCAAACGATTGTTTTGCTGAACTGGGAATGCACTAATGAACGCAACTGTACATAACCCACTATTGACCACATATGACACGACTTTAGTCTATCAATTGTGTATGGTATGACCCGGTTATGTTAGCATTGTGGCCTAGATCCGTTTGCTATCTCATTCACGAATTATTTGGTATCATCTGACCTTCTGACTTTCCAAAATCACGTGATTCTCATGTTGCTTATCTGTAGATATAAGTATTTCAGAAAAACAGAGTCGTTACATAATATTGTCTTCGGTTTCTGCGATTGTTAAACATTAAATGAAACTATAAAAACATATCATCATCATCTATAAACTAAATAATATGTGGATTAATCATAATCATAATCGTTTATTGCGTTTCATGTGTACATTGTGATCTTAAAAGTTATATAGTGTCTCAACATGAACCCTGCGAGGGCATAGCAATGGAACTAAGACTAGGTACAAATTAAATGAACTAAGGCACTAATACATTATACAAAAACTAAACTGCTAAACTGTGCACTGTGTAACTAAGCTAAACTGTGGAATGAACTGTCGCCTGCGGTATTTCCGGAGCGATTCGACCTTCAAACCTTTAAGAAAAGAGCGTACTCCCATAGGGTAGGCCGGCAACGCACTTACAACCCCTCTGGTGTTGCGAGTGTCCATGGGCGGCGCTAATCGCTTACCATCAGGCGATTCGTCTGCTCGTTTGCCTCCTATGTGATAAAAAAAATACAAAATAATAGTGACATCTGTGTCTTACTTATTCATTTAAAAACCCTTGGACGGAATAGTAAGCTTTACTGATAAGGTGCCGTTTTAATTGTATTTTAAATCTATGTATATTACTTTCTTCCTGTAATGCTTTCGAAAGTTTATTAAATACATTGATTGACATAGCAAAGGGGCCAGAGTGTATCATTTTAGTTTTTGAATTTGGTCGGGCCAGTCTACTATTGGGACGTAGATGTGCCCAGTACACTCGCTGTGGGAAAAGTGACATGTTTTTGACAAAAACGCTTGCGTCTAAAATATAAATCGATGGTAGAGTTAAAATGTTGTGCTTGACGAAGTATTTTTTGCAGCTTGTCATATTATTAATGTTTGTGATAATTCTGATGCATTCCTTGAATCAGAACTATTTCCCCGCAACACTATGCCGTACTGTAGCCATGCATTTGCGTAAGCATAGTAGACACAGACACAAATGGCTGTTTTAACATCGGTGTTCTTTTTTAGCTCGTATAGGGCGTACGTGAATCGGCTCAGTTTTGTAGATATTGCATTTATATGTTCTTTCCAGTTTATTGCTGTATCAATGTGTATGCCCAACAGCGGGAAGCATTTTACGCATTCTTATTTATTGTTTTGAATAATCTACAGGTAAATTACTTTCGAGACGTTTTTGCATCTGTAGTAGTATTTGTATATTTACAGAGACACACGTACACGTTGACGTATTGGCTATGTGCGAAGTAGGTGGTGGGGGTAAGCTAGGCGATCGTAGCGCACACCATGGCAGAAATGTGCACTTACCGGGGACAACTGTCAAATTTACTTTCACGTTTTCTATTGGTTTCTTAACGGTTTCCTACGATTCATTTCGTTTGTATGTATTTATTTATTCTCTTATTTATTTCAGTAAAATTTCCAATACGGTGTCTTTCTCGTTTACTAAAGTAAATAAAATATTCATGTGTCATTATTTGACATCTCTGAGTTTTGACATTGTCTCGGGACCTTTGACGTTTGACGTTTCAGACGTGCACATAGCCAATACAGACACACGTCAACGTGTGTGTGAGGCTGGCTACAGAGGTCACAACTACAAATGCAAAAACGTCTCAAAAGTAATTTACCTGTACATTAAGGTTAGTACGTTTCTGATAGGGCTTAAATTGCATAAGTTTTGTTTTTGTAAAATTTAGTTTCAGATTGTGATCTTCTAACTATTTAACAATGTTCAAAAGCGTGGAATCTAAAAGATCGTTCAAATTTAGTTCGTTTTTACAAGCTTTAATTAATGATAAGTCATCGGCAAAGAGGCTGCAAGGATGTTCTATAGTTTTGGGTAAATCATTGATGTATAGGTATTAAAAACAAAATACAGCCTATAGAACATTTTCTTGAGGTATTGATCGTGTAACTTTAACCGTTTCTGACTTCATTATTTGTATAGTACCTGTTATATGGTTACGGTACTGTACGTAATTAGTAATTTGACAGAGATTTTTTTTTATTAATCTGTTTATCAGTCTACCTACCCGCTTGACCACGAGTACTGCAAAGGGCTCGACACGTCGGGATGCAATAAATATATTCTACACGCGATTAAATCAATTTTTTATAGTTTCGTCATTCAAAGTCGATACTTTAATTAAGCAGGAGCAAATAATGACTGTTCGTACCCGCCCGGCTAGTATAGGTATGATAGCTTATACCGTCACGTTATATGGCCAAAATGTACTGAAACGTCACATAAAACGTGACGGTATACGCTATTATACTAGCCGGGCTGGAGGAGATGAAAACAAAAGCCAATAACGAAGTCATGTTTGAAGACTACTTCTTGCCGTTGTTGTTCACGAATCCTTAAACTTTTATCGTGCTTCTGCTATTTCTCGAAACATAGAGTGTATTCCGTTGTAGAAAGACTGAGTTTGCTACGCTGGTGTAAACTCGTAGAGGTTAATTCTTTTATGTATTGTCTATTGTTTCAATCCGTAATTGGCAGTCGAACATGTATCGCTCATAATTGTGGTTGAGGAGGGCATTCGATCTAGTGCTGTGTATCGTTTTAATGACATAGAACAAAATCGATGATGCAATTATGTGCCAAGAGCAAATCCGAATAACTAAACATTAGTTATTGCCCGCGATTTCGTCCGCGTGGAACTCATTTTTACTGTACCACTACTCCCTGTCCCTCGTTTCACCCCTTTCGGGGATAATTTTGGGGATAAAACTATCATTATGTCAGACAAAAGACGTCCACTGCTGGACATAGGCCTGCCCCAAAGAATTCCACCCGCGACCCTTACCAGGTCATCAGTCCACCGTGTGGGGGGGCTGACCACGCTACACCTTCCGGTACGTGGTCGCCACTCAAGAACCTTTCCGCCCCAACGACCATCGGTTCTAAGTGCTGTGTGCCCCGCCCACTGCCGCTTAAGTTTAGCGATTTGGAGGGCTATATCGGTTACTTTGGTTCTGCTGCGGATGGCCTCAATCCTGATGCAATCACGCTGATCTCAACATAGCCCTCTCCATTGCATTTAAGCCTTCTTATGAGGCCCATAGAACTTCTTATGAGGCCGATAAAACTATATCCATAACAAATTTCATCTTAATCGAATAGGTAACAGGCAGACAGACTTACTTTCGCAATAGTTTTTGCATGTATCTTCGTTTATGTGGATAAAACGCCAGTACAAACTACATTTCACCCTCTTATGGAATGATTTCTAGGATCTTAGGTAATACCAAATCAGGAATCTTGAGCGTTGTTGCGAGTTGCGAGTACATACAGTAGCGAAGGGTTTTGCAATAAGCGTTTTTACTGAAAACGGGTGTAAATCGCCACAAGAATAGTGTCCTTATTATTGTCTATTTTGCTGTTTAGTTTTAATCTCAGCCAGATTGAGTCCTCAATCCGCTTCAGTCAAATCGGGCATAAACAGTTTACAATCCACGGTAATAAGGGACGTCTTTTAATCTAATTCTGGAGCGATATTCACAATATTTACTGACGATTCTGTTGAGACAAACTAGTATAAGATGATCTTTAAATTCGTGTAGTCTCGATATATTAGAGGTGCAGTTAACCACGAATTCCTGGTGGGGAGTGATGAGGTATGTTTATCAATCGTATATGCTGCTTTACTATCCACAAAGGGCTTCGGCTCGTCACTAATATCACACCCACTAAATGCATTTTGACCCAAAATTCGGAAATACAGGAAAGCCACCAGTATGACTTCATCCTTGTCTGTTACGTCAATTATTATTATCTCAGTCCTTTTCTCTCTCATGCTGTTTGTGTTTATCCCGTCTCGTTGTTACACAATCAACGCTCAGCTAAACTGGTTTGTCATCGCCGATGTTAAACCGTTGTGAAAGCCGCAGAAGCGTTCCTAATCAACTAATAGTGCACCCTTAATGCAGGCGCCGCGATGTGACGCATCGTGACGCGTGACGCTTCCCCATGATCCGTGACGCCTGCTGTGACGTTAAAATGACATAACTTCATAGTATATTCTATGCCACCAATCTCTTTCTTTGACAGCGGGACTGTTAAGTTATTTATTGTACGCCGTGACGACATAATGTCCGCACCACACTAATTAGTTCATTAGTGGTTTAGTATTTTGTTTTACAGCTGTCGTCGTGAAATTGACTAGTGAGAAGAAGAGATGTTTCCCGCTAGATCTGGTGCGAGAAGGGGCGCCGTTTCTTAACCGATTCCTAAAAGGAAGAGGTTCTAAAATCAATTATATTTTTTACGTTGTCGACTCAGTATCTAATAGCCTTAGTATCTAATAATATTAAAAAGCTTGAACTCTCAGTATTGTCCTTTGCCCCTTCGGCCGCGTACGAAATCGGAGGTTCGTAACCAGTTACGAAACACTACTTTTTTCTCTTGGTACGAAACCAGTAGAGATTAAAGACTTTTTTTGCGTCTATCCTTTCGTAATTGGTTACGAGCTAAGATTTTTTTAGGACTTGTATGATACTTACTAGTTGAAACCGAGGAATTGTATTTTGTATAGCAATATCCATTACCTATATGTTTCACGTTAAAGTATATGTAAATGTTCTCAAACAACTTTTAAAACGTCTGCGGCAAAGTCATTTCATTTTAAAATACCTGCATTTTAAAATTTTATATTGTTTATTAAATAAAATACTTCAAATTATCCATAACGGCTGTTTATTTGCAATTCATTCAAATAGTTTTAGTGATATGAAAGAAAAGATGAAACAATACCATTAATTTTTAGTAACGCTTGCTTCATAAGGCGATCTTGAGTATGCACTTTATTAAAATCTTCAATGTGGTTCGATGCTTCAATCAAGTCACCCCAGCGTTCCACAGTCGATATGGTCTTCTCACTTCGTCAGTTACAGGACTTACAGGAAAAGTGTAGAGAGCAGAACACACCTCTGTTTGTAGTCTTTGTAGACCTCAACAAGGCCTTTGAAACGGTCAGCATAGAGGGACTATATACCGCACTTGAGTGCATTGGATGTCCACCCAAACTTCTGAGTCTCGTCAAATCATTTCATGAGCATATGAAAGGTGCTGTGGTGTTTGACAGGAAAACGTCTAAACAATTTGAGGTTCGGAGGGGAGTTCGCCAGGGCTGCGTTTTAGCACCTACCCTGTTTGGCATTTTCTTCTCACTTCTTCTAAAAATGGCTTTTGGTGATAGCCAGCAGGGAGTGCACCTGCACACAAGAGAAGACGGGAAGTTATTTAACATCGCGCTCCTCAAATAAAAAAAGCATCGTGAGGACTTCTTCGTCGACAGTCTCTTGTTTGCCGATGACGCAGCCTTTGTGGCGAACTTTGCTCTCGAACTTCAAAACATCATGGACAGCTTTTCCCGGGCCTGCACTATGTTAAAATGTCCATAAATAATAAGAAGACAGTAGTGTTAGTGCAGGGTAGTGCGGAAACACCAAGCATATTGGTGGATGGCACAGCTCTTGAAGTCGTCGACAAATTTTGTTATCTCGGGTCGACCGTGTCAAACAATCTCTCGCTTGATGCAGAGATCGATATTCGCATCGGCAAAGTGGCAACGATGTTCGGTAGGCTGCGTACAAGAGTTTGGTGCAACAAACATCTCACTATCAGAACCAAAATGATAGTTTACCAAACATGCGTTCTGGCCATTCTATTGTACGTAGCCGAAACCTGGACATCGTATGCTAAACAAGAGCGACGACTTTCCACACACTTTCCACATGCGCTGTCTACGTAACATCTTAGGCATTACTTGGAAAGACAAGGTTACCAATCAGAGGGTTCTTGACACAGCGCAGCTGCCCAGATTGTATGCTCTTCTCAAGCAGCGACGCCTGAGATGCCGCCATGTGCACAGGATGGAAACCTCTCGTATACCTCGCCGTGACATGCTTGGCGCTATAGCCAACGCTAAGAGAAACGTTGGGAGACCGACGCTGCGCTTTAAGGACTGCGCTAAGCGTGATATGGCGTGCTTTCGAATAAACAATCAGGCCTGGGAATCACTTGCCGTTGATAGAGATGGATGGCGCAAACGCGCTGTGGACGGCAGAAAGTTGTGTGATGAAGACTGGTTTGACGAATTAGCAAACAAAAGGTTGCGCAGACATCAAATCCGAACTACAGCTTCTGACGTCAACATTTACTGCAATAACTGTGGAAGATCGTGCCGTTCCCGCATTGGTCTATACGTACAGTCACCAAAAACGGTGTACAGGAAATGCACAGCAATGCTTAAATCGACTGCAATAGACGTAAAGGCCTATGATGATGACTAGTGTCATTTAAGGCTCAACGGCTGGGTTTATTAAGGAGCACAATGAACTTCTCATTGTGCTCCTTTATGTAACTTAATATACTTATATAACTCTTTTGTAGGTTATTATTTATGTTCTTATTTTTAATTCAGTTGTAGTTTATCAATATGACGGATATCGTTTAAAATAATAATGAAGATCCTTATGGGAATGGTTTTAGGTTAAGTATGAAAAAAGTACCGCTTTGTTTCATTACTTCTTCACAATTCATTACTTTATCACAAATCTTTTTATTTCGAAATCAGTACCGTGTGTGGAAAAATCTATGATTAGGTAACTGGTTTCGTACAAAGACAAAAAAGTTGTGTTTCGTAACTGGTTACGAACCTCCCGTTTCGTACGCGGCCGAAGGGTCCTTTGCTTATCTGAACTTAGATCTGGTCTGATGATGAAATTCAGGAAGAATCGACTGATTTCCTCAAATTCACTACCTATAGAAAATAATGATCCCTATGCGACCGAATGGAGGCAAGTCAGTATCTATTCATTTTAAGCAGTTATCCACTTGTTCAGGAAGATCTACTATGCGCAGAGACTTTAGGGTGGATAGGTACCCATCAGAGATGTACGTCCCAGACTCAGGATCATAGATTGACTAAGGTATACCACAATAGCGGATACAGGGGGATGCTAAGGTGAGTCCTATAATATAATATAGGTTATAAGTGCTTACCTAAGCCATTTTTTCAAACTTGAATTGGACCTACCTATACTTATACCTAGTCTTAGCGGGATGGGTAACCATTATTTGTCATTGATACTCTTGATAATTGACTACTCTTTGATACTCGTACCGTTGCGCATACAAAATTGCTTTACGGCTTTCCGGCTCCTCAGACATTTTTTTTATTTGTGACAGACACAGCGTGAATGTTCACAGTCGCGCGTCATTTATGTAGTTTCTTATCAAAAGGGCGTATCTCATCCATTATTCCATCGATAAATTGAATCTTAACTTTGCTTAATAGGGTTTACTATAGATTGTCTAGCGGAGAAGGATAAAGTCGCTTTGAAAGGTTACTCCTAATTTCTATCAGACCGAGCTGTTAATTGATGGTACTAACGTCACCGACAGGATAAAAGTGTACATACAGTAGTCAAGTGCAAAATCCGAAACGTTAATTCGCTGACAGAGCCACGTGATATATTTTCGAGAAAGTATACACCTAATACACCCATACTTAGTACCTATACGGTCAGGCTGCCTCATGGAAAACCAGTTCTGTCAAGCTGGTTTAATTTGACAGACGATCAGATGTACTCTTTGAGTAATGAAATGATTGCAAGGATTTTGTTCTACAACAATGTCAGTACCTATACTTAGAGGGTATGCACCCATACTTCTGCACTTGAATGTAGCAAATTTAAATTATTTCTTTAAACGCAGGTTTATTTTAAGTTCCGTGTTTATAACTCAAAAATGATTATAAAAAATTTGATAATCTACTCAGCTCCTTGAAAAGTAACTATTAACTTGTGGAAAGAAGCACATTGTTTTATTTAAATTCGCCGATTGATCCTTGCGAGGGAGAAGAGCAAAGCATCGAGTTAACATTTTTGGCGACTAAACGTGATTATTAGAGATCGTAACTTTAGTAGCATTTTCGGTGCAGTGCAGCCAAGGGGCTTGCAATGGGCGGAGCGCGTCGCGTTTTATACCCACCGCTTGCAAACCTCGGGGACCTCGGGGTGATCAGTCAGGCGAGGGCCGTCGCCGCGTGAGCACGTGCGTCGTGTCGCGATCCGCCTTCGCCGCCGACTTGCATTACGACGAACCGCGCGTAAATAACTCCTATTCATAATGTGGATGTCTTTACAGAGAATCAAATATAAACAAGTCATTAATTGTATATAAATTTTGGTATTTTATAAGGCAATCATATTAATTTCCAATTCAAGTCTTTTTTTACATTTTTTTTAAATATATTTTTTTTACTCCTTTTTATTCTGTGGTTTATAAACCCACGACTAGGTTTTTAATGAATTATTTGTAGCCTCTCTTGTACCTTCTTATGTAAGTAAATGCAGGACATTACCAAATAATTTGTACCTTTCTAATATAAAAGAACGTATCCTCATAAGAAAACTACGGCACTTACGTCGTTTTGTGTGAGGAGGAGTCTTCCGGTGATAACGTAACCTTTTTGGGCTATACTGTTCAAAATAATCTTCTATAAAAGGGGGTACAAAAAGAGTATCTTAATAGAATTGTAGGTATACTTTATTAACTTACTTTTTGTGTTACTCACTTACAAATTAAAGTTACAAGAGTTAAATGGAATTTCCGTTCACGAGATCAGTTTTATTATTGGTGTTATTCATAATGACACTGACATACCTACATGTGAAGTAATCTATATATATATTACGCGAAGCCGATCCTTACAACGCCCATCAGATCTACAGTTATGGACCGATTTTGATAAATTATATACCATACGATTCGTCCCATGCTGCAGATTTGCAATAAGGTCTTAGTTTTTTGATTTTTATCCTGGATTTTTTTTAAAATTGATATTTACGAAAAATCCTGGATGCCCCGACAAATATAAGCCTCAAAATTGTGTTCGATGACGCCGCATACAAGCGACGGGTCAGCTTACCTTGGTAGAATTGTACGAGGTGTCAAAATTTAGCTTGGTTAACACGTGACCTCCACGTGACTTGGGAACTGGCTATGGTATGATTGGACGGATGACATAAAATTAAATATGAACTAAAATGTTCCTGTAAGAAATATCTGGTACAGCATTACAATATGAAACTTTTGAATCGAGAAATACTCAATATTATTAACTATAAACGAAAGTAAAATTACTAATTTGTTTACTAGACAATACATAATATTCGGTCTAAGTATTTACAGTTTACATAAATGACAGACGTATTGTGTCAACTTTTTTTTTTATTGTGCTCTAATTATGTCAATATTAAATTGTCATGGTCTATACTTCAAAGAAGTTGATATATCTTGACTGATATTGATATCAGCCAAAACAATGAGAAACCAAATTAAACTTTACGTTGTGAGTTACAGAACTGTTTCTGAGTTAATCATAGATAAGCTGCAAAACATTTTGAAAGAGAAGAGGCTAGCTTTGTCTAAGTGTGTCTCTCTTCTACCTATTGTCATACCAGTAGGGTGATCATAAGCAAAGAAGTTCAATGTATAAGTAGACGTTACTTATTGGTGGATTCGGATCAAACCGACGAGAAAACAATGTTGCACCTTTACGACGCCAATAACGTATTCGACGTATATGCGCACCATTGATTCGACAAAACGACGAATATATCCGTCATGGTAACGGCGTCCAATGCGATATCAACCTAGATGCATTTCTATTGATAGTGCGCTTAAAAGGTTAAATACTTTAACAAAATTAAGACGTCAGAAAAATAATTAAGCCCTTTAATTGTCGACAACATGGGAGTTATGACGTACGTTGTCAAAATCACCTTCGTTCTTTAGTTGACGTGTAAGTGTCACTGCCGTTCATAAAGTATGGCGTTCAAGGGGTTAATTTGCTATTCATCAATGTTTGTCTGAGGATGTCAAATGCAAAGTTGAACCCTATAGAAATGCATGTAGGTTGATATCTCATTAGAGGCCATGACGGATATATACGTCGTTGGCTTCGGACCGTTGGTGCGCAATATAGGTACATTGTTAGCGTCGAAAAGGTTAATAATACTCGAAAAGTTAGAGGACATGTATATTTCTCTTTGTTACGTTTCAGTAAACATGTCCAAAATAAGAGGGATAATGGTCACGTTAAACTGCCACGTGCTAAAAGGGCGTAGGTACATTGAAAGAATGAATAAGATTACCACTATTGGTAACATGTTCAATTAAAAGTTA
This sequence comes from Notocelia uddmanniana, assembly GCA_905163555.1. Classification (NCBI taxonomy): domain Eukaryota; kingdom Metazoa; phylum Arthropoda; class Insecta; order Lepidoptera; family Tortricidae; genus Notocelia; species Notocelia uddmanniana. The sequence goes on along the minus strand of LR991071.1, from coordinate 8,542,174 downwards.
AAATTATACTGTATCAGTGTCACCTGCAACAGTGACAGTGCCGGTTTTCAGGGGGTCTACCCGAAATACCCGAAGATCGAAGTTCATTCTATTTCCTTCTCTATCACACCAATAAGCAAGTGTTATAGAGATAGATATAACGAAAGATTTTAACCCAGTTATAGGTCGATTCACAAGATCCGGCGCGGAATGTCTATGAAATTAATGACAGTTTCATACATTTTCCGCGCCAGCTCTTGTGAATCGACCTATTGGCTATGTGCACGTCAGAAACGTCAAACGTCACGGGTCCCGGGGCAATGTCAAACTCAGAGATGTCAAATAATGACACATGAATATTTTATTTATTTTAGTAAGCGAGAAAGACCAATTACTGGAAATTTGACTGAAATAAATAAGAAAATAAATAAATAAATACAAACGAAACGAATCGTAGGAAACCAATAGGAAACGTAGAAGTAAATTTGACATATAAGTCCCCGGAAATTGCACATTTCTGCCATGGTGTGCGCTGCGATCGCTTAGTTTACCCCCACCACCTACTTCGCACATAGCCAATACTTCACTTGACAAAATAGACCTCACAACTGTCATGCCAAAACCACACGATGGGCCATGATGGGCCACGTACAGACACGTACGACGCAGTAAGTAACACACACATGAAAAACCACACATACAAAATATTACTACTATACAAACTATTACTATGCACCATTACACTGAAACAATCAACGCACACACATTCAAAACACTAAAATTATCTGATTATTGTGGCCGAATTGACTGAAGTTGCTAAGATGCATATTTTTCATAGAAATTCTCATAGTTAGTAGGTAGATCTTATTTCTTGAAATAAGGCTGACATTTACTGTAAATTTGACGACTAGCCGTGATGATCAAGCACGAATGTTTTTAAATCGACTTTGTAATCGACCTTCCGAATACGCATATTCTATCCCGTGGCTTCGCTTGCATTCTTCGTAGTACGTCGACGCGGCGAAGCCGCGCGGGTAACTAGTATGTACTTATTAATGTATTCATGGAGTGACAACCCCTACGCTACACGTGCCGCGCGTGAATGAATACAAGTTATGCGATAGACAGAGATGCAGAGAGTAGGTACGTTTCTTATGCCTAAACGCCGTTTTTGTTAGGAAGTGAAGTTTCTGTATGTACTATTACTTATTCTGTGGTGCAGCGTAGTAGTGTTAACGGAGTTGGTATGGACAAATACAATTTAAACGGTTAACGGTAACTAAAAGTTATATTATGCTTCCCGCTGTGTATCAATTACATAAAATAATTTATACCATAAAAACCGACTCCAAATTTGTACTTCGCTATGGCACAATTTGTGGTTTCCGCGAGCCAATGCTTGGTTACCTAATACAGAAAATACCGAAATCAGCATATGCGTGCCTATCAAATTCGAGGAGTTCCCTCGATTCCTCCTAGATCCCATCATCAGACCTTCACCAAATTTATATATTATTTTTTATAACTTGGGGGTACCTGCTTTGACACAAAAAAATAATTATCAAAATCGGCCAACGTGGTAAAGAGTTATCGGGGAACATATGTACATACTTACATAAAAAAAGCAAACATGCAGACGAACTGAGAACCTCCTTCCTTCTATTGAAGTCGGTTAATAAACTGTGTGCACATTCACACATCGACGTGTGCCGGCCGGCTGCCTTTGCGACCATTTACACGGCTTGATATGATTAAGATTGAATCTGCTCCGCGTGGTAAAGACGATGCTATTTTTAGTTGGCGATATCTTCGGGCTCCGTACACTGGGATATATTTGAATACTGGATGGAATTCTGATCGTGATAAAAAATATGCCAAGCTTCATGATTCTGATCCAAAAATCTGCTGTTCATATATGAACCATCATTCCATTCCATTTTGGTTAGCCGATGACCTTTGAAACAGCAGATTGGTTTAGACTCATGGATTCACACACAACATGGATGCACACAATTTTTTGTTTTGTAACAGGTTAAATATAAAACAGATTGAGCAAAGTGAATTGTAATGTTCAGCCCAAGTGAGTGCCTTTACCTGGCAGGAGACCGCAGCCATATTCTCACCGTTACTTGCTCTGTATTAGGTGTAGATATATATGGTGTTGTGTCCCTAGTGGTAAGTAAAGTCGCCAGACCTCCTGAGGATGCACCGGCCCCCATTCCCAACATAACAGTATGCATTGCATAGGTATTACGTTTTAAGTTGTCGATACAACGAATCCTGACGCCGGATCCACACAATGGGCCATGATGGCTCAATGTACAGGACACAGTTATGTGTTAAAGGGAGAAAGACATATATTCATCACGTTCCATCGCATAACTGCATCCTGTATGTACGTTGGCCATCATGGCCCATTGTGTGGATCCGGCACGAAGTGAATTATTATAAAGGAACAGCAACACCCTTGTGATTGTTCTGGAGTCGTAAGCATGCACAGGCTATGGTGTCTGACACTGACTGCTAACCATTTGGCAGGCCTACAAGACTAATCTGATCTTATCGATAACGCGATATCGATCTACTTACTTTGCAAGAATTTAGAATCGATTTCATCTTTAGCTATCGGTCAATGTAAAAATATCAATGACAATTGCCGCCTAGGATCTATTTATCTATACATTTGAATCTATGTATGTAAACCTAGTCAATATTTATTTGACGAAAATAAAATTGCCGCTTTCATACTTTATTTATTTAAACATTTAAAATACTTTGGTTACTTTATACAAAAAATAGACAAATGATTTTATGATATGGTAACTAGAATGCACACTATAATTATTTAAATCCAAAAAAGCGGCTCGGTTTTGCAAAACTTTGTAGGTACTTATTATTATAATTATTTCTAATGAACAAACACAATGCTTGTATAATCAGTCCTTACAGTCTTGTTCAAATCATGAAGTCAGTATTAGTATATATTACACGATTAGGTTAGGTTAAGTATGTTCATTTCAATAATAATAATAATTCTATCAATATCTCCACCGGAACTGTAATCTCATCTCTTTATATGTACTAATTATAGGTTCAGATTGTACTGTTTTGTTATAGTCACAAATGTCGCGTATAAATTCGTTCATTCAATGCATTAATTCAGTCGCTGCACTTTGACTTACAGTTTCTGATTCACAATTTATCACGATCAGCAATGACATCATCAATAAACTGATTCCACCTTTTCTCGAATGACTTAAATAACGTTGTTTTCCCCTTGTCGTCTAACGCACTGTATCTTATAGAATTGATTGCCAGTTGCTTCAGCATCCTCAGATCCGCGTGTCTACTAGCGATGGCCATGAAGGCCACGTAGAAGTCGTCGGACAGGGGCTTCGCTCCCCACACGCCGGGGTCGTCGCTCGACAACACGACGGGCAGGCCCAACGCCAAATACGTAGCTAGAGGATGGTTCCGCAGGTCCTGCACTAGAGATAACACTGAGTTTGATATCACATTCACTTCTATAGCTATGTCGTTATGATGGACCGTTTTAATAAGTGCTGGATGCTTCATCAGCGCGTACCCATGACCTATCCTTTTAGATCCCAACAATATCGCGTCAAATAGATTCTCATCGGTTGGTGCCCCGTACCAGTTCGTTTCGCCTCCGTGGAAGTAGTAATTTATTTCATCCTTGGCTTCTAATAAAACTGGTAAGAAATGTGTTAACGGTTTTCCTAAGTCTTCTTGTCCGACAAGATCAAAGCCGGCGAATATGTCTGGCATGGTTTTCTTCACTTGACGAGCTAAGTCTAAAGCATCCCGCACCTGTTCCACAGACGCCGTCCGAACTCTGGTCACGATTATCTTTATGCCGATAAATCCTGAGTTGTCTGTCATAAATCTATTTGTTACTTCATTATATAGAGTCGCCAAATACATTTTATCATGCTGAGTACCATTTAGCTCGTACAAGCTTGACAAACCGCTTCGAACTTCAATATACATAACGTTGTCATCGTAAAAGTCCTGCAAGGCTTGGTAAAACATTTTTTCTCGTACAGGTCTATAGTTTATTAAAGATTTAATTACGTGGTAAACTTTATTAAACTGTTTCCACGCTTCGTTTACGTTTGTATAAAATCCCATTTGGTCTTCGGGTCCTAGAGTGAAGTGCTCTTTTAGTTTCTCGTCAATTTGAGCAACGTCATCGGTAGAGTTTCTGAGCGCGCTCAGGAGAGTCCACTTAACTGGGCAAGGTCGCTGGGGATCGGTGTCGGAGAAGTGTAATTTTAAATCATGATCGGTGAGACAAGCGTATAAGTGGTCCTCATACGTCAGCTGCACCAAGTAATCCGCGTCGAGCATCAGGGAACTGTGGACGTGCAACGCCGCCCCCTTCGGCATCCGCCGCATCAATTGGTACACTTTAGAGCTCTTCATATCATCCTTGTACGTAAAATAAGGTCTTGAAAAGTTGAAAAATTGTGGGTTGTCAAAGGAATTGTCCAGCTCTTTCTCTTTCAAGCGCATGAGAATATCGTTGACCAGTTGCTCTTTGTCTGTGAGGTGTAGTTTCCCTCCGAGAGACTCGTGGAGCTCCATTTCCATGAGATCTGTCCTGTTGTGTGAGTATCCGTGTATAGCTTGTTTGTAGTCATCGATCGCCCTCGCGCGGCTCGGATTTGCGGAGAGTAAACACAAAACATTGGCGATCACAATAAGCCGCATGACGTTGATTTCTTCGCTCACGAATTCCTAAGACACTGGGATGACTCGGTCTGGACTCGCCGACTCGAGTGCGATTACTGTGGTCAGAGTGTTGACGTCCGTTCATTTATATAGTAAGTTTAATTTTTTCTGCGAACAGTTTTTACACGGAACGGAATAAGAAATCAAGGTAATGGGTGAAGTTACGCAAATGAACTCGAGATCTTTATTATCGTAGTGCGTTTATCAATATTACACTACAATAGTTTATTTCTTGTTTAATTCTTGAGTCGGCCGGTCATTGAACGATGTAGAAAGTGTAAGGAAGCTTTAACCACATTTTTAGGCTGAGCGATTTGTTTGAGAGTCGTTGACCAGAAGACCTGTTATTACTTTGCAGACAGTTATAGCTCTTATGAATTACCGTGCGTGACGTATATAAATCTACTAAGGAAATATAATTGAAAATTGTATAATTAAGTCTTTTTTGCATTTCTATCATATCTATAGTAAAAATCTTATTTTATAGATTAGGTGAAGTCGACCATACAATTTAATATTTGCTCTCTGAAAACGACACAACATATGTCAGAACTTGCGTCAAGCATATACGTTGACCTATTATTCTCGTTAGATATGTTATCACGTACAGCTACTACATTTCTCTGAATTGGGTGGTTGCGTGGTATGGTGGGTCGGATTCTTCCCACGTGTCTTAAAAGTCGACTAAGGGAAAACGCTCCTTGGTGTGGGTTGTGGGCGATGGCCGTATCACTGCAATATTACGTTTCGCGAGTGTTACCTACCTATGGCTAGAAATGGCAATGAAAATATACTTTACAGTACATATGGTGCTACTTTACCGCACGAGTGCAGTAATCAGCAGATTACGTGCATATGTCGAAACTTTAAAGAGCCATATGTACTGTAAAACGTTGTACGATACACGTGCGAATAGGTAATTCGCAACCCGTGTCGATTTAAAACACTCCCTTCGGTCGTGTTTTAATTTATCACAACTCGTTGCGAATTGCCTGTTCTCTGCACTTGTATCGTAATGTACTATTGACATACAAGTGTGCTAATATACGAAATCTATAATATATAGTTATAGGTACCTAGCGTAGTCTCGTATGACTGGACCCTCGGCCGGCTAAGGCTTTATTTACACTCAGGCGTAATTTGTTTGTCAAACGCTATGGATTCCCACATATTCTGGAAAGTGCACGTCATGCGCGAAGTCGCGAATAAACACGGCCTGTGAATAAGAGATGAATATGCGGTCAAATGTTATCAAGATCGGGGGTTGAGTCAATTAATCAATTCGCACTGGAAAGTATATTAGACAATAAGTATTATTAGAAATGGAATAGTACATTACGATACAAGTGCGGAGAATAGGAAATTCGCACGTGTGCGTTACGGATATGGCTCTTTAAAGTTTCGACATATGCCCGTAATCTGCTGATTACCGCACTAGTGCGGTAAAGTAGCACCATATGTACTGTAATAGTAAATTACACAACTAGGGTGGTAAAGCAAAGAAAGGCTGAGATCGCAGGTTTTGCGGCCCGAGCTGAGGGCGAAGACGTATATATATGCGATCGAGGGTTTTATTTATTACCTCCCGTGTTGTTTACATAATTTTATTAATAAGTACAATACTTGGCCAGAAAGTGGATTTTACCGTACGCGTAGCGTGCGGTAAAAGCCACTGTTTGGCCAGGTGCGGCATAAATTACTTTATTTAAGTACAAAGAAAGCATGTACAAGATTCCTTAATATATAAAAAGGTAATGTAAATACAATTAAAACTAAATTAAACCTAAAACAGTTCCTTGAGGCATGGTACCGAGGATGCTGGCGGCCATTTCCTCGCTGTATCGCAATGCTGATTATGAGATTTATGAGTATTAGAATGAGATTTACTACTACAACGCTTAATTTTCAGTCCCCAGAATAACGACAAGCTGTTTTCATGGCGAGGATTCGCTGTGTTTACAGCAACGCCGATTTATGTATAACGCTTTGTCTTTATTTTTCTGAACCGGTGGTAGTTTGTTGACGTTCATAGGTGCATGTAATATGCCTAATTTGAAGAATAAATTACTTTTACTTTTATCAGTGTCACTCTTAGGCTGGGTAGCACCAACCTACGATTACAGGCCGATCAAATCAACGTCAAATATGGCGCCGGCAGCTGTCATCCCATAGAAACTTGTCAAAAATTCCATACTCAGAGTAAGGATTTCTATAGAGATCCTATACGAGTTTCACCAAGGAGGACAGAAAAGCTCTTATGCCGCTAAAATGAGAACTAGTTTTAAACGTCGAGCGGCTTGTCGCTCTTATACAGTTCCGTATATGATCTTCTCGCTCTTAGCGGTATTATTATTTGACGTCTACTCTGGGTAATCTGAGATTCCATACAATCAGATTTTAACGAACACCGCTTACGATCACAGACGGTTTGGTGCAACCCAGCCTTAATGCGTAAATTAAAACGATTTTAATTTCTCAATTGTTTCTCTAATTATCTCGCGTCGCGGGCCGGCGTCAGTTTTGCTAGCCCCGCAAGTCTCACCGTCTATATGGAGACCGGAAACGACTTGTTAACTGAAGATTTGGCGACACTATCACTAAGGAAATAATACAAGGTATGACACTAAAATTCGTTGTGCGTTGTGCGAGAATACTATTATACTATTTTGTGCCCCAGTTGAGCTATTTCGAATAAAATGAAATATATCGATGAGAACCCATAGGTTACAAATTGAATATTGTATTGTGTTGTAAGTATTGTTATAAGTACATATTTGTACTACGAAACCAAATTTATTGAAATCAATTTTAAATTCACACGTTTCTCGTTAAGAGACTTTTCTGTGACGTCATAAATAAAGTTTTACATCTTTTAACACTTTAACCACTGAACGTCAGAAAAAATCAACTCGCAATTTTCAACATCGTCATCATCCTCGCATTTTCCTGGTAGCATTCTATAAAGGATTCCAGGGTCCGCTTTGCGTGTAATCCCAAGAATTGGCGTAGGCACTAGTTTTACGAAAGTGACTGTTATGCTATCTGACATTCCAATCCCGAGGAAAAACTAGTCTTTGTTAGTGTTAGACCGGTTTCCTAAGTTATTGTATCAAATGATACTTTATACCTACTACGTAAGTTTTCTGAAAAATCCCGGTGGTAGGTACGAGCAGGGGTTCGAAAACCCACAACTTTCTGACTGAAAGTCGCATACGTTTTCGGTTAGTTGGTATACCAAATAAAAATACCTATAGAGGTCATACTTTAGATCAAAATTTCTCCCTATTGAAAAAAAAATCTTTTTCTGACCACAAGAGGTTAACGCGGTATGCTCCAAGGGAGTTTCCTTTAATTTTTTGCTCCTATCACAGGCATATATAATTAAATAAAAAATCTATAAGTCAGTAACACATACTGAAATTTTAGCTATAGTACTTAGTAATTTACAATAACATATTGGACATTATTTTATATGTAATAACAACCTCCGACCATTTAGTAAGCGACTATGATCTATGACCCGTTTAGGTACCGATTCTCTGTATTCCTTTATCACTTTAGTCATCTCGTGTTAACGAGAAATCCAGCATTGATAAACAATAACAAATGACGTACCTGCCTATAGCGTGTTGTTTTCAACGTTGCATTATCAAATCAATGGAAATTGAAGTTATTGTGATAAAAGTGTTAAGACGTAGATATCCTCCTCGCGTCCAGAAACAATGCGACATTGAAAAGCTTGGAGACACTGGGTCCGTGGAGCTCGGGTGCCCACCGACTTTTTGGGCAACTATCGCGAAGGCTGGCCGAAGTGTCATGAGACCGTAGGGCTGGCTCGTTCCTTGGCCAGCGGATCAGCATAGCTATCCAAAGGGAACGCTGTCACAGGCTTATGGGAACCCTTCCACAGGGCTCAGATCTTGGAGACCTTTTAGTTTTAGGTGTTTTGTTTTAAATATCCTGTTTTCATGTTTGTTGAATGAAATAAAAATGTTACTTAATTCTAAAAACAAGCTTTAAATAGGATTTTAAAGTTTTTCAAAATGAAAACTGTAATACTGTTAAAATCTCACTAACAATTTTATTGCTTGAGTTTTATTAATTAAAAAAATGTTGAAAAACTCCCGACATTTCAAAGTTTGATATCTCAAAAACGCCTGTACCGACTTTGATACAACATGCCTAAGACCATCGCTGGAAAACCTGCTTTCAAATAAGAATATGAAATGTAACGTACCTATGAAAAGAAAATATTTAGCGCCGTCGAACCACTATGATATCGGTCAATACTATTTATTACTAATTGATAATCATCTCGAGTCGTCAATGGGATCGGACGTGTCTCTTAGCATAAAATAAAATTAATTTGCATAACTGTGACCTAGCTCAGTTCATTAGGCTTTAGCAAAATATCTGTGTCACCGTAACTGACAAGTGCATTCTTTAATAATGTTAAGTGCTGCTACATAGTTATTTTAAAACCTTAGTAAAATGTCTCTCGAAAATAGTCCATTTAATCGAAGCGGGCTAACGCGCCGCATCCCTCCGCCCACGCCTGCTCCGCAGCCCTTACCCGCACCCGAGACCTCGGAAAAGGAAGAGCATCCTCCCAGGGTGATACCCACTCCCGACCATCAGGGTTGGATGAAAACAATCGAACAGTACTTAAACGAAGTGTGCACTATTTCCTCTGAAGGAAGTTAAATTGGGACCAAAAAAACAATGGCTGGACTTATCTATACCTATAGATATGTCCAGCCATCTAACATTATTTCGGTAGCAATTTACCCTACAGACAAACTAAAATCGAGTGAGGAGATAAAATCCCTTGCCCAAAAGATAATCCGGCCTGATGAAATGAAGCTGCACGTGAGAGGGTTGCGCTAGATTAAGAACGGGGGAGTAGTCATAAGCACGGACTCTAAGGATGACGTACTGAAATTGAAACAGTCGACGCAATTATCATCATCTGGACTCACAGTGGACGAGCCGCCAAAATGTAAGCCCAGAATTGTAGTCATTGGTGTGCCTGCGGCTATGCAGGAAGTAGAAGTCTTCAAGTGCAGTTACCATCAAAACTTGGCTGAAAAATTGCGTGATATGACACTGGACACCTTTTTGACCTTGATTAAATTGAGCCATAAATCAGGAAAGAAGAATGCCGATACATGCAATTACATCATCGAAGTCCTCATACGGAAGGCTCTAATTTCAAACGACTGAGTTTTTGTGAACTGGTGGTCGTGCCCCATCAGGGACTTTACTCTAGTAACGAGGTGTTTCAAGTGCCAGCAGTACGCTCATGCAGCAAAATCATGCAAGATGGAGGTCAATATCTGCGGGGATTGTGGCGTGGCAAGTCACTCAATAAAGGAATGCACAAAGAATTTAGAGTCGTCAAAATGTGCAACATGTATGCAATTCAAAAAGCCATGTGAACACAAGACTGGTGATTTTTTCTTCACTGTACTTTTTGTATTAGGTATTAACCTAGATCTAATTTCTTAAATATAAACTTGAACGTGATTTATGTAATATTGAATCTGGCTCAGTTTATAATTATGCTGATGCAGATACTAATAGCATGTCATATCTGATTAAAAATGCACAGCAAGCAATATTGAGTAATTACATTATCAAACATACGCGTTGGTCTTAAAAACTTGTACTGATTTTTAAGAATAAAATTGTATTATATTTATTTTTTAGTATATAAATAAGATATTTAACTGTTAAGTCCTTTTTTGTCTGAAACACAGGGTTTCCTAGTTCAGGCACGTATTATTTTCTGTCCTCTAATTGTTAACTCCAAGCCTATATTAGGTTATTATTGATGTACAAATGTTTTACCATTTTAGTATAATTTAGATAACTTAATATTTATCAGGTGCCTTTCATGTACACAAATTGCATTAATTTGTATATTTTCTCTTTGCCTGAGATACAGGATCAACCTAGTTCAGGCAATTGTAATAATTTGTGAAGTATGTATTAATACGCAAGCACAATGTTAAAGCTAGCAATAAGGTTTAAGAATGAATAAATTTATTATTATCTTTATTTTTCTTATAACTTAAGTTAGGTTTTTTACAAAACATTTATAAAAGTAAAATATAATAATACACTTACAAAATATAAAAGCATTATAAAAAACCTAACCTAGAGTGCCGCCGGCAGCGAGGCGGGGCCTAAGCTACCGGTGGTTATTATAATTATATTATTATTATTATATTATTAATGAGAAATGCGCATTTAATTGCATTTGTTTCTGTGGTGAGCAAAAAAACATTTATTCCTGCCTGAGACTTGGATGTTTTCTATGTATTTAAGTATATCGTAAGCATATCTATCTCATATATCGTCGTTTAGTACCCATAGTACCCATACATAAGCCTTATCGAGCTTACTATGGGACAAGTTCGATATGTGTAAAAAAAAAGTACCCTAATATTTAATCATTATTTATAAAAAAAACGGCCTTTAAATCGGTTCAACCGTTTAAGAGCTACGTTGCCATAGATAGACACATAGTTGACATACACAGATTCACATTTAAAAATTTTGAAATTGCTTCTAAACTAAGTACGATAAGTAGTATTTCGACCGATCTTTCAGGAAAAGAAACAAGATACATTACACTAATTACTTCGTTATTAAATATGTAATCCGTTTTACAAAATAAATTATTCTTTTGCCGATTCGAGTCGAGGTTTTTTTTCGAATGTTTCCGCGCGCGACGCGGGCGACAAGCACAGCATACTATACCTATATTAGCAAGCAAAAGAGAAAAAAAGACGACTACTTTTCGCCATAATTAACTAATTCCTTCCAATACTTTATTTCATAGGAGGGTATATCAGGGGAGATTTATAATCGTTAATTCATTATAAGTATCTACACTACAACAACAACGCAGCATTTCTCACGCAAATTTTGTCTACGTCTTATTTATTTCATTTCATTTTTTTCATTTGTCTTATGAAATGATTAAAATAATAATAACTACCGCCGGTAGAAAAGCCTGGCTGCCGAAATAGTTATTTGTTCAACAAGAGAGCAAAGTAATTTTTGCTGCGAGTGTTGATGTTGAGTCCCAAGCAAGCGAAAGATTCTATAATTGAATCACGAGCGTAGCGAGTGGTTCAAAATTAGAATCTTGAGCGTAGCGAGGGACTCAAAGACACGATATGCAAATATCTTTGCTCTCGTGTGATACATACAACTTTTCACCTCAGCGGTGAGAACATATAACGCCAAGGAATAGTGATAGAGAGAATGAAGTTACTTAAACTAACCTATGATATGAAAAAATACAAAGTTAGTTTTTTTCACGCTCGCAGCAAAATTGCATTTTGCTCACTGGTTTCAAGCCGGAAAAGTCGTTTTCACGCTCGCAGCAAAATTGCATTTTCCTCACTCGTTTTACGCAACAAAACCGCCATTTTCGAGCCGCTGAGGTGAAAAAATCTTTTCCCCTCACTAGCTCGGAAAGCCGTATTTTATCCTTTGAAACAAGCGGGTAAAAACGCATTTTATCCACAAGCGGGGAAAGTAATTTGACCTTGGAGCGTGTTTGAGTAGCTTTTGACAGATAACAAAACGTAAAACGCTCATAATAATGGTTCGTTTGATATCAATTATCATTAAATAAATGGTTTGAGAATTTAACAAAAAATACCAAATTTAGCTTTATTTAATGATTTAAGTCAAACTCTATAAGTAACATTTGTTTTATAATGATATTGAGTATAATTGTAAACGCACAAGTTGAGTCGATGCAATTTTAAAACGCATCGTCAGAAATGTCATCATTGTCAATGTCAACTAAAATATACACAACTAGTCACGGACTCCGACTCACGTAAATATTATACACAACTTCCAGAGTTTTCTGTTATAATATCGTAAAAAAATCGGTGATTCCAGTGATGAAAATCATGCCTGTGGAACTGTGTTTTTTTGCAGGTTGCACTTTCCTCGCTATAGTGAGGAGAAAAGTTTTGTGTTACACACGGGTGCAAAGTTGTATTTTACTTCTCGTGTGTTGAAACACTCGCTACGCTTAGGATTCTATTATGTATAAATAACTATTATGTTGGCGCTATTAGGTCTTTGGCGCCTTCATAATCTTTTTTCGGCTAGTTTACTAGCTTTACGTTCGGCAACGCCAGTCTTGTGGTCACATGGCTTTTTTTATTAAAAACCGGCCAAGAGCGTGTCGGGCCACGCTCAGTGTAGGGTTCCGTAGTTTTCCGTCCGTCACATTAAGTTGACATATTAAGTACAGAAACACAAAACCTTTGAAAGCACGTCATTTCATTGTGATTTTGTAGAAATGACAGGTACAATAAACACCTGTTTATACGGTTAAATTACAAACTTAGTTCAGAAATTATTTTTGTAATTTTTTCAAAAACTATTCAACCTATCAAGTTCAAAATAATTTTCCTACAACGTTTTTATAAAGTTCTACTTTTGAGATTTTTTTCATATTTTTAAAACTTATGGTTCAAAAGTTAGAGGACATTTTTTTAATATTTTTTTTACTTCTGGAGCGATTATTTTCGAAAATATTAATATTATCAAAAAATGATTTTAGTAAACCCCTATTTATTTTTAAATACCTATCTAACAATATATCACACGTTAGGGTTAAAATGAAAAAAAAAACACTCCCCACTTTACGTATAGGGGAGGTACCCTAATAAAATATTTTTTTCCACTTTTTATTTTACCACTTTGTCGGCGTAATTGATATACATATTAGTACCAAATTTCAGCTTTCTAGTGCTAACGGTCACTGAGATTATCCGCGGACGGACGGACAGACGGACGGACAGACGGACGACAGACATGGCGAAACTATAAGGGTTCCTAGTTGACTACGGAACCCTAAAAATGGTATTGCTCTTGGCCAGCATCTAGCCAGGGGGCAAAGATGAGGCCGACGATGAAGCGAGCTCACCCAGAAGATGCCTATTCACTCGAGCCTTATAGAGGTCTAGCTAGGTTATATGAACTCGGAAATACAAACGCCGGCAGAGAATTCCAGACATATAATACATTTAATGCAAAACTAAGGTATAAAAATATATCATCAGTGGTGTTGTGTCAGACAATATCCCTTCATTTGCCGTACTTTTTCTTCAATAACCTTAGGAAAAATGGAATATCTTTTTAACATCAACTTCAAACAGTTCCAACTAATTTATTGCCAAAACATGATATACATAATATTACAATAAACAATATGGTAGCAAAAATAAAGATAAAAAATATGGTAGCAATAAATAACAATAACAATATGGTAGCAATTTAGCTTGTGTATACAATAGCTTCCGTTTTAATTCTTCCGTGGAATATAACTATTAACGACGCCTGCGCATGTTGTACTGCAAAGACAATTGTATGATCTTTTGCCCACAAGTTTCAAAGCAGTTGCTTAACGTAGAACCTAAACCTTGTTTGCCCTTTCTTGTAACTGATCATATATGATTTCATTGTACACTGGTAAATTTTAGACGGTTTATGCACGGAAATTAATATCCGAGTATAAATATTGACTACTGTCTGATTTAAAGACAGAAATACGGTTGAAACTCACTTGTCAAGTTTAAGGCTGGGTTGCACCGACTTACGATCACAGACTGATCAACGTTAAATATGGCGCCGGCAGCTGTCATTCCATAGGAACTTTTCAAACTTTCCATACATTAAAATTTTAACGAACACAGCTTACGATTACAGACAGTTTGGTGCAACCCAGGTGCCTAATTGTAGTGTTTGTCGGCCTGTTTAGCACAGTTGGTAGTGACACTGCCTCCGAAGCTAGAGGTCCCGGGTTCGAAAACCGGTAAGGGCATTTCTTTCTGTGGCGAACAGAAACATTTGTTCCTGAGTAGGGCATGTAAATTTCCCGGTAATTCCCGGGAAATTTCAAACAAATCGGGACCGGGACTGCAAACTCTATTCCTGAGGCTTGGGTGTTTTCTATGTATTTAAGTATATATCTATTAAATATATCGTCGTCTAGTACCCATAACACAAGCCTTATTTAGCTAACTATGGGACTAGTTCAATTAGTGTAAAAAAAATGGCCCCTATATTTAATTATTTGAGTGTTAATACGTCTCACGTTAGTATAAATTTATGTACTGTCCGAGTTACAATAGAGGCCTAAGTAAGTACTTTGGTTTTGCCTACTCTGTGCATAGTTAATAAAGAGAGGATATCTTTAAAAATATTTTTAACCGCTCACTGCAGCGCCTGCCTGTTGGTCTCGCCAAATAAAATTCATACCAAACGTGTTCCCAGTGCGTTTATCATTGTAATATTAGAACATGAGTTTGAGTAGGTATGATCCGACCCCGATCCACACTAATAATCTAATCATCGCACATTTGGTTAGCGTAACAGCAGAGACTTGGTCGTTTTATTGAAATACTTTATTTAAATAACTGACTACCAAACCTTGGATATATTGTGTAGATCAATAAACGGGGAGCAGATAAGGTAACTACTAATGCTATAATTATCTGTTAGTAGTGTCCGTATCTATGGAGACAAAGCAAAGCAAGACGTTCATCTAACAGCCGATTTATATGAAGAACAAGAAAAACGACAATGAACGGTGTCGGGATACCCAGTGTTTTGTGTTTACTCCTTTTCTACCAGCTGAAAGCGGATAATGTCGCCGAGTATAAGCTAAAAAGAGCAAGGTTGGTGGAAATTGATACACAACACTCACTCGGAAGCAAACTGATCCTTACAGAGAGAGAACTCATCGCCAATGAAATACTTATGCACGGGAAAAATATGGACACGGATAACTCAGTTAACAATACGCATTACTTCAATTTTTCTGGATCATATTTCACGTATAGGGATGCCATTAGGCACTCTAAAGTGTACCAGATGATTCGGCAGATGCCGAAGGGAGCCGCGCTTCATTTACATAGCACTTTAATGCTAGAGCCGGATGACTTGTTGAAGATCACTTACGACGAAAACTTGTATGTTTGTCTTACGGAAAATCAGCTAGAATTTTACTTCTCCCTTACTGTTCCAACGCAGCGCTGCCCAGTGAAATGGGCCCTTATGACAGAACTCAGAAAAAAATCTAATATCACCAAATTTGATGAGATGCTAAAGGAACGTTTAACATTAGGCCCTGAAGACCGCATGCTTAACGCTAACGAAAATGAAGCGTGGAAGGAATTTAAAAATACTATGCGTACAATCCTGTCTTTACAAGAATACCGACCTGCTCGCGAAAAACTCATTTATCAATCGTTGCAGAAATTATACGACGACAACGTTATGTATGCCGAGTTCAGAATTGGATTGTACCCACTGTACGAGTTAAATGGCACAGTGCACGACCGGTTTTATATGGCGTCGCTCTTCAATCAGTTGGCCAAAAAATTTATGAATGCTAATCCTGACTTTGCTGGCATCAAGCTCATCCTGAGCTCGTCTCGAAAAAACGTAGATATAGTGAGAGACGGAATAAACCTGGCTCGTGAAGTGAAAAAGACCATGCCTGAGCTGTTCGCTGGATTCGATCTTGTTGGCCAGGAAAATCTAGGGAGACCTCTTACGGATTTCTTAGAACTTCTTTTAGAAGCAAAATCCGAAATAAACTACTATTTCCACGCTGGTGAAACCAACCAGTACGGTACAACGGTAGATGAAAATCTATTCGACGCTGTATTGCTGGGAACGAAAAGAATAGGCCATGGGACAGCACTGATAAAGCATCCGGCGCTTATTAAAGCTGTCCGTGATAACGACATTGCTGTAGAAGCAACTGTGATATCGAACTCAGTGCTGTCTCTAGTGCAAGACCTGCGGAACCATCCTCTAGCGACGTATCTGGCGCTGGGCCTGCCCGTCGTGTTGTCGAGCGACGACCCCGGCGTGTGGGGAGCGAAGCCCCTGTCCGACGACTTCTACGTGGCCTTCGTGGCCATTGCTAGCAGACACGCGGATCTGAGAATGCTGAAGCAACTGGCGTTCAACTCTATAAGATACAGTGCATTGGACGACAAGGGAAAGACAAAGTTATATAAGTCATTCGAGAAAAAATGGAGCGAATTTATTGATGGTGTCATTGCTGATCGTGCGTGATAAATTTATGTGTAAAGTTGTTGAACTGCTAAAGGGCTGAACAGGAAATACATACATAGGGTATGTAGATTTTAAAAGAAGGAATTTATATTATGGTCTTGAGAAAGCACAGGCCTTACTTATACAAGACAATAATTTATTCATAAAAGTTTATTTACACGTCATTAACTTAACCTTTGTGATACAAATTATTATTATACTTATATATGTACATACGAGTATATTTTACAAATCTTAATTGATTTGTAACAATGATATATTTATTAGACTGTTTTATCTTTATATCCCTAAAACAGTTAAAACTCACGTGTAACCTGTCACTTCGGGCGACATGTTCATATTCATAGTCATTCATTTATTACATTTTATGGGTTTTACAAGATCTTATAAGTAGTTACCTACATGTCCCAGCATAAACCCTGTTAGGGCACAGCAATTTTTTAAAGTGTTAATGTTTCGAACTCTTTTGGAGTTCTTCCTCGGGGTTAGTACATTTGCCTCGAAGGTGTACTATACCCTGCCAACCTCCTCGCAGCCCGCCGCAAAACTCGAGATACACGCGCCGACAGGGCGGGGGTTGGGGGCGCTGACGGTGTCGGGCTACGTCCGGGTGAGAGAGAGATCATCCCACCCGATCGATGGCAAGCACACTGAACTCCCCTGTGTTCACGCGATTGTCTTAATACACTTTCTGTTCAATTATATTATCATATTCGGAATAATAGATTCCAAACATGTCGCTCGGAATGACAGATTATACGTGAGTTTATGTGTTTTAACCGTTTTAGTGATATGGTTTTAAACATGACTCACGAAAGTTTAAGTTATAACTATTCTTGTGCTTTTCACCCCTTCCAAAATGAGTGACGAAATGGAACCTTCCCTCAACAGATGCGAAATAAAAATGAAATTAATTACTGATATATTAAATATTTCTTAATGAATTAAGTATTTTTATACAGTTTATATAAAGTATATATTTAACAGTAAGTTAAGATGTTTTTTAAGAGGAACTTATCTAACGTCACCTAATACGATTTTTAAAAACTTATCAACTTTAATACGGTACAATGCTTTAGATGATAAAGGATAACGATTATTTTCGGGATTCTTTTGAGAAGAGCTTTGTGAGGTTCATAAACGATGCATTAACGAGAGGTCGAAGATTGACATAAAGTCGTAGAAGAAGTACTTCACTTTAAAAGATGTAAAATTTTAAGCTTGTAAGTTTTAAGTGTGTTGCTGTGCTCTTGCAGGGCGTCACATGAATACCTAGCAATTTATTGTTTCACCTATGAATTATAATGTAATGTGATTAATGCAATAAACAATTTGATTTGATTTGATTACATTAGTATAACTGTCTAAAAATGTTCGTAGATAATCATTGGTCTGTGGGAACTGGATTATCGTCGGAGTATAACTTTTTATAAAAGCTTGTACTACATATGCTCGTTATTTTCTCTCGGGTTCCTTGTTTGACGCCTCTATCATCACGTAAAAAAGCAATGTCTTTACCTTCAATATACCCTGTTTGGCTATTTTTAATGAAAACTTTTTTCACGATACTTGTATCATACAGTTGTTACAATTTCGGATGTCCTTTCCAATTTTCCGCTTTTCTTTTTTAACTAATAATTTGTATAGTGGACAGTTTCATTGTTTTGTGATTCTGTATTTTAATTTTATTTGTCGCTATTCTAATACCTGTTGCTAGCCTCAAATATTCGGTTTCTACGTCATCGTTATCAGTGACCAGTTTCAATAAACTATAAAAATTGTGTAACTCCAGATTCAAACGATTTTTGTTCAGTATAGGAGTAGTTTTGTCCAGCTTTTTGATTTTACTTACTATTTTGCACAGTCGGAGAATCTTGAAGTTGAATGAATCTTGAAGTTGGAGTGCGGATGGGTCTATGATCCGAGATAAACTGAAGCTGGTGGATGATTTCCACATTTTGTACAGTTTGCTAGTGCTAGGTGCGGGTGCATAATCTATACATTTTTGGTCACACCATTAGGTAAACCCCAAGTCCATCTGCGGTGTGGTTTTTTGTAAAAGAATGAGTTGCAAATACTTAGTTTTGGCAAAAGCAAATGAATAGGTCCACGTTCGTTTCGGTTTCCCTACTTGAAAGTTCCCAGAATATGGTCGTTATCAAAATCCTCTTTTGTACCAACTTTAGTGTGAAAGTCATCGAGTACTATGTTCCAAGTACTACGGTGTTCATCGCAGGCCCTGTTAAGCAAGTCGTAAAACTCTTCTCTTCTTCTGGGTGCGATGATGTGGGGGCGAATACTTGAAGGATGGTGAAGATTTCCTTTTCAGTGACACAAACTTATAGAATAGTGTCTTTCCACCGTTTAGCAACCATAAAGCCTACTCCGTGAGGACCACAGACTTCTCCGTGGTAGAAAAATATGTTTTCCTCTCGCTCGATTACGTCTTCTCGACCAATAATGTCCCACGAAATACTATTAAGTGCGTTCTCTAATTCTATATCTTTTGTCGTCTAAGTTCGGACGTTGTATGTGAGAATATTTAGCTTTTTATCAGTATTCCTCTTAACATTAGCTTTAGTTCTGTGACGGTTAGGAGATAACATCACCCGGGGATTCTTAGCACCCCGATCTCCGATGTGAAACTGCCCACCGTCATCAGCAGCGCCATTGCCGGAGCTGCCGGGCACTTGAGCTGTTTTTTGGGTTTACGTTTCATATTAGAGGGGTTTAGACGTTTAACCTACCACTTCCGTGCAGTGAGTGTTGGGGAGTGGAGTGGTGAGTAAGCCTCCTGACTCGGCTCGTAGGTGCCACCGTTGACGTGTTAGACGTTCTTCCGCCGTCACTCTAAACTAATACCCTGTCCAGGTACCAGTTGTCCCAATCAGACCACACCCACATTTCGTGCGCCCTGAGTGGTCAGTATACACTTAAATGTAAGTGCACTTTATTATATTTACATAATTGGTCATTACTTGACTTGGTCTACTCGTGGTCAGAGTCACACTGTTACGTCGCCTAAATAATGTGTTTTAGTTTTTAAGAATATATTGTATTGATATGTATGTTAGTCTGTAAGGTATGTGTTAATATGGGCCTTCTATTCCTTGAAGCAAATAAATAAATAAATGGTTTCAAAACGTATATACGTACTAAGCGATAATTGCTTATATTACACCCATTCGCAAGGATAATGTTTTTAGTTATATGACATACTCGTATCGCCATTATAAATTATTTAGTGGCATAAAACTGGCATTTATCATTATGTAATAAAAAAGTGAAAAATTGAAATTAATCAAAACACATAACCCCCCGTAAAAAAAGTGAAGGTCAAGTTGGCTCAGTACGGTTGCACGGGGCGGTTCCACAACACTTCGGGAGCTCAAATACCGCCAGCCATCCGGCTCCTCTTAGACAATGCAAGTACGTGTCATTGCTGTTTACATTGATATTTATATGTAAAATAATGTTGATACTTTGGAGCACATGCCATCAAGTATTTTGCATGACAGAGATGCTCCTAAGTAGTAAGTTTTAAATCTAAATTACACAGATTAGCTCATCAGTCGTCATGTGTAAACACTCCTCCAATTCAATAGCTAATCTAGAAAATAAACAGATGACATAAATAATACATACGCGTAAACGTCCTTTGAAAATAATGCTTCTACTAAAATAACGCAGCAAGCCGCGGTTCAGTATCAAGTCAGACACCGATGAAGGAAAAGCCATGAACGGTGTCGTAGTCGCCAGTGTTTTGTGTTTACTACTGTCGGAGGAGTTTTCTGCCGAAACCTTTCTGGAGTATAAGCAAAAGAGAAAAAGCTTGATTGAAGCAGAATTGCAGTATGCACTTGGAAACAAAGTATTCCTCACATCCAGAGAACTATTTACTAATGATACACTGATGCGCTGGAAAAGGATGAATACCGATAATTCATTCAACAATATACACTATTTAAAAATTTCTGACCCTTTTTTCATATATAAGGACGCTATGAGGCGCTCCAAAGGGTACCAGATAATTCGTCGGATGCCGAAAGGAGCAGCGCTAGACGTACACAGCACGTTTATGATGGAATCGCATGATTTGTTGATGTCGACATATGAAGAAAACTTGTACGCCTGTATTACATTGAACGATTTAAAATTTTGCTTCTCTAAAACCACACCAAAGAAATCGTGCTCAGACCAGTGGATTCTAGTTAGCGATGTCAGAAGCGACGTTTATTACAATACCACTGCTTTCGACGAAATGTTGCTCGATCACTTTACTGTAGGTCCGAAGGATCTGCAATGCGGATTGAATGCTTACAAAAACCAGATGTGGAGAAAACTTGTGCAAACTATTTCGACGATTTCTTCTTTGATATCCTACAGACCTGTGCACGAGAAAATGATTTACCAGTCGTTACAAAACTTTTACGATGACAACATCATGTATGTCGAGATTAGGACCGGGTTGGATAAATTGTACGAGCTAAATGGTACGATACATGAAAAATTTTATACAGCACTCTTATATAAGAAAGTAGCTAGGAAATTCATAAAGGCCAATCCTGAATTTATTGGTATCAAGTTAATCATAACTGGACATGGAAGTGGGAGTATACAAGAAGTGAGAGAAAATCTAAATCTTGCTCGTAGGGTGAAAAAACATCTGCCCGACTTGTTTGCTGGTTTTGACCTCGTTGGCCAAGGGAAATCTTTTGAGGAACTACTCCCGGCTCTTTTAGAAGCGAAAGACGAACTAAATTACTTCTTCAATCCCGGTGAAACCAACCAATATGGGACTCAGTTGGATGAAAATCTATTTGATGCGATTTTGCTGAGAGTGAAAAGAATAGGTTACGGAAATTCACTGATCAGGCACCCGGTACTCATGAAAGCTGTTTATCAAAATGATATAGCTATAGAATGTAATGTCATATCAAACTCTGTATTGTCATTGGTCCAGGATTTGCGAAACCATCCTCTGGGAACTTATTTGGCAATGGGTTTGCCCGTGGTATTGTCGAGTAGTAATCCCAGCTTGTGGGGGGCTAAGCCCCTCTCCGACGATTTCTATGTGGCCTTCGTGGCTATTGCTAGTAAGCACGCGGACCTCAGAATGCTGAAACGATTAGCGATGAATTCCATAAGGTACAGTACGTTAGATGACAGAGGGAAGACGAAGTTGTTTAAGGTCTTTGATAAAAAATGGATTACATTCTTGAAAAGTGTTGAAAAGAATCAGTAGACAGACATTGAAAATAGCGTGTAGACTACAATACAATACAATATGCTTTATTATACACCTCAAAAAAGAATTACAGATAAAAACAGCATAAAGATACACAGAGGTAAACAACAGGCGGTCATATCGCTATTTGAGCGATTTCTTCCAGACAACCTTTGAGTAGCGGAGAAAAAAAGAAACTAACTAGACTATGATAAAACTAAAGTTCCATTTCGTTTCAAGAACACTTCTAGGGTTCCGTAACTCAACGAAAAAAAAACGGAAGCCTTATAGGATTATTTGCGTGTCTGTCAGTTTGTTCGTCCGTCTGTCACAGCCAATTTGCTCCGAAAGTACTGTATCGGTTAAATTGAAAGGTACCAAAATTTCCATGTAAGTGACCCAGAAACGGACTTGTAACGTACCTACCTAATTAAATAAATTTTAAACATATGGGCCACTTTAAGGGAACTACCTAAATTAAATAAAAGTTTTGCAAACCATATTGTGTGACATAAGTACGAGTACCTACCTATCAAATGAAAGCAAGCAAGCAAGCAAAGGCAAGCAAGCAAGCAAGCAAGCAAGGGGCAAGTTGTGATTATCTCAATTTTTTTTTCATATTTTTTACTATACATAGTTGTAGTTAAGAAAATATGCTTAAATTGACCATTTCTCCACCTGTTCACCGAAACTACTGTGCTTCTTTTTGCAATAAAATACAGAAAATAGTTCTTTTCCTATAGATTACAGGAAATCCTATTAGAAATATTTAAACTAACATATAGGTACGGAATCCTCTCCACACGAGGTTAACTTGCACTTAGTCAGGTTTTTTTATTTGGAGTTCATTATTATTTAATGTGAAAAATTACGAAAATCAATATTATTTTAATTGAAAAAAGGCCAACTTTGTTGTATACTTTATACATACCTATTAAATTCACATCACAATCTAACCCTACTTACATTTTTCATGTTAATAGTGATGTAGTTCATAGGTGTCAATAGGTGGGCATTAAGGAAGACGTCAAGCATTGTGACATTTACCTTACTGACTTTTTAATTGACTTTGGTGAAAAATAACGTCTGCAATTAAACTATGACGTCCCGCCTTTACGCCTTGATTTTGCTTGCTATGGGTATAGTCAACAGCAAAAGTAGATCATCATAGTACCTTGCCATTTTCATTACTTTGACGCATCATAGGCGCATAAAATTAGCGAAACCTGGACATAATTCGATAACTGTAATTTTCTTTTTCTATGATTTAAAGTATGTTTAGTTATAGTCATAATAAAAAGAATTAAACATTTTAAGGCTCCGCGTCAATGTTAATTTTTTTTTTATTTATTTAATATGATTCTTATAGTACTAATAAAATGTTGACTATAGTTGGTATTGACACTGCCTCCGAAGCTAGAAGTCCCGGGTTCGAACCCCGGTCAGGGAATTATTTGTGCATTAAGCATGGATTTTGTTCTTGGGTCATGGATGTTTTCTATGTATTTATCTATATAAGTATGTATATCGTCGTCTAGTACCCATATTAAAGCTTTGCTTAGTTTGGGACTAGGGCGATTTGTGTAAGATTGTCCCCCAATATTTATTTATTATTTATTTATATTAAACAAAAAATATTCACGATAATTTATTAAATGATATTTTTTCATATCATAATACAGGTACTTTCACAAAGTTATTTATTATGTCTTACTTAAGAAATCAAAATGTGTTAAAAATTTAGTTTTTTTGTTTTTTAACATTGACGCGGAGCCTTTATACTTTAAATCATAGAAAAAGAAAATTACAGTTATCGAATTATGTCCAGGTTTTGCTAATTTTATGCGCCTATCACAGCTGTCGCAGTACCTATTGTTACTTTAGTGTGACAAAATACTAAAAGGATCATCTACATTTGCACTGTACTTATACATTACTGTACATGTATACTTCTTTGGACGTGCAATAACATGAAACAGTAGAATTTATAATATTATATTCAAATATACTCGTATTCACCATACCACCATGGTGGTATCAGCCCAAGGATGTCCACTGCTGGACATAGCCTGCCCCAATTTAACAGGGGGTAAATGCCATAATCACCACGCTTGGCATGCGGGTTGGCGATCGTAGTATCTCCACCGCACTCTAGGGATGCTGCTGCCCATCCCCCGGTGGTCTTGGTCGTAGTTTTACGACATACCCGGGTCCCTTTAATTAAAATATATTATTACTTATTAATTAATAGATGATTAATGTGTTATGTCAGGGCGAACGTAAATTGTTTTAATATGTATGTTTTTTGTTTAACTTCTACAAGCAACGTGGGGATTTAGAAAAAGTACTTAATGACTGTTATACAGTTTTATTAACCCCAAGTATTATAAAAAAAACCCGAAAACAGACCTATCTAGACTGGGTTTTGGGCCCCTTTTTAAGCACTTGTATCGTGAACATCGAAAATGTTGGTCGTTTGTGAGACTTCGTTTAAGTACAAACAAATAAATGGGCGTCTTTCCTGTATCAAATTTGAGAAAAATTTATTTTTGGTTGTACTCATAATACTTTGCTATAAATCTATGTAATAGAACTTACACGCACATGGCGTTAACAGTTGGCAACAGAAGATAAGACTTTCGTTTTTTGAACTGGGTATGACCAAAATTGGTACCGGTCGCCTGGGGTTACTTTAGGAAAAAATGCCTGGGGTTACTTTGATCATTTAGGATGTAACATACAAGAAATACTATTAGCAATTCGGTAAATTTAATTAATCAATCACCAAGATAATGTACTAATAATTTTACTGCCACAGATCGCAGGAAAATAAAACCAATAATTTATGAGAAAAACCGGTATGGTCAAAGTCACCCCTTGAATCAAAGTTTACGGTGTACAAATGTCACTTTGTAAACGGAAGACTTATAATGTGTATTTTGAAAAGAATTAAAATGTGAAGGATTTACCAATTATTAAGCAGCGCGTAAAATAATGAATTAAAATGTGAAGGATTTACCAATTATTAAGCAGCGCGTAAAATAATGAATTAAAATGTGAAGGATTTACCAATTATTAAGCAGCGCGTAAAATAATGAATTAAAATGTGAAGGATTTACCAATTATTAAGCAGCGTGTATTTTCGCTTAAAATACCGGAAAAAACAGATAGTTAAGGACTTCGCGTATATTATTTAATTCATACATTTCTTTGTGCAACTGAAGTTACCCATATTTTAGTAATGAAACTATTTACGTTCGTTAGTCCAATAGTCCATCCCACAGTGCAAGAAAAAAATAGTAGTACCGAGTGTTTACCTCTGTATATTAAAAAAAACTAGGCCATAGATTACTTTACAATAGCCACTGACGTAATTATTAGGTAAGTACCTATCTATATTGTATGAACAACGAAACTAGCGTTTTTAATAAGTTATGCTACCGGACAACAGATGTCGCTAGATGTAGCAATTGAATATATAAAACAGTGCTGCTATCGTGCGTTGAGTAGAAGAACTAAACTTATAAAACAGTGAAATCCTTTGAAAATAATCGAGTTTTGTATTCAAAATAAGGTTACAAGTCGTCAAATAAAAAATAAAGTAATTGAGTACATTTTTTCCCCTTCTCAAATTTTACTACTTCCCGTCATACTCTCATCAACGAGAGGAGGCCTGTGCCTGCTGCCCAGCTGTGGGATGTACTATATTTATAATGATGATGATTTTTACTACTTGTTTCACCTATAGCTAACGATTCGTTTACTTACATTAGTTAAGTCAGAGTTAAGTAGAATTTGACAGCCGACAATGCCATGTTTTTCTCATAGTGCGATTGTCAAATCCTCCAGTTAGAGAACCACGTAAAACAAGTCATAATTAATTACTGTAAAGCACCATTAGCAAATGTGACACTAGAGAAGGCACAAGTGCGTTGCCGACTTTTTATTGCTTTTAGAATTAATTGTGTCAACAACTATAGAAACTAACACACGTGCATCACTCTCAACAGAACCTACTGACGACCAAGAATAGGTACATCCCCAGTTGCTCCAAATTCATATTTGGGGAACGCTAATGAGAGACCCCATCCATTGTACCTACTCTATGACCTATTTAGAATCGCATTCTCTCTCCTATGGTAAAATAATATAATAGTTTGAAATGGTTTACAATGTGTATATTAAATGCACAAAATGCAATGAAATTGCTACGCTCTTCCGGGGCCCATATGAGACCTACGAGTACCTAGTTATTGTCTAAGATCTGTACAAACTATGGTTGCAATTAATGATATGACAATAGCTATAAAGGTTTGTTTTTGGAATATTATTTATTTAAACTTTATCGCAGAAAAGAAATCAGTACAAATGGCGGACTTAATGCCTAAAGGAATTCTCTACCAGTCAAACAGAAAATTGCAAAGGTGAAATTGCAGAAAGATGCATATATTCTATGTATAATCATTTATCATATTCATTCCTGCTAGCCATGCCCAATCGAAATGTAAACTCCAAATCCAACAGCAAAGACGGTCCCCATTCATTCACTCGCCCCCCACAATCATTCGGTCAATTTGACAATTGCCTGCCCCTGTTTTGGTAATATTTGACTCGGCCGGACCAAACAAATTCATCTAAGTGGTTCGGACCCCAAAATTTTCAATTGAATAATGGTACAGCTTAATATCTGTGTCGTTAATAGAAGTACCGAGGACGAGAGGAAATTGTATTGCAAACGCATTAGGCGAGTATGTTTTATTTTAACTAGATCTATTGTTAGTAAAATCTTTAGCGGCAAATATAGTATAAACACTGGCCAAGACTACGAAATACTTCAAGGACGGCCACCGACGCCTACTAGTGCTAGGATATGGCAGATGGAGATTGCGAGGCAAAGTCATGACGTAAAACAACATAGGCAGACAAGACAGGACGGTGGTGGGTTGTTGGTACTATAGAATGACAGAGACAGAGACAGTGTAGTATTTTAAACACAGTGAGGTAGGTATGTGTGAGCGATATGGCACGAGATAGGCCTCCAATTTAGAATATAGGAAACCTTTATTGGCACGGCTTATATTCCGAAATTACTTATTCCGATTCTATAATTGATTGCAATTTTCAATATCAAAAAGGGCGATTTATTTAAAAAAACAAATCCATATCAGCCCTAGGACGTCTACTGCTGGACATAAACCTCCCCCAATTTCATGGGGGGTAAATGCCATAATCGCCACGCTTGGCATGCGGGTTGGCGATCGCAGTATCTCCACCGCACTCTAGGAATGCTGCTGCCCATTCCCCGGTGGTCTTGGTCGTAGTTTAAGGATATACCAGGATCCAAAAAAAAAATTTGTTGGTATAAAAATAATAACCGATTCCTTTAACACTCGCTGTGTGTGGATGGCAAAATGTAGAAAAATCAAATATATTTTTTTCTATTAATAATTTTAATACACATATTGCGGCTATATACTTTCCAGGTACCTACCGTCTCTATTACGTTTCTCATTCAATAGGTACTTCACCATGTCTAGTCATTTTTAGGGTTCCGTACCCAAAGGATAAAAACGGGACCCTATTATTAAGACTTCGCCGTCCGTCCGTCCGTCTGTCACCAGGCTGTATCTCAAGAACCGTAATAGCTAGACAGTTAAAATTTTCACAGATTGTGTATTTCTGATGCCGCTATAACAACAAATACTAAAAACAAAATAATACTAATAATTACGGGGGGCTCCTATTCAAAAAACGTGCTATTTTAGCCCTTTTTCATGGCTACCACTCGCCGAGCTAGATCTCAAGAACCGTAATAGCTCAGTTGATTGAATGTTGTTGCATGAATTGCAAAGATTATGTTTTTTTTATCGGGGCTACAACAACAAATACTAAAATCAAAATAATAATAATAATTAAGGGGGGCTCCCATACAACAGAGGAGGGGTTCGCCTTTTTTTTGGTACGGAACCCTTCGTGCGCGAGTCCGACTCGCACTTGGCCGGTTTTTTGAATTTCTCATCACGTTTCCAATGTCTTTATATACCAAAGCTAAGTAAGTAACGAAGTAATGTCCTCTTAGGAGTTCTAAGTAGAGATTTAGGTTAGTATATATCTTCTTTGGTACAGATGTGCCGTTAGCAGAATTGACAACATTTAATTTTTTTTAAGCGGGCTATTTTCCGATGAAATCCGGTAGAGGGTAAAAAATAAATATAACATTTTTAAATTCTCGAAAATATCCCAATTTCATTCACAAAAATAAATTTCAAAAGTTCCTCATTTTAAAAGAGAATAAGTGACAAAGTAAGGCGGCACAGCGTACAAAATCATACAGCAGCACTATTACTTATGCGTATTTACTACAGCAAGTGTACTGCTGTTCTTTTTGTGCGTTTTGATTGTCACAATTCAGCCTTGTGACGTCACATAGACGATGGTAGGCTTTCTTCACATTTTCGTGAAAATCTTGAAAACCAATAGCTATAAAAATATCAAAAACTATTTTTGTGTTTCTTGTTAACAAATTCACGAAATGAGTCAAGTTTTCATACTACTTCGAAATTTGAAATGTTATCTATTATGCCCGATTTAGTATGGGGTATATATCGATATTGGGGCCGCAATTCAATATTTTGTTTTCCGTACCAAATGGTCCATCGGAACACTTATGCGATTAGACGGTGTCTGTCCGTCTGTCACATGCAGTTTTCACAAAGACAGTTTGATATATAAAGCTGAAATATGCTATAGAATATTGGAATTGATGGCTTTTTTACATACTTAACTGCTGTCAAAACATCGTATGCTTAATTGATATAAGGGAAGGTGCCTAAGGATATTGCTTTAGTTTTATATTTCTGTCATTTGATTTTGACACACATAAAACTGGGGATCCCTGTGACATGCCAGGATATCATCAGATTTTCATCTCGAATAGGGCTTCAGTAAATCTAATTTTACTTAGTCAGGCTTTTCCTTCGTCATCCGTGACGTTGAAACAGTGCGGTTGCAAAAACAAAAGTTATATTTGAATTAACAAAAGCTTGTTAAGTATTATGAATATATTGAAAGCGAACTCGTAAATTAGAGCCCCATACAATACCTACATTACATCCTCATCAAGCGATCGATGCCGTTTTTGCTACCGAGCTGTCATGGACAATACTTGAGGGCCTCCATTAATTTCCTCGGCCCAAAGGTGGCGGCGAGATCAAAGAGCGGGCTCCTTTGTGCCTACTTCCGTAGCTCCAATATTTACATGCTATAGCTAAAAGGGTTAAAATTGAGTCGGTAATGTGGTTGTGATTGTTTTGTTACTGTGTTTAGTTATTTAATGTGATGAAGTAGTTAAAACACAACTCCCTTGATCATAAAACTGAATATGCCTCTGCTTGGTTATATAGGTAGTCATAATGTGTAAGTCATAATTAGTAAGTAGCTTATTCTTCTATAAGGCAAGTCTTCCTTTAATATCTCTACAGATGTAGAAGCGAATTTTAACAGAACATACCGTAACCACTGTAATTTTTCAAATTTTTGATTAACGTTTACGAATTAGGGCAGCGATTCCGTTAACCTTAATTGGCAAAAGGTGACATCTCTAAGATATCGCCATTAATTAATGTTTTTTTCATTTAGATAACCTTAATTCTTAACATGTAAAAGGCACTTATAATTGTTTGCCTCTATTGTTTTGACTTAAGAATATTAGAAGTGGACCTATACCTTATAGTCATTATAGTGGGAAATGTGAAACAGCGGTAGTTCAACTGAGTAGGTAGTTCGAGAGTGGGGACTGTTAATCTTGACGAGGTAGCGGGTTCAAATCCTGGCTCGAATAAAATGTTATGTTTTATCAATAAAAGATTGAAATTGAAATATTATATGAATATCAGTAAATTGATTGTCTCGTGACCACCGGGGGATGGGCAGCAGCATCCCTGGAGTGCGGTGGAGATACTGCGATCGCCAACCCGCATGCCAAGCGTGGCGATTATGGCATATACCCCTCGTGAATTTGGGGGAGGCCCATGTCCAACAGTGGACGTCCTTTGGCTGATATGGTGGTGGTGGTGGATTGTCTCGTGAAAGGTTTCTATAGAACTCTTGTTATTGCATTAAGGAATTCTTAGAGGAATAGTAAAACAATATTCAAGAATAGAATAAAAAGATCAAATAGGTATCAATCGATATACACACCTCATCCTTTCGAAGATGCAACGCACAACCGCAGGAAGCGGGCCGTTAGACGCCATATGGCATATATAAGTATAATGGTTGAAAACCGCAATTTGGACGTATGCGCGGTCGCGTCGTGCCAATTACTAATTACCTCGCATTGTTGTAAAAAGTTTCTTGTTATGTTTAGGGTACCGTGGGAGATACAAGAGCCGCGTAATTTGTAGCTTCACAGTCAAGCAAGAGAATGGTCTACCATTTTTCTACTAATATTAGTACATTAATGTTCAAAAGGTTTATAGGCTGACTGTACTAATGCATTTTTTATTAACACCAAAGTTTGGCTCTAGTCATCCATGCCAAAAATGATGCCCACGTCCTCTTTCGGCAGGTCATTCATCCTCACAACTTAGAACCTAAGGTCGCGTAGGGTGTAGGGTACGGTTTCAGAGGAATTTCCTCTCTTGGATGCTCCGGTTGTGGAATGAGCTCCCTGCCGAAGTTTTCCAGAGGGACTACTTATGAAGCGAGGAGAGCTTCAAGTATGCCATTCGTCCCAGTCCTGAGCCAATCTTATCCAAAAGTGACCCGAGATCTTTTTAATATCATCTACTCACCGAACTGGTGGACGACCGATGACGCTTTTTCCCAGAAGTGGCCACCGATCCGTTAAAATCGTCCATGTTGGAGAGAGGAAATTTAGTATTAAAGTGTACGTCCACTTCTCCAGTTGTGCAACAACCATGTGCTGATGCCATGCCCTAGCACAGCGGAAGAAGAGCGGAAGAGGTAGGCCTCTCCGACAAGGACGCACGTAGCACGAAGAACTTAAGATAGTAAGTAGCAATGTTAATGGATGGAGCGTGGAAGACCATGTAGTAAGGGAAGTGTACGGAATTACGGAGTATTAAGCCATTTTTGACTTTGTAAGCTATTTCCAGTAAAACCTGAAATCTTAGCTAATTGAAATCTGTTCACTAGTAAAGACTGGCTTTCAGAGCATAGAATCTTATATAACAACTATATATTAAACTGTGTTTTATATAACTAACAGTCATTTATATTAACCTCTTAAATGTACGTTATTACGGATTAAAAATAGTCTCTGCCGGTTATTCCGTAAATGCGTGCACGTAAATCCGGTAAATTCAGTAAATGCCGCTTTCCTGCAGAATTAATGGAATAGGAAATATAAATTAAACATTAATAATCAAAAAACATATAACATTAAATATTTGACAAAAAGGAGATAATTATTTTTAATATTAGAAGAGAGGGGGTGAGGACATTTAAGTTATTCTTCTTGAGCACGGGAACAATATTAGCCGATGTCCAGAAAACTGCTCCACTGGGGACTACTAGGAATTTTCAATCTTATTTGTTAGAGTAGAAAAGCTGATTTAGTCAAAAACGTTCCAATTGACCCCAGTCTCCCCTACTTTTTTGGGGAAAATGGGAACGATATCTTGGGAAGAATTCTGTGTCTGTGTCTTCCCTAGTGAAGACAAATGGGAAAAATCTGATTCTGAATCTGAATTTGTCCCGCCCACTGAGGACTGATGGATAGGACAAATGGGCCTTAAAATCAAAGTGACCCAATTTCCCCTAAGTTCAGTTTATGTTTATTAACTTGATATGCGTTAGTTTAACTAAATATAACCCAGAAAATACTGAAAATTCTTTTGTAAACATAAGCACAACTATATACGGAATTAGAAGCACGACCGAAAAACATAGTAGGGAATTGCGGAAGTCAGAAAAAGAGCTGTTTTTAAGGAGTACGTCTTTTCCACATCCTAAAATTACCTAAATTCTATAGTAAAGTGTTCAGATTAGTAGATTTACCATGAATTATATTATAACATTGGACTGAAGCAATATAATTTAACTATTTAGCATGTGGAATTTTGGGGTAACATTTTACGAGATTGGCAAAATTGATTACATTTGACACCTATTTTCATAAAAATGATCCACTAAATCATAATACGTAATTTGATCATATGAAACTATGGCAAAAATGACGCTTGTAACAGCAAAGTTTGTTTGATTATCTTATTTGAATTCCCTGCAAAACACAGAATAAAAATCCCTTTATTTTCTTCAATTGCGTAATTTTGACGCTTTTTGGGACATGGTCTGTTTTTGATGTATGTTATTGCGGCAATCAGGAAATCGACCATAACTTACTAAATACTTACTGAATATCCATGAAAATTTATTTAATCAGTTCATTATGAAATCCTACACAATGATTAAAATAATTTATAATGAAAATACTGTCTCATTACTTGCAAAATCCTTAAGAAAATGCGTGTAAGCTCTTACGCCCACTCGAAGCACTTCCTACACGAAGCACGTCCACGTCAAACCACCGAAAGGTGGTTTGACGTGGACTGACTAAAACAAATTACGTAAAAATATACCATATGTCCAGAGTTTGTTGACTCCTTGTCCATTCGACGCAATATTGTCCACAGTTTATATGAATATTTATATATTTTGAAAATAGTTAATAGTTTTCTTGTTTTTGGACCATAACCGATAATTTCCGTAATTGCGTACGTTTACCGAATTCCGTACATTTACCTTAAGTAGTAATAATAATTCGAGAATTTATTTTAAGAAGAAAGTCGGGAGCCGGACGGAACCCTTATGTCCTGTGTTTTATATTCATTGTAATATTAAGATCGCGTGTTTGGATTTTTTGTAGTGTTCCGACCGTAGGGCGTTTTTTACTGTGTTACCAGGGATGATTATTGTGAATTAGTAATCAAATTAGGTGCCGGATGTACAAATAGTGCCTGTTAGGAACTGTGTCAAAGCTGTTGACAATGTATCCTCATATTGTAATGAGGTAAAGTTTGTATATAATATATATAAATACTTAATTTTAAGTCAGGGGGCAAACTCCGAAACTATTTACTGGATTGCAAAAAAATACTTCATTTTAGCATAGTTAGGTAAATGCCGTTAAGTTACGCTTTTCTATGTGTCGTTTTGATATTGGTCGATATTTATGAAAAATAAGTACTTCTCTGAGGATAATAATACGATAATATGTCTTTTATATCGATAATTTGAATATAAATATTAGATAATAAAATGTTTTTAATTAATATTCAATCAGTTTCGTGACTACCTGAATACTACGAGTATGTATGATTATGAACTAAACTGACCCTGTTCCTAAAAAACTTCATAAAAAATACGATAGTAATAAGAAAACAAAAATGCCATGTATAAATTACCTAAGATGTTTAAATAGGAGACAAGAATGGTCTAGTTCGCAATTCTTTAGTAAAAAAACATATCAAGCACACGAGTGAAAAGACCATCGACATATGGTCGAAATAAACAATTGACAACAGCATTTTGTCACACGTCTTCTTTCATTCTACACAAAACGTTAAACAATTCCTGTTCAGTAATGCACCTCTTTAAAACGTCTCATGTTACGTACATTTTAGAACATCATGCGACCTATCGGTCTTAGGATGGGATATGACAAAGATCGCGACATTTGTGACCGTAAACCATAATTTGCCTGACCTATTAATTCTTATAATAAAATTAGGACAGTAACAAGAAAACAATAAATGACAATGATAATTGTTTGCAACTGGCGTGTGTGGCTCGGAGACAGTTGGGGGGTTTTTTATGTTAAATTGTAGAAGTCTGCGACATTATTTGTAGAGCGTTCTTGTTTTTGTGTGAAGGTATTGCATTGTATAGTCGAATCACTACAATATTTTTAGACGTAAGTCAACTGTACTGATATACCTAATACCCTACATACGGTATCTGTACCCTTAGGTGTTACACGTGTTTAGGTGTTAAGTGAGTTAAAACTGAATGATTTGTTTCTTTAACTTTACTAGTATATCGCATAAGGACAATGCTGTGTCCTTATGCCATGCTGGGTAGGGCACTCGACTTACAAAATGTGAGGTGTCACGTTCCATGTCATATTACTGTAGTCCATTTAGTTCTATTTAAACATTAGAACACTACAATGTAAACATTTTTAAGTTACAGCTGTTTGTATGTAATTTTTGTTTGTATGTAAGTGTATGTAAGTGGACCCGGGTATGTCCTAAAACTACGACCAAGACCACCGGGGAATAGGCAGCAGCTTTCCTAGAGTGCGGTGGAGATACTGCGATCGCCAACCCGCATGCCAAGCGTGGCGATTATGGCATTTACCCCCCATGAAATTGGGGGAGGCCTATGTCCAGAAGTGGACGTCCTAGGGCTGATATAGTGGTGGTGGTATGTAAGTTTTCGCGGTAGCAGCTCTGAGTCTTCTAGATAGATGTCGCTGTATACCTCCCTAAGGCGGTGTAAGAGGGAACTAGTGAGGGATTTCGTGCCTGAGCTTTATTGTTCTACCGGAACTATCAAATTCAGTTGGCTAGAGCGATTGGCCGCGTATGCCAGGAAGTAGAAGGTTCGAATCCTGCTCGGAGCCCAATTTTTTATTTATTTTTTCCTTTTACAAATACAAATACAAATGTTTTATTTCATTTAACAAAAATGGGGTATAATTTACAGTAAGGTTGAGGTCTCCTAGTAGGCATAGAGATACCTGTATCAGGAGATCTCGCTCTTCCAAATATAGTACATAATAAAAACCTATAGTTAAAATTTTTTGAATTTAGAATTTTCGTTAGCAGACGTTACCTACTGCTAAATACAAAATTTGTTTTTATGTCACGTATGCTACACTACAGTACAGTTACATGTATAATTTTTTAATACATTGACAGTGGCAATTTGGTAAACAAGCTTGCGGCCTGCTTGATGGTACTTAAGCAGACACCGTAGCTTATTGAGGCTTGATGACTTTAAGGATTCGTTGTCTTGACAGCTATTGACCAAAGCAGGTCCCTCAGTCTCAACACAACGTATAATTGGGAGCTCTGACGACCTTACTCACCACAAGGAACACAACACCACATATTCACCTAAAGAGCAAGTAGTGACGTTAATTATGATTGTGGTCTTCTGTAACGTTATACCTACTTACATCGGTACCGACTTAGTTTTTATTACATAAAGGAGTTAATTTAGGCCAGTTAACAGGATATACGATTTCATTATAATTGATCATTATACTTACTTATCTCATTATCATAAATGTAAAACATGGTACTGAGTGACGAACGAGATTTTGACAGCACTTAAGTATACTTATATAGTTGACATTTACTAAAATCAGTTCAATAGCACCGACAAATGTATTGACATCATTTGACATGTTGACAATAAAGTACGATAATGACTCGAGTGATGACATAAGGTAGAAGTGAGGACAGTGATGTTGCTAAGTACAGTTATAGTCAATTATATTGTATACCACGAGAAAATATTTATTTTCAAGGTTATTTATTTCATTTGCATAAAAGAAAAGTGTTTTCATAATATTTTGTAAGTAGATGAATTGACATTCAACTACGATATGGTTTATTAGAGGGACATTTATTAGAAATGACAATCAATTCGCCAGAAGTAAGAATAAGTATTTTCTTTCTTCTCGGTACGCATATTTCAAAAAACTGTGAATGCAGTTTTATTGCTTAGGAGAATTAACAAAAATGTTTCCTTTCAGCAAAGAGCTATCTCAACGTTTTAAGGTTGTTCCCCTCCAGGGTCCATACATAATTTCCACCCTGTACAATAGAGGATTCATTTGTTTTCTGAAACCATGTTTATGTACTTAGTCTGTTCATCAGTACTTAATTTCTAAATTGAATTAAATAACACAAATATCAACCTGACTGTACTTATTGTCATTACAAACAATGTAAACGACAGATTGCAAACGGGAGCTGCCACAGATTGATTTCTTACATCGGTACAATTATATTTAGGCATCATTTTGTTACACACTATTCCTTAGATGTAAGGTTGAAATTGGCATGTTGCGGAAGTAAATGGCATGGTGGCGCAGTAAGATGCGGTTATAAACCATCAAAATGGTCTAAAAGAGCGGTTTTTCTTTAAAACAGTACCTACATGATATATTTACAAAAACAGTGGTTTCAGTTTCTTGCGCTTAGAACTTGCCGTCCGTACTGGTTTCAGAAAATCAATCTCTAAATCAGGCACTGAATAAGTACTGATATTCTCTGCATGCACAATAAGTGAACCAGTATTGAATTTCGGTATCTCTATAAAAGGCCTCTGTCGTCTACTATCCTATTTTGCCTATGCCAGGCCTATGTCCAGACAGAGGCTCTGTCTGGACATAGGCCTTTTATACAGATAATATGTAGTGTCCTTTATAACATATTTGTACACAGTTCAACAATAAACATTATTCTATTCTATTCTACATTTGCATTTTATAGAGATCATCATCATCATCAACATTATGTCAGCCGAAAGACGTCCACTGCTGGACATATTCCTCCCCTAAAGACATCCACAATGACCGGTCCTGCGCCACCCGCATCCAGCGGACACCCGCGACCCTTTATACCAGGTCATCAGTCCACCGTGTGGGGGGCCTGCCCACGCTACGCCTTCCGGTACGTGGTCGCCACTCAAGAACCTTTCCGCACCAACGGCCATCGGTTTTACGTGCTAAGTGTACCGCCTACTGCCACATAAGTTTAGCGATTCGAAGGGCTATATCGGTCACCTTGGTTCTGCTGCGGATAACTTCATTCCTGATGCGATCACGCAGAGATACTCCCAGCATAGCCCTCTCTATTGCTCTTTGGGTGACTTTGAGCCTTCTTATGAGGCCCATAGTAAGCGACCACGTAATTATATTATACTAAGTGCTCAGATTGTAAGAAATTTAGGGAGATTTTTAAATACTTTATAAAATACACATAAAAAGCATGAAGTAAGAATAATTAAAGGAAAAGCACTGAATAAATTTACTAATTACCTGAGTTGCCTACACTAGGTTAATCAGCAAATTATCCAGTGCCTAGGTTATTAGTCTCTTTGTAAGTAAGTGGTGTAGTGAACCCAGTCGAAACCCCACCACTCCCATCCCATCTTAAAGGCCATCTTAAAGGCCGGCAACGCACTTGCAACCCCGCTGGTGTTGCGAGTGTCCATGGGCGGCGCTAATCGCTTACCATCAGGCGATTCGTCTGCTCGTTTGCCACCTATGTCATAAAAAAAAACAACATTAAAATCGCAAAGCACGATGTAGTTCTGGTTTGTTAGCATGTTGTGTGGATCCGTTAGGGTAGCGTTAATCCAAATTGGCAACATCGAAAGTTTTGGCCTTTTTTCACTTAATATTCTGAAAGTCGTAAACTATGTATTTTTGATCGGTAAATGTAGTAGTACGTTTAATTTTTTTTATTAAAATTGCTATAATATCAGTTCTACGGCTCTACAAGCCTTCTGGCGACCAAGCTATGGTGGTCCGTTTTAAGAGCCTTTCGGAGCAATAATCTCCAAATAGGTCATATGCACTTTTTCTTTTCTGAGAAACCTTAAAGTTCATTCTAAAGATCTATCAATGGATGTGCCACATGTTGACTAAGGTACATTTTGGATCAGGGATGGAGAGCAAAGCATAATTTCGACCAACGAGGCGAGAAGAGAAATATTAAAATCTATTCATAGCCAATAGTGTGAAATTTCCAGCTTTGCTGGAATTAAACCGCGATCCGCGATTACAGACAAGCGACTAATAGAAATATTCATTGCACTTAAACACGCTGGAATACACAGTGCTGTAACAAGTTCTTCTCGTAACAACAATCACTACAATGTATGGAGAATTGGTGGTAATTCTTGGTCATTGTGTTGTCACCCGAAACCACAAATTTACCTTATTTGTACTAATTTGCCTTATTTTACATAATACCACACCGCACAGCGGTTAGCACGCGATGACTTGCAGAATATCCACCTTTAAGAATATCCTGTAGTTCACTGGCTCTCAAACTTTTAAACAGGCAAGAAAAGGCTTTTTTGGTGTACAGGTTTACTGGGAAACAGGATATATTTATATACGATTTCATCCTACAACTAATCATTATACTGTTTAAGTAATGACGAGTTGTTGAAATCAGTTCAAAGGCACCGCCAAATATATTAACATCATTTTGACATAGGTAAAAAAAAAGGTAAAAAGCTACTTGGGACCTACCTCTTCTCTTTGTTACGTATTTTACCTATGTTATCTTCTTTTCTCCCAGAATGGTGTTCCCTATTGAAAAACTCTTTTCATCATTCTAATTGTTATGAAGTCACACAAAAATGTAAAAACGCGTACTATTTACGCATGTGTTAGATTATAAGATTTTGTAATTAGACTTACTTGTTTATCCACGGTAATTTTCTTGTCAATGATATATTAAACTACCGACATGTCACGTTATAGTAACTCCCACTTATCCAATCTATATAGTTACCATTAATATATCAGATATTCAGAACATGTAAGATTAGCCATTTTATATTGTTGTGGGATTTAATTATAATATTATTGAATTATTGAAACTCGATTAGTAAATATGTATTTTAAAGGTAATCGTAGTATTAAACGGAAGTTCCGGAAGTAGTCTCACTTCTCCCGCCATGAGCGTGGTGGAGGTACGAATCAAATGTTATAAAAGAGGCAGTCTGTCATTTGTGAGTTCAGTTTTGTAATTGGAGTCGAAGTGAATGCAAGTTAAGTACCAACCTTTATAAAGTTTATTCTATGTGGTAACGCTACAGGACGATATATATAGGTCAGTGTCAGTAAATAAGTTAAAGATTAGCCTTAATCAAATTTGTTTGGTTTCCAATATTTAAAATACCGTATGTATTTGTCTTGTAGTGGGTGCCATGGTCAACTATATACCATTTGATTGTGTTTTTAGAATAATTGGGTTTCGGAATATTAATATTGATTTCCTTATATCACATATTCAATAGTATTAGAAATCTTAGTTAAATATAGTGTTTAAAATTGAATAAACGTTTTATCATTTAAACTTAATCATTTCTTTTGCTTTCTACCCCATGATTCAAAATTATATTATAATATAATTTTATATAGTATATAGTTTTATGTAGTATATAGTATATAGTTGACCATGGCACCCACTACAAGACAAATACATACGGTATTTTAAATATTGGAAACCAAACAAATTTGATTAAGGCTAATCTTTACTTATTTACTGACACTGACCTCTATATATATCGTCCTGTAGCGTTACCACATAGAATAAACTTTATAAAGGTTGGTACTTAACTTGCATTCACTTCGACTCCAATTACAAAACTGAACTCACAAATTTTTTGGGACATGTGCTGGCCAGCAGCCTTGCGGCTTTAGCTGGGGGTCCTAACTGGCTGTGGATGGACGCCTCTTATGGGGCCATCCGACAGCTCGGGGTGAGTCCGCGTTAGCACTCGTGGCGCACGGGCGACACGAGGCAGTGTGTCAATGTGTCGTGTGTGAATTTACTTTAATTGTCTGCTAATCTAGTGTAGAGCGTATTGGACTGAATCTGCCAGGTACATGTCTGTATCTGGCGGCGTAATGAGGTGCAGTAGAGTGGTATTGTTGAGTGCGCGGAGGCCGCCCCCGACGGCGGGAGCGACGGTGTGAGTTGTCATGGTCAATGTCATTTTCTGTCCAGTCGGTGATAGTCGCCGTGATCTTGTCAGGGTGTCCAGTCGGTGATAGTCGCCGCGTCCAGTCGGTGATAGTCGCCGAGTCCAGTCGGTGATAGTCGCCGCGGTGATAGTCGCCGGAACTCACAAATGACAGACTGCCTCTTTTATAACATTTGATTCGTACCTCCACCACGCTCATGGCGGGAGAAGTGAGACTACTTCCGGAACTTCCGTTTAATACTACGATTACCTTTAAAATACATATTTACTAATCGAGTTTCAATAATTCAATAATATTATAATTAAATCACACAACAATATAAAATGGCTAATCTTACA
Source organism: Notocelia uddmanniana (assembly GCA_905163555.1). NCBI lineage: Eukaryota > Metazoa > Arthropoda > Insecta > Lepidoptera > Tortricidae > Notocelia > Notocelia uddmanniana. Next base: position 8,501,979 of record LR991071.1, on the reverse strand, counting down.
TGTTCTGAATATCTGATATATTAATGGTAACTATATAGATTGGATAAGTGGGAGTTACTATAACGTGACATGTCGGTAGTTTAATATATCATTGACAAGAAAATTACCGTGGATAAACAAGTAAGGCTAATTACAAAATCTTATAATCTAACACATGCATACCTATGATGGATCTGTTCTAATTAACTTCCCTATCAGCATAGATAAAATTGCCCATGATCTTTGATATCAGTAACTCAATCATTTTGCTCATTTCAAAAACTACGAATCAAACTTGTGTTTACTTGACACCAGGTATTGTTTACTTATGCAATCACTTTCACTAGGCACCAATCGATCAACACAAAAGGGCAAAAAACTAAAAGAATCCACTCCTTAATTCCGCCAAAAATTTGTAATGAATATTGACATCGCAAATCAGGTTTTTACAACTAATGAAGGCGAAATAAATTGACGAGAGGGCTCAATGACAGCTGAATTTCGGAAATCGAATTCGTCCGGACGGCGTTACAAATGCGGTTCAATCTATCTTATTTAGTTGGTCTTAAGGTTGAGTTTGTCTTGTAACTGTGGTATGGGAAGTTGGTGGGGTTTATTAAATACGCGCTGATTTGTAGGAGCAGGATTACGTTTGGTAACCGATACGCTCGTTACGGGATTATTCGATTGCTCGAAACGCGGTGGGATTCAAAAAATACGTTTACGAGAGCGTCAAATATTGAATACCAACCTTTCGATGTTTTTTATTTAAGAGCTGAAAGCGGCAAAAAGATTATTTGAGTTGTTTTAGTCTTTTAGTAAACGTTTTACGCCTCATTTTATAAAATTCGCTTATTTACTTTCTTTACACGTAAAGTGGGGACTCAACGTGTAAAGAAGGTATCTCCAATTAATGTTTTTTTAAGATTTTACTGTAAGTACTGTTTTCTCATGCCATGCCATACAGCTTTCTAGTATGTAGTACGGTTACTGAGCCAAGCCATTGACGGACGGGCGGACATGGCGAAACTATCCTTAAAGGGGTGAAAAGGGGATGAAAGACCGCATGGGAAAGCAATAATTAAGCCGGCTACTTAAACAATATATTGCAATTATTTCTCAGGCGATACCGAGTTTTAATACGGACAAAGTCGTGGGCAAAAGCTGGTAATAAATAATATCTTGTTCTCTAAAATTATTTGAACAAACTGAAATTCAGATGAGATAACTGAAGTGACATGTAAAGATGCTACCAAGCCAGAAGCCACCATATTCACAAAATATAGTTGATCTTTTGTAGTCAACTGTACCTAATTAGTCACTAGAAACTTTACATGATTTTTAATTAATCCTATTTTGTAAAAGTTAGTTTTCTTTATTTAAATCTAAAGAGAGAATACGCTATTATGGACATAAAAATAATTAGTTGGCGTTACTCATACATTATAGGTAAGTACACTTCACAGTTGAATCATAATGTAAATTATTTTATTAGGAATATTGCGTTTTCTTCCAAAACACACAAGAATAAAAATGATTCAGATAACGTCAGCATAACACAGAAACTCCGTAGGAAGTGGACATCAACAGCAAATCATACAAATTGTCAAGAAAACAACACCGACCTGCTTGTTGCAAATGGACGTATTTTATTAGGGGATATCTCGTCGCTTGTTGCCTTTCGAACCATGGCAAAACGAATCTCATATAAAAGTTGATAAATCGCTAGATAAAGACAATTGGACTCCCGTAACCGCGTATCTTATTAACTAAATGTGGCCTTGGATTTGAATCTACAGAGTGTACCTAAATAACATTTCCCTGAACTGAAAAAAACGCAACGTTCATCGAAAATTTTCTTACATTAGCCTAGTGTGTTACATACAGTACAGGAAAATTGATATGTAGAACAATACCACTCTATTTCAATTCACTATAGTAGTCTGAAAACTGGGAAATTATTAAATTTTGTTCCGATGTTACTTAGGTACTTAAATTATGTGACTATAATACAGCGATGGAATTAGATTTATTTTTAAGGTAAGTATGACGACCACTGGAAATCTGATAGAAAAAGCTATTCGGAATGCGTATAATTGACAGTTGAAAGCGTTTTGTAATACGTAGGGTATTTCAAAACACTAAAACATTTTTTTTTACGTTACCAATAAAAAAATCATACGAAATAGGTACTCGAAAAAAATCACACTTTAGCTTATGTATGCAATTTTAAAGATTTTTAAATACATAAAAACATGAAAAGAAATACGCAGTTTGACCATAAAAAATTGTGACGTCATTAAGCCCATCACATAAAGGTAAGAGAGATAGATATAGTATATATTTTAATTTATTTATTTCAGAAAACGTTACCACTCCTTAGTTTCCAATATCTACTGCACTTTGCATAGTTTGCATAGCAGTTTGTCGGCAGAAAACCCAGTTCCATCCCCTTCACCACATAAAATAGTTAATAGTAAACTTAATTAGGTAATTAAGAGACGCGACATAATATTTAGAAGAATACTTCATGGTTCATATCCAAGTAAAAACAAGTAAAGTATATGGGAAGGGATATAAATTAGTCAACCTCTTTATTCTTATGTATTTGAAAAACATTTAAAAATGTGCTATAGGATAGCACTGCTTTTCAACCGTGTTATAGAATGTTTTTTTGGCTGCCAACCTGACCACTATGGGCTACCCGATGGTACAAAACTAGTTCGCGATGTACTCGTGATCCGTCCAGCGCCATCTATTCTGTCTCACCCAACCCTATATCTCGGCAACCCCTTAACCGATTTGGCTTATGTTTGAACTTGAGATTTATTTTGGTCTCGCTAATTCGCCTACCATTTTTCACAACGTTCTAATCAACGATACTAGAATTACTGTCGAATTAACATTATATACACATACTAGTACATAGGATAGCAACCAACGTCGGATAATTCCAGTACTTCCTGTAGACTTAGAGAACTACGAGAACTACGGAGCACTGTTTCCGGCCTAAACGAACGAGAGGTTTAGGCCGGAAACAGTGCTCCGGACTTCAGCGCGTATGGTCAGTCGCACGTGTCTGACGGTGAACATCAGTCCGAACCTGAACGCATAGTATGCTTTCTACAGCGATAGGTACGTCCGTCAAGCACTTTTTAGTCCTCCACTTTTAAGCCTTATATTTTCGCGCGTACTCAGACAACGGGCCCGCACCGGCGATCGCCCCGCTTGTCAATGAACACTGTCTACCCCTTCCAGCGCCGCTACATCTGTGTCCGCCGATAATTCGCAAACATTCGGCCCAAACAGCCAAACCCAATAAGGGCTGATTACAATCAGCACCGGATTAGATCCGCGCGTGACGGGAATCTAGTGGTTACGCGCGAGAACTTGTAGCATGATACTCGTACGGGTGTACGTAACGTTTTCGAGTGTGCGTCAGGTCACATCAGGGGTGTTATTCACAAACCGAACTGATTCGTCCTCACCTCTCACCTCATACCTCACCTTTACATTTTACATGGAAACTGTCAAAGTTTGGCAAATGATATTTGACAGTTTCGATATAAAAACGGCTGAGGTGTGAGGTGACAGGTGAGGACGAGTCGGTTTGCAGGTTACAGTCATATTTACCTAGCGTAAATTTGACTTGTTACATAATCACACCAAGTAATTTTAAATTAAACTAGACGTACCCGCGGCTCCGCCCGCGTAAATGAAATATGAATAAACGTTCCGTCGCGGGCGTTATTGGGGTCTGTTACACGCTTAATATTATCACAATACTGGTGTGTCAATATTATCGTGGTTTTCAAAATCGTATGGATTTTTCTTCAATATTCATTAAGCAGCACGTGATACAGACCATGATATGAGTGTATCGCGTGATAATAATAACCATGTAACAGGCCCCAATGACAGAAAGAAAAGAAAACTCTAGTTCCACAGACTACATGCGTATTTTTTTTAAACCACACGCAGACCGACCAAAACCGTACTTGGCGGACTGCCTAAGCTATAAAAGCGTTTACGCACTGCCTGAGGGCCTACCGCGAACCGAAAACGAAGTATGTCCCTCTCTGTCGCTCGAATACTCAAGTGCGACAGAGAGGCAGATATATCGTTTTCGGTTCGCGATAGCGCCTCTGATCCGATAATCCATCTCTTTCGCATTTGCATAAGATATCGTAAGTGCGAAAGACACGGACGTGATTAAATAGTAGACGTCAAACATTTAGTGGGGCCTGTTACACGGAGATTATTATAAATTATAACACGATACACTCATATAACAATAATAATAATAATAATATTGGGGGACAATCTTACACAAATCGTCTAGTCCCAAACTAAGCAAAGCTTGTACTATGGGTACTAAACGACGAAACACAATACGTGAATATTGAAGCAAAATATTATACTGGGATGACAATATTATTGCGGCTTTCAAAATTGTATGGATTTTGCTTCAGTATTCATCAATATTCACATCGAAATGGGTAAGTAAATAATGTAAAATATATTCTTTTGTTTTTTACACGGGGTAATAATACTTAAAAATACTTTGTACGGATTAGGCATTATTCACCAACAAAAATACCAAAATTGAATCAATACCATAAATCTCGACCACAATATAAAATTTGCCTGAATGAGGCCTGTTACATGGTTATTATTATCACGCGATACACTCATATCCTGATCCGTATCAAGTGCTGTTTAAAGAATATTGAAGAAAAATCTATACGATTTTGAAAACCATTTGTGATACTATTAAGCGTGTAACAGGCCCTAATAGAACATTCCCATCGAAAACTATTAAATGACAACATCGATTTTCCCCCATCACAGAATTAAAACGCAACTCGTAAAAAAATCTAAAGGAAGCCTTGAAGTACGCATTTTTCTATGGAGATGTTCGTTTAACTTGTTTGTACCAGATGTCACTGGGTGCTATCTCTATCGCACTTGCGTAATGGAGTGACATAGATGCAGAGGTCGTGCGGTTAGATCTTACTAAATACCACGACGGCGCTACTATCTATGTGGAGTATTTCACTGATATCTCTATCTCACAACTTTGTGGTAGTCTGTGGCTCAAAGCCGAGACCCACCCGACGTTAGCCGATCGTTTCCGAAAAATGGCCGCAGCTCGAAACTGTAACTTTTATATAGGTGAATTGAAGAAAGAATACACCAAAGAAGCGGAAGCTTTTATCCTCTTATTCTGGGGCAATATCCAGAGAATAGATTTGGATAGTTATTTTTCGTGTTACGCGTACAGTTTTCGAGATCGTGCGTTCTGTAAGGCGATATCTCGCTCTCTCCCCATACGTTTTATCCCTTTCTGTTTTTTCACTTTTATATAATAGATGGTAATATAAATAGTTCGGCTAGGGTCTAGACTGAGCCACATCACCTCGAGATGGTTATAGTTCGAGGGGTAATACGGCTTTTATATCGGAGTTATTGACCGAGCGAGCGAAGCGTCTTCGTTTCAGCTTTCGACAAAAAATCTTTCGTATGTCTGTCCGGATGTTCTCCTCTATAAGTAGGTCGCATTTGAGCAGGTTCGATAAATATATAGCTTTTTCTTGTCAAGTCATTTCTTGAAATTAAAAAAAAAAAACTATGTCTACAGGTCACAGAGCCACTAGTATACTCTACTTTTCACTTCGATTGCAAGAAAATAAATAAACAAAGATTATCGTCCCATTAAGAACAATAAATTCTACAGCGAACATATGCATGCTCGTAATTTGGCGGTAGTGGCGGCATGTTTTTTTGACCGAGCGTGCAAAACGTCTCCGTTTCAGCTTTCGACAAGAATTCTTTCGTATGTCTGTCTGTCTGTCTGCCCGGATGTTCTCCTCTACAGTTCGCATTTCTCAACCGATTCTCGTGAAATTTTGTGAGCAGGTTCGATAATTATATATATATATATTTTTTTTACGTGTTACTTTTTGAAAATTTTGACTTTTTTAATTATTGTTAATTGGGGACTAAGAAATTTTACGTCTTGAGGAATTAATTCTGTTACCTGACTGGTCGATTTTAGTGTAGCTGTGTTCTGGTTGGTATAGGTATAGGTATCATAACTTACAAAGTTTTTTTAAGAGTCTTACGCAATAAATATATGTAACTATGAGTTATCTGTAAGATCTCATGAGATCTCATTAATTATTTTACATACTTTAATTACGAAACATAAACTATATTTTTTTTTTGCATTTCAATTTGTTTTTATCATTCTGTGCTTGGGTTGTTATTGAAATGTAAATTCAATAGGTACTATTATGAACGTCACATCACGTGTAGATGCGTACCTCCATCGCTGGCCCACTCCCTTTGATGTGCGGCCGAAAAACCGACACCGCGGCCATCCCATCGCCATCCCGCCGCGCCATAAGCCATCCGACACCACTACACTACCCTCTCTAGACGCTGGCCCATCCTAGTGGGCCAGCAAGATGGGCCATCGCATAGCAATTAAACTTCAATTTGTTACCTTTTAATAACTTAGGTACTTAATTCTTTAGCTTACAGCAATTGACAGAAGTAGCAATCATCATGCACGTACAAATCATACAATTAATTTTTCGCTATGAAACCCTGATAGATCATGCCAGAATGTTAGTGTGTTCGCTTGGTACAAGTATAAACCCGCCATAATTCGTTTACGACACACGACATTCCGGAATTGAGTCCCTCACTATGCTTTATATCCAGTAGCACAATATTCAGTAACTAGAGCGACGTAGGTAGGGATACTACAGCATGACGCTTGCCGGCAGCGAGCGTTGTAAATGACTCGAGCCACTGTTGGACTAAATCCTATACTCATAGTGCGACGACACCCTAGCATGGTCTACTAGGATTATTTAAATAAAAAAATTAACAACTTAGAAAAGTTGAAAAACCCCCGGCATTTTCATTTTAATGCTCAATATCTCAAAAACGGCTGAACAGATTTTCATGAAACATGGCTAAGAGTATTAGGGATAAAATTATCAAAGGCACAAAAAGAACTAAAAGAAAATCGGTTCATCCGTTTGGGAGCTACGATACCACAGACAGATACACAGACACACACGTTAAACTTATAACACCCCTCTCGTTGCGTCGGGGGTTAAAAAAGCAAACATGCAGATAAACTGAGAACCTCCTTTCTTCTATTGAAGTATGTAACTCGAGAGTAACAGTATATTTCAAGTATGTCGTGTAAACATATTGTATTAAGAAAAGACATAATTATTTAGATGAAATTGTAAATTTCAAATTATCACTTATGAGCAAAAATAAAGTGTCCCTGAAAATACGATTTTTTGTAAATGTGAGGTCTACCTATAGGTTGAATCGTTAGTGGTACACACTGAAAATATGAATTTTCCCAAATGTGACCTAGCTAGATCAATTCCGAGCTCACCGTGGACTAGGTAAGTAGGTAAGGCGAATTGTCAAATCTTATTCCAGATTTTTCGGTTCTTGATATTGTACCTAGGTACCTACTGTCATTTCCATACTGTTTATAACCTCAAAGTGACTTTTAGGTTATAAACTGTATGGAAATGACAGGTGTCAGGCAGATATGTTAAAATTAGGTAGTGAAATGTATTTAATTAAAATGTTTATTAATTAAGCTAACTCTTTCAATGAAAAAAACTACGGCATATCATATTTTTTATTTAATTTTTTTAGCGGTTCTATTAAACCTCATTTTTGTATACTCTTTGACAAGGGTGCCTTTACGGTATATAAATATTGGTTATATGAAATATTATCCAAGTAAAACCATTCTTTTTTGCAAGACAAAAGTCCACTAAAATAATATCGAAGTGGATTTCAGCTTTAGGTGCAGGTTTCGTAACAAATACTTAGTGGATCGTGGCGGTATGATATTAAATTTCCAGCATTTTCACGTCAATGATAAAGAGTCTTACTTTAAATTAGTTTCACGTAAAATTATATAATGTACGTAGTCATATATTATCCGTTTAAATTGGCAGTAGATAGTCAATAAATGACATGGCATACTTACTTTCAATATAATTTAGGCACATACAGTCATATCGGGTACTTATTAAACAACCCTCGTATCTTAGGAGCTTTGTGTTGATGAACTTGATGACTCGGTCCATCCCTCTTTTTAGACAAAGGGTGCACGAGGGCAATCTTCCATGAAGACGGAACCCTTTTGTGGCTTGAGAGCGCGAACAGTCGCGTTAGCACGGGACACAACTCCGAAGCACAAAGTTTGAGCACCACCGCTGGTATGCCGTCCAGCCCGCTTGACATGTGGATATTTAGAGACAGCAGCTCCCTCCGGACATCCCTTTGCAAAAAACAATTTCTGGCATAGAATACCCACATCGAGGGATAGCAGGAGGTACGGCGCTGTCGTCGTCGTCCAAAAACAAAATTCGAGCCAAAGAGGGTGCCCAATAGATCGGCTTTCTCTTTTTCGCTGTGGGCCAGGTCTCCAGCTGTAGTTCACAGTGGTGGTAAAGGCGACTGACAAAAGTTTTCCTCGGCAGATTTGGCGAGCGACCAGAAGGCGCAACTTCCGGAGGGATACCCAGTAAGCTTCTCGCCAATTTTCTGCCGATGAAAATGAATTTAGCTCTGGCAATTTATCTCTTTCTAGACCTCGACGCAGCCTTTAACATGCGTTTCACATCAGATACGTTTGGATCCTTACTAGCTTCGGCCTTGGTCCAAGCCCTGTATGCGGGCTGCTTATGTGCTCTAGCATACTTAGATGATCGCTTTTTCGCTCCTGCAGCTACCAGCGAGTTGGGAATGAAACATTCCATACTCGCCAGGATCGTCTCAGTGACAGCGGCTGCGGCCACGGGTATGATGCGTAAAATTCACGCAGTCCACCTCAGTTTGCTGACCTATACTGCCATCACGTGCACCGTAGGCTGGTTGGCCGTGGCGGTTCCGGCTGCACAAATGGTGCCTGTGTCCGGACGAGGCGATGATCGGACGAGCCGAGTGGTGCATTCACTGAGATGGAATACCCGTCCGGACGTGAAGTCAGCAGAAGGTCCAGTAGAGAGCTAGTATGGCCCTCGACGTCTGGTATTCTCCTGGGAGAGAGTCCATAGGCCAGAGAAAAGTCGAAAGCAAACCTACCCGCGTTGTCGGTGGAACGAGAACTGAGCCACTCAATATAGTGGGCGTTAAAGTCTCTAAGATCACCATCTCCGCGGAGGAGTACTGCTTGAGAGTACGCGCTCGATTCCATCCGTTTTACGTTAGAAAGTGACAAAAAACCTTATGTGTTTTGAAGTGTTTAAAAATGAAAAATACGTGTACTTTTTAGTATTTGAAATAAAATACAAAATAGTTTTCGATAAAAGCATTTAAAGTACAAAATAGAAAATAGGTATTTTGTATTTCAAATGCATTTATTTCAAATAATTAACATCTCTGTGTCAGGATTGACTTCTTAACCGCCGACTACTATAGGTATAGTGAAAGCGTCGCCATGCTAGCCGCAACTCGGCCGGAGGATATCATAAACTTCATAACTGGAAAGTTTACGACCGACGTAGGAAACTTATAAACGCCAACCGTCAGCCATTACTCCCTAATAAATATGTACAAGTCGATCTTAAATGGAGGAGAAATAATCCAAGTCATGTTTTAATAGCGAAGCAATCTATTAAATTAGAAAATTACTTGTATGTACATAGGTAGATGAAAATCCGCGGCAACTGATGGCTAAGTATAGGGCGTACCTTGGCATGCAAGCGCAGCTTTGACATAGGTGCAATACCTATGTGTCAATTTCATCAAACGATAAAATCGAAGGAGAAAACAATCGAAGCTGGATCTTGAAATTGCTGTTTTTGTATAGACGTAGTAAAAAAACAGCTCCAACAGATCTTTATATAAAACCGGCCCTTAGCACGAAGAAGACATATATCGAATCACTTCACTATCGATAACAGCTTTATTGCCCGCTTTTGACTTGGATGACAACACTCAATAAAATAAAACTGAGAAAATAGACCGATTGAGACATGTGACTGTGCACATAGCTGTCAGTTATATACGACAAATGTGAATTCCTGTTTTTCCTCAGATTAAGTATTGCATTTTCCCTCAGCTTATTGCATCAGCAAATATTCCCTTTTCTATTTTCCGCTATGCAATGTACAATATCTTTTTACACACTTATAATAACATGTTTATTATTTCTAAGACAGCCATACTCGAGTATTCTTATCAATAATAGTCCTTATATCGTAGGCAAAAAGCCTACACGTCGGCCTGTCACGTAAGCGGAACAGCGCAAAAAGTAATTTACTTGTTCCAAGAACTGTGCTTCGAAGTGGGCGGGCCTTAACTGGAACATTTCTGTAAAAAACAATTGAACGTTCTCCTGTTATTGCAAAAACACCGCTATTCCAATGGGCATACGATGCGCAAATGATGTTGCTGCTGTTACACGGCAAGGTGTTACATAGGTGCTGTTATATGTTGTTGATATATGTGTGCATTAAGGCGAACCCTCTGCGCGATCGGGTAAAAAGGTGATCTTTGAAGGGACAAGGCTACGACTAGTGTCATAAAATAAATTTTTAAAAATACTGATATTTTGGTGTCTTACTAACAATAATATTGATCGAATTTCTCAAAATAAACGTTCAAATGCGGCTGCTTACAACTACATAATACAGGTAATATTTTAACCGCTCTTTCGGGTAAAGAATCAAAATAGATTATGTAACTCTAAAACTTCATTTCTGGCGAATACTTTAGTTGGCAGTGACCGTGCCTACGAAACTGGCGGTCCCGGCTTCGAAGTCAGGGTATTTATTCGGTGAGAAGAACACGACTAACTGTTCCTGGATGTTGTCTATGTATTTAAGCATTTATCTATCTATAAGTAAGTAATGTACGAGTATAAATCGTCGCTTAGTACCCATAACAAGCTTTGCTTAGTTTGGGACTAGGTCGATTTGTGTGCGTTTGTTCTCATATATTATTTATTTATCCACATATATTTATTCATTGTTTCCCTTTTGTCAAATTTACTTTCGTGCCAATTTTCGCATGTTTCCGCGCTTAGGTGACGAGCACGGCATATTGAACGAGCGAACGAGGCAAATTTTTGACGGCCGTATCGGCGTATATGCAAACATACAAGCAAAAAATAAAATTAAATGCTGTAGTGCCAAAACTAACGAATAAAATTTGCACAAAATTTGTATGGAGAATGCCTTGCCCTACCCTTCGCCTTAAGTGAACGTAAGGATAATGAAAGTACTAGCGGACACCAAAGTAGGAGGTGTGCCGCGGGTGCGTGATCAAGGTAACATGAAAACATGTAAAAACATACCTTGTATGTTAGCTGTTAATTAGGTTGACACGCTAAAACATGATTTATTATGCAGGCAGCGACACTGTGGGAAATGAGAGGAAATTTCTAATTTGCAACTCGTTAAAGACTTAAAAAAGTTACTAGACAAACTGGAAGTTGCTAGTTCTCCATATTTAGACGGCTAATTGGCTTAAGACGGATTCATCCTTAACTTTATATGTGCAAGGTGCGCGTGCATTCGTGCAAGCAAAAATATCGCGTTCTTTGAAACACCGTTCTGATCAGACGAGGTGACACTAAGAACTGATTTTGCACATGTGTGATTCTTGATTGTTTCTCAGACTAACGACAAACACGATTGCTATTTCTCGATAGAAAATTTCTCTATTTTCCTTTTTTATTTATATTATACATATTTTTCTGCTCTGGCCTCTGGCCCATTTCAGAGAATTGAAAGAGCAGAGAACAACATTAGTACCTACTACGTTCGTCGTTGTTCGCGCGCGAGTACATGATGATTTCTATCTCACTCACACTGTGTAATTAGAAAGACACGGTAGTTTTTTCTGGTCTTGCTTTGCGGCGTCAGTATTGCTAGGTCGATATTTGCGTAGATAGCATATGCGAGATACCTGATTAACCAATTGTAAATAAGCAAATATTACATGCCATAAGCTACCAGTACGCGAGCGATAAAGGATAATTTATTAACGTATCATTAATATTTATTATACTTATAACTCATTTTCATTTCAAGGCACTTGTTGAATTCGAAAAGAGCAGGTATTGCTTTAAAATTGTCTCTAGACAAGTACACTGTCTCTAGGCCACCTTTGTGGTTGAGCGGGGCGATTGAGAACGCGGTGCATGCGTTGGAATCACACTTCGTTATTCAATATTTTTCATGTGACTGCGCCGTATTTGCGGAAACACTTTGTACGTGTATGTCTGTTCGACCAATTCGTATCCTTTGATGTACACCAAAAACCGACAAGTCGACGGATACGCGTATTCGCTACTCGCGCATTATGAGTGCGAAAGAAGCAAACATAGATGGATAAACTCATCACACTCTGTCGATTGCAGACGTATAAGCCGAATAACGAATAGCGAAGTGTGGTGTCGGCATTAGACGCTAATGGTCGAACCTCACTTCGCGTATTTGTGCAAATATTCGTGTTGCATCTCTTTTTTCAATATTGCATAAGAATGATATTGCAAAATACGCAATGCGAATACGCAACCCGAAGTGGTTCCACCATATCACAAACATATTTGCCATTGTCCAATAAAGGGGACCTTTCGACATCGTCATGAGGCGTCATTTCCGTACTAATAATAATAATAATCATTTGGCATTTATTTTCGAACCGTGAGGTCTTCGAAAAGACAAGTACGGTTGCCAGTTTTTGTTGCACTTTTAGCACCACCCAGGGGTCACGTGTAGGTAGGGTTACCCCCATTTCCGTACTGACGCAATTAGAAATGATCTTAATTAACGTTGAAAAAGAGGGACCTTTTGCTTGAGAATCGCATATATGGCGTTTATCAGATAGAGTGGACTACTTTGGACTGAAATCGACGGAGGCAGTCAATTTTTATTGTACGTTTTGGAGGTCCCAGTGTTACGACCTCTTTGCCAAGCTTAGCTTTTACTGAAGACGCTGACCTTAAAATTAAAGGCTATAAAGAGAACAACACACACAATAAGAGATGCCCAGCGCTATAAGCATATTGTGGGACCTATTGGATAGAGAGATAATGAGAGAGAAATGAATGTTTATATATCAACAAAAAAAAAAGAGCGAGCGTTTGTACGGAGTCGCCCGTGTATCGCTTTGCTGGCTCACCATAACCATAGCCTTAGGCTTATTAATCATAGTTGTTTTCGCCTTATATACTTCATGGGGTATGTGATCGAATAACTGTGGACCTTAATGGCTACCCCGAGTGCGCTGGTATTCGTAAAGCTCGGGAGTTGACACAGCTTGCATGTACCCTAACACAGTTAAAATTTGGTTAGATATGGAAGCGTATACGAGTACAGATTAAAATCGTACATATGGACAGTAAGTAAGTGTAAGTACTTAGGTATTTTTTCGCGCAGAAATTAATAACACACTCAAGTTAGCACTAATAGGCACTACCGTTAAATGTAGATTTCCGGAAAGTATTCACGAAAATTCCCGCGTTCTATGAGGATTTTTGTTCATGGGAAATATTTGCCATACAAATCAATAGGTACGAGTACTAATACTCACTCGGCATCGTCTTAAGGCAAGGCTTGATGCTGAATTCTAGCGGAACTCAGGTTCTGGGGCTCAGAAACAGGAATAGAGTATGAATATGAATTAAAAATAATCCATTTAACATAAACATTATGTTTGTTCATTAATTTAACTATATACTAACTTAACTAGAAATAATTCATAACGTGTAATGTTTTATTTTACTTATATACTTTATGACATGTCAATATGTTTTATGAATGAATTGAATATGAATATGAAATACTTATAAATACCGTAAAAACTAGTGGCTACGCCAATTCTTGGGATTATGTAGCGGACCCCGGGTATCCTTCGGGATGCAATTGAACTGGGACAACGCTAGGATGATGCTGATGATGAAATACTTATAAATATTAGACGTCAGGTTAACAATGCGTAATGGAGAATTAGCAAGTGGAAATTCATGATTCAAAAATTGAGTGTGTCAGGGAAGCTCGTAACTTAGGTTTACTGCTAAACAGTAATTTGCGTTTTGAAAATCATGTATTAAATATACTTAGAATTGCTTTTATCGCCTTAGAGTTATGTACGGTATCCGCAACTATTTAAGTACTGATCTTCGTATACGTCTCTGTGAGTCATTACCACCACCACCACCATATCAGCCCTAGGACATCCACTGCTGGACATAGGCCTCCCCCAATTTCATGGGGGGTAAATGCCATAATCGCCACGCTTGGCATGTGGGTTGGCGATCGCAGTATCTCCACCGCGCAGAATGGTGAGTCATTAATTTTATCAAAATTAAATTACGTGCATATTGTGTATGGACCTTGTATACTGGCAAGAACAAAACGACTAATTCAACGCATTCAAAATGCATGTGCTCGTTATTGTTTTTTTATCCCGCCTAGAACACATGTCACAACCTATATAATTAGGTCTCACTGGCTCAAAATGGAAGCCAGACGTAAGTTACATTTGGCAATATTGTTATTCGGGGTACTGAAGACGGAGAAGCCCAGTTATTTTAAAAAAATAACCTGCTTGGCTCAAAGATACTTGTAAATATGAATGTAGAGGCTCTTCATATCGTCTTACAATGGCCCGTCACGGTACTGCTGCCTTTCGTGGTAGTTTCAGATACGCTGCCACTAAGTGTTGGAACAATCTGCCTCCACCCATTCGTAGTTCTAAAACGGGAAGTTTCAGGTATAATTATAAAATAATACTTCTTTCCGAGCAAAAAGCTCAACACAACTGTGGCGTATCTGTACAATTATACGGATCTGCGTTAGATTCGGAGTTATAAGTTCCTTTTTTTTTCCTTTGTTCCACATATGTTGTTCTAAGCATATTGTTAAAATTCCTACACTTTTTTTGTCATGTTACGTTTTAATTTGTTTAGTAGTATAATTGTTTTTTTTACACATAATGTTCTGTGCGAGTGGTTGGATATCACACACAGGGATCAGGCTGAAAATCAGCACTGCAGCCGCCAGGCTGTAGCATCATACTGAGCCTGATCCTTTTTGCTGGCACACAACTTTTTTTTTCTTCGTTTATTATTCTTGTATTGTGTGCTTGATGCAAATAAATAATTTATATTTCTATGATCTCTGCCTACCCTCTGAAAACAAGTTATATTATATTATATTTATATATTACGGAGTATACGTTGAAAAATGTAGCGCATTCTTGTGTGAAAATAAAAAAGAAACAATACATACATAAATACATATAATCACGCCTGTTTCCCAGAGGGGTAGGCAGAGATCACGGATTTCCACTTGCTACGATCCTGACATACAACTTTCGCTTCATGAACTTTCAAAACATTCTGAAGAATGATTTCTGATGAATGCATGCGCGCCGATTTAGGGTACTCTTGACCCGGCCTTTCTGCAGAATGTCTCCGATTTGGCCGGAGTACGTTCGCCGAGGTCTTCCCCTTCCAACTTTTCCATCCACTCTTCCTTCATACACTCGTTTTGTCAATCTTCTTTCATCCAGAAACAAAAAGCAACAAATAAGTCAAAATACTAAAAATAATCTCAATTTTCCATAAAGTATGATATTGCTGCGCAATATTATTGCAGTGACAGGTTCCTAGCCCATCGCCCACAACACACTTAAACCTGTTTCCCATAGTCGATTCTTACGACACCCAAGGGAAGAACGGGGGTAATGCTATTCTAACCCGGCACCACACGGGCCTGTACCACCTTCATCATCATCATCATCATATCAGCCGAATGACGTCCACTGCTGGACATAGGCCTCCCCAAAAGACTTCCACAGTGACCGTAATAGAAGTTAAACGCACCTTCTAAATATTACCTATTGAGCTACCTCCATCATCAGCTTAGTATGACATTGGGATGTTGCCATAATCATAACATTATATCGAGGCTCAAGGGGTGTGAAACTGTGGGCTCAAACCAGATAATTCGTTTAAAAAAAAATTAAAATATATTTTCATGCGTAACGGTATTTCAGTTATTTTTTCAAAAACAATTATCTTAATTAGTTGTGTTTACCTCACAGCCCTCGAATGTACTGTAACCTTAATTATTATCATATTTAGGTCGAGAAGGACTCAATCCAACTTCAACGGCCGGGGGAGCGATGCAAAATGGCGGTCTTTGGTTGCGGAGGCGAAGATACACTTCAAGTCGAGACAATGCAGTAAGTAAATAATATAATACTTTAAAGATAGTGATATAACCGTTGGAAATATCACGATCAATCTAACCAACCAATCTAACACTTCAGTCAGAGCGGGTGCGGCGGCAGAGGCGGCCGAAAAGGCTAAGCAAAGCAAATATAGGGGTCTCGGCGCCGAATATAACTTCGTTCCGTTCGGCGTTGAGACCCTCGGTCCGTGGGGTCCCAGGGCCCATGACCTCTTTAAAGAAGTGGCAAAGAGGCTAGTGGACACCACTGGTGACCAAAGGGCTGGCAGCTTCCTCGCACAACGCATCAGCATTGCTATACAGCGAGGAAATGCTGCCAGCATCTTTGGCACGATGCCGCGGGGTGACCCCTTATTTTAAATTATTTATTTTGTAAGTTTTTAATAAGTATAGGATATCAGTTGAAATTTGTGATGATGAAAAATGGATGTCATGTATAAAAATAAATTTTATATATATACAAAAAAACCAACCTTTATATGGTAGAATGTTCTTCGAGGTGGGTCAAATATGTGCCTTAAATAGCGTCGACGTAAATTCTATCAATTAGGTAATTCACTACATCGTTCTGACTTCTTCGGTCTTTTTACTTCGTACAATTACCATTTCTGCTTAACAGCAATTAAGAACTATTAAAAATTACCTTTTGGTCTATTTACATCAATAAAAATCATTCGATTAATGATCTTATATCTTCTATTTAAAATTCAAATTGCTATGGCTAGTCAGTAATGGTCGCCTAGGTTGTAATGTTGAGGAGACCTGTATGTTTGCGAGTTCTTTGTCACGCCATTGCATTTGTACAACATCGTTGACATTCACATTACTTCAGCTACATTCTACATGTTTCCGAGAGTTCCAACTTTAAAGTATTATTATCGTACCTGTGGTAAGTACCTATTGATCGCCTTGAAGATTCTTTTATGCCTTTTTATAGACATTACAATAGTATACAGTTTACTTTTATAGACATTACAATAGTATACAGTTTACTTTTATAGACATTACAATAGTATACAGTTTACTTTTATAGACATTACAATAGTATACACTTTACAGTTAGTACAAAATTTTATAAGTGTGTATGCTCCTCAGAGTGGATGTGATGATGTAGTGAAAGAGAAGTTTTGGGAAGAATTTGATTCCGTGATGATGGCAATCCCGGAGAGTGAAGAGATATATGTGGGTGGTGATTTTAATGGACATGTAGGAAGATACATGTAGATTATGAAAGGGTACATGGGGGGTTCGGCTTTGGGAACCGCAACACAGAGGGAGAAACCTTGCTGCAAACTGCTTCGGCATTTGACTTGGGAATTGCCAATACATGGTTCAAAAAGAAAGATGAACATCTGATCACTTATAAAAGTGGCCAGCATTCGACACAGATTGACTACTTCCTTGTAAAAAGGAAGAAAATCAACTGTGTCAAAGACTGCAAGATAATACCCGGAGAACATTTAGTGTCACAGCATAGACTGCTTAGTATAGACGTACACTTAAAAATTCAGTTACAGAGGAAGAAAGAACGGCCCCCTGCTAAAATAAAATGGTATGAGTTACAGAAGGATGAGCGCGCTAGTAAGTTTAAAGAGAGAGTGGTAGATAAAATGAAAGATATGGAAGGACTAAGTGCGAATGAATGTTGGAAAACGATGGCGAACTATATAAGGAGAGAAGCGAAAGATATCTTAGGTGAATCGAAAGGGAAGTGTGTGATAGACAAGGAAACGTGGTGGTGGAATGACGAAGTGCAAGAAAAGTTGAAAAAGAAGAAGCAATCATTTAAGGAGTGGCAGAGTGTTGAAAGTGGAAACGAAAGTGAGAAAGAAACTAAGAGGATTAAGTATAAAGAGTGTAAGAAGATAGCTAAGCGAGCAGTTTTTATTGCCATATCAGCAGCTCAGGACCAATTATATGAGGCTTTGGAAAGTCCTAAAGGTGAGAAACAACTGTATCGCTTAGCAAAAGCAAGAGAAAGGTGTGCTAGAGATGTATGCCATGTAAAATGTGTGAAAGATGATACTGTAAAGGTGTTGACCGAAGACGAATGTATAAAAGATAGGTGGAAAGACTACTTTAAAAAGCTCATGAATGAGGAGAATGCGTGGAATAGAGTGCTAGAAAGCCAACCAGTGAATGTGGGTGTTGTGGAAGAAATAGACATTGATGAAGTAAGGAAGGCTGTGAAAAGTATGAAGGATGGGAAAGCGGTTGGACCAGATGGAATACCAGGAGAGGTGTGGAAGCTATTAAGTGAGGATGGATGTAGGTGGCTAACTTTGTTCTTCAATAAGTTGTTGCAGGAAGAGAGTATCCCCGACGAATGGTGCGACAGTGTACTTGTGCCCATTTTTAAAAATAAGGGGGATGTACAAGAATGCAACAATTATAGAGGAATAAAGCTCATGTCACACAGTATGAAAGTGTGGGAGAAAGTAATAGAGAGACGAATGAGAGATGAGAGTGATATAACACAAAACCAATTTGGATTTATGCCGGGCAGGGGTACAACAGACGCCATATTTGCGCTTCGCCAGCTGTGCCAAAAATATAGACATGCGCAAAAAAACCTGCATATGGTGTTTGTTGACCTCGAGAAAGCTTACGACAGAGTTCCACGCGAGGTTTTGTGGTGGGCCTTGAAAGAGAAAAGTATGCCAGGGAAGTATGTAGGGCTGATTCGGTCTATGTATGAAAGATGTTGTACACGTGTCCGGTCGGCGGCTGGCACCACCGACAGGTTAGATAGATAGATAGATAGATAGATAGATACAAACTTTATTTAACCACAACACAAAGGTTCAGGTTCAGTGTTGCGGTGGGCTTACACCAGGGTTCGGCGTTAAGCCCCTACCTCTTCCTGCTTATAATGGACGCCCTGTCGTCAGACATTCAGGAGGAGGCACCATGGTGCATGCTCTTTGCCGACGATATTGTCTTTATCGGTGAAGAGGGGCCCGAGGTTCAGAGCAGATTAGAGAAGTGGCGGCAAAAATTGGAGAACGTGGGCTTGAAAATCAGTCGTTCTAAAACTGAACACCTGTTCTGCGATTTCGGCGGTCTCTCCAATTTTATGCCCATAGAGCTCGATGGCGTAACGCTACCGGTCTGCTCTGATTTCCGATATCTCGGGTCCCTCATACAGTGTAATGGCGATATTGACCGTGACATCAAAAACCGAATCAGCGCAGGATGGATGAAATGGCGACAGGTCTCAGGAACCATATGCGACGCCAGAATGCCCTTCCGATTGAAGGGCAAAATCTACAAGACCATTGTAAGACCTGTCGTCATGTATAGATCGGAATGTTGGGCCGCAAAGGTGACGGATGAAAAGAGATTGCATGTTACGGAGATGAGAATGTTGAGATGGATGAGTGGTGTCACAAGACTCACAAGAATGGATCACATAAGAAATGAGTATATAAGAGGAAGCCTGAAAGTGGCACCCATAGATGATAAGTTAAGAGCTAATCGTCTACGGTGGTATGGGCATGTTATGCGGAGGGATGAAAGTCATGTGACAAGAAAGGTATTAGGCATAAATGTGGAGGGAAGAGGAGGGGTAGACAAAGGAAAAGGTGGATGGATTGCGTGAGAGACGATATGAAAAGGAAGGATGTGAGTGACGAGATGACGGGCGATAGAGAGTTATGGAAGAAAAAAACATGCTGCGCCGACCCCAAGTAAATGGGAAAAGGGCACGCGAATGATGAATAGTGTACAGTTTAGGTCAATCGTAATTAAGTTGCGATCTTACGAATTATATGTCCCGATCCCGAAAACACTTTATGTAAATTAAATACTTGTACAGGTTCAGCTCTACAATTAGGATTTTCAATGTGTCCACAGCACACAGGAAAGACCGAACGCTATCTCATACTAAGGCGCCTTCCTGACTTGTCGATGCGGAGGCGGTACAGCTGTCAGTGTCAACCGATATCGATGCAGTACTGCCCCAATTCTGCGCATGGTATTACTACTGCGCTAACGTAATACTGACAGTATTTCGTGAAGTGAGGAAATCTCAAACCAGTAAGCTAACGTCAAAGAGCAAAATACCTATGACATATTGACATATCGCTCCCGCCCCGCCAAGTCAGGAAGCCGCCTAAATCTTCTAACCCATTTATACATTCGTGTGATTGCCGAAACAAAACACAAACAACTCTAATCCGCTTCTGCTAGACATGAGAACATTTAGGTATAACACAATAATGTACCTAATGTTCATGAATAGTGCGTGTCTTCCATATGAACGTATTTTTAAGTAACCATATAGTTTAAGGGTTGTTATCAGTTTTAACAAAATTATAATAATATGAGTATTTTTCGAATTGCAACGTAATGCAACACCATTTTTTATCGTACTATTATTTAGTTTGACACATCTTACAACTAATTATGTCAGCGATTTGTGTTGTTAATTTGTTACGGATACATTGCGTGCTGAATGGAAAATATTTTTTTAATAATTAATGAGAAAAAAAAAAGTGTGAATTGTTATCTTAAGCTGTGTTGTGTTCGTTTAATTCTGATTGGTATTGCATTTTTATCAATTTTATAAAGATTAACGTTGAAGTTAAGTGCAACCCGCCATATTTGTGTTTAATAATATACACAAACTCACGATTCGCTTGCATTTACAACCCGACAAAGCCAAGTAGGCAATTGACGCATACGAAACCCTGCGCATTTATATTGTCTTCTCACCTTAGTCGGTTAGTACATCTGCAATCGCAAAAACGCTCCAAATTTGAATATCGGATTGGCTACAGAGTATTATAAAAACAGGACATACCTAGACTGGTGGTGGTTTGAATTATTCAGGAGCTGTGACACTTGGGGTGAAAGGATGGGGTGTCTGGCTCTGTTTGCCACAAAACTTGTATATAAGTCTAGAATAGGACAGTGTATTCAAAACATTCTTTCTAAAAATCCTTAGGTGATCTTAAAAATGACATTCAAAACGTTGAGTGACCTAAAATACGTGTAGATAAGTAGGTACACAATAAAAAAAAGGATCAGATCTTTTAATTTGGATCTTTAAAAACATTCACAAAGTTGGTAGAATTGTGTTGTATGTTCCGCCACATAATTACCTATCTGTACATATATATGCTCCTTACTATGTATTTGGTGTGAGGTAGCGTAAGCGTCTTCAGGGTTGCGCATACATCAATTGTCGGCGGTCAACAATGTAGGATAATGTAATGTGCTCAAATGTACATAGAATACTCCTAATAATGTACAAGGCTAATTTAATTTTGTACTAAAGCAGTAACGCTGCTAACGAAAATTTCAAATTAAAGGATACACTACACACAACACACAACACCACAACAACACTATTGAAGACTACAAGGACACACTATTGAAGGATTTCGTGGACGAGCTTCGATTGGCCGCGTATGCCAGATGTCGCAGGTTCGAATCCTGCTCGGAGCATTAAATTTTTAAATTTTTCCCTTTAATTTGAAGGCTAATTTAACTATACGCGATAAAGTTCCGTTTAAGTTTCAAGTATTAATATATTACAACTTCCGTTTTTAACAGTCCTTATTCATAGCTCATAAACAGGAATATTTACAAATTGAATATAAAACTAACTACCTACTACTTTCTGCTAACTAATATTAAACTATATTTATTGTTGCGAATGTGCCACATCACAAGATATGTATTCAGCGAAAAGAGGTGGCAGCTCACAAATAGATGTGGCGACTGTGCCTCCCTCTTTTATCTTATTTCTATAGAATCCCATCCTAAACACGTGAGCCATCTCTCAAGCGTCGTGTGAAAAGTAGAATAAAAATAGCTTTGCAGGCATTTACTTCTAAAATGTAGGAAGTTTTATGAACCCATGGGTTCATAAGACTTTTACTTGTGAGCTGAATTGTCAGCCATCATTGTATTTGCAGACGCGGCCCCTAGCGGATGAATAATCAAAAACTCATAAACACTCAACTTCTGACCCCAGGGCAAAGGAACGCGCGAACGAATACTGAAAATGGACTTTTTTGTTATCTTGTGTTTACTCCTCTTGGAATTCTAATTTCCGAATTAAAACACAGACTGATCGCATGGTTATTAAACATCTCTTTTGACTTTTTTGACGTGTTTACTATTAAGCTTTGAAAGTAATACCTACTAAAACCTAATACTTTGATCATGAATTTTCTGATAGTAATGATTCGTTGGCATGGTCAATAAATCTGTCATCATCATCATCATATCAGCCGAAAGACGTCCACTGCTGGACAAAGGATCTCCACAATGACCGGTCTTGCGCCGCCCTTATCCAACGTCTGATTCCCGTGATCTGTACCAGATCGTTGGTCCATCTTGTTAGTGGATTTCCCACTTTGCGACTTTCGGTGCGTGGTCGTCACTCAAGAACCTTTCTGCCCCAGCAAGGGACTACGGTTGGTTTTTGATTCGATCTCGTAAGGTGGCTCCGAGCATTGATCACTCCATAGCCTAAAAAACCTCTAGGTATGACGCAAAATTACGCAGCATTATTTTATGAGTGAAAGGCCGAGATTAAAATGCTGCGTATGGTTTTATATGAAATTTTCTGTTTCATTTGCGGTTTTACGACTTTAAGCAACATATATAGCATACAGCGGTATAGTCATCATCATTATCATGTCAGAAAAATGACGTCCACTGCTGGACATAGGCCTCCCCAAAAGACTTCCACAATGACCGGTCCTGCGTCACCCGCATCCAGCGGACACCCGCGACCCTTACCAGGTCATCAGTCCACCGTGTGGGGGGCCTGCCCACGCTACGCCTTCTCTAAAATAATAATAATCATAGATGTGAGTGGAAACGGGCGATTAGATGATAATACTTCCTGCTAAAAAAAATGGTTTAAAGCTTTGTTTAAGATTGTAGATTATCGCAAGAATGACTGTAATTGCTAGCATTTCTGACTGTCTATTGCTTCGGCTCAATGTAAACAAGGCGGAATACAAGAAAACATTAGTCATAGCCGCATAGCCCGCATGCACCACTGCGAGTGTTTCAAAACGTTCAAAAACATTTCCATTTCAAGTCAAGTGTCGCGAAGAAAACCCGCCAATCTTACAAAATGGCGCTGCTTGGCGCCAAATTAAACTGCGTGTGTTTTATCGTACTTTGATCTCGGTTCTGCAGGAGTGTTTGCCGACTCTGTTTGTCCTGCTGAAAGGACTCTGAATAGGGACTCTTTCAATGGAAGATTTATATCGGAGCCGGGGCTGGTACCGCAATTTGTGGATAGTAGATACGTGATAAACAGGGGCGAACGGATCGGTTGTTGTCTAAATGAGCAATGTTTCTTTTACATAAGGGTTGATAGGTGTGTTGTCTCAATTTGGGTACTTTCCACATGTTAAAATTTATAACATGGTGTCACTATAACATGGATAGTTGTGACTTCATAATGCTGTGCTTCGGACAATCTCGACTATTTTCGTTTGTGAAAAAAAGATTATTACTATTGCTATCTCTGTCATTATTGCATTGATAAGTCGACACAAGTCAAACAACCTTTGTGCAAATGGAATTTTTGGCTTCAATATTGGCTAGGTAAGTAAAATTCTTTCATAAGTAGCTGTGCATCAGGAGACCCTCATTTAGTGAATTGTTTAAGCTCCTGTGAGTTCATACAAAAAAAAGAGATTCAAACTCAATTAATTCGAATAATAGTTTTGAGTTCTCATTTGTTCTAAAATCAATAGTCATTAAATAATGCGACTCTTTTTCTTATAAAGAATGACTTTACATCCCTAATATTTGGTATTCTTAGCTTCAATATTGACTAAGATCCTTTCACCACTCGTCATCATGAGACCCTCATTTCATAAAATGCTACAAAAACTTAAACATTAATAAAAATGAATACCTTTTTGATGTGCTTTTTATTGCTTAAATGTTGCGTCATATAAGTTCGATTTGTGATATAACCTTTTTGTTGTAAAGTTTTCGTGACAAAAAAAATCTTCATAAAGTCTATTCTTGCAGCCTTTTCGTGATAAAGTTTCCATGATTAAAATTTTTCGTGTTAAAGTCTATTTGTGATAAAGTCTTTAGTGATACAATTTTCGTGATAAGGTCTTTTCGTGATAAAGTCTATTATTCCTGATAAAGATTCTCGTGATAATGTAGTTTGTGAACATGTTTTCGTGATTAAGTACTGACACCATAGATAACCCCCTCTAGATGGAGATTATAGGGCGACGTGCGGTCACCTCACCTATGTACCACTAGTACATGTAAGCAAAAACGCCTCGCGCTCTCAGTCAGACTCGTCCAGGTTCGCGATCTATACGTACGTCAGATAAACGAGCATTGAAAATCGATTTTATCCATTAGAAATGGTGTTTTGCTGTGTAAAGTTATGTGGGAAAAGCTCTCGAACAGCAAAGTACAAGAATGACGGAATAACATTTCACAGATAAGTTAAATTAATTACAAAAGGCATATTTTATTCTGCCAGGCGGAGTTCATTTTACATTAGCCAGTAAGAAGTACAGAAGTATTCTTGTCCCTTTCCAACCAATTCAATTGTCAATGTACTCTCCCTTCTGACGAAAGTACATGCTCGGGCTAGTGATGTGCCAGTGACGCTTTCGACATTACCGTATAAGTCTCGATTTCAATTAATTATGTATTCGTCCGCGTTTTGTTGCGCTGTTTTATTAATATTGAAATTCTATTGGAAAAGGTCATTAGTTATTTTACATTAAACTGTCAGTGTTGCCAGTGTTCTTTTAATTAAAGTAGTAATGTAGTAAATTAGTGTCTCGTTCTATTTTATTTATACGCTATAGGTACGATACGGGTACATATCAATGTAGTAGAATGGAATATTTAGTTTGGAAGTAGTTAATGTGTAGTTTTATTTTATTATAAAGTTTATTAACCGGTTGTATCATATTTATTGTTATGTACTATCGAGTATGTATATCTAATGAAATAACAAATTAGTAACAGTATTACCACTAAGTAGGACATAGATTTCCCTAGCATTTAGGACTGGTATCACGAGGTGAACCCTATGCTGGACTTCGAAGAAGTATAAGGGATCTCGGAAGTGGTTAGAGGTGGAGCCATTGCAATTGGGTTTTTTCGAATCGTCTTGGTGAGCAGTTAGGACTAGTGTCACGAGGTGGACCCTATGCTGGACCTCGAAGAAGTATAAGGGATCTCGGAATCGGTTGGAGAAGGAGCCATTGCAATTTGGTTTTTCGTTTCGTCTTGGTGAGCAATTAGGACTAGTGTCACGAGGTGGACCCTATGCTGGACCTCGAAGAAGTATAAGGGATCTCGGAATCGGTTCGGTTTTTCGTTTCGTCTTGGTGAGCAATTAGGACTAGTGTCACGAGGTGGACCCTATGCTGGACCTCGAAGAAGTATAAGGGATCTCGGAATCGGTTGGAGAAGGAGCCATTACAATTGGGTTTTTCGAATCGTCTTGGTGAGCAAACTTTTTGAAAACATTTTAGCCAATCACAAGGCAGTGCTTTGCGTGGGTAAATTCCTCAACAGCCATTGGCCAACAATTTACGCGCGACGCCGGCTATCGCCATTTTGTCTGGCTGCGCGAAGCACGAGAGCACTAGTTCAACTGTCATTGCATATTCTACCTTGACCTTACGTATAATGCAACAAGGTCTTTATTGAATTGGTCGTACATTCGGTTTCATTCGGTACTTGTCTGCACTCGTCGGCGTGAACGAAGATTGCCGATGTAACTGATATTTGTGGTTCTACTGTATTTATTTATATAGATAAACAAATTTATTTCTATAGAAAAACTTCCAAGACTCAGGATCAAATATTCGTGTTAGTTCATCTCACAAATAAATGCTCTAGCCGGGATTCGAGCCCGGGAACTCCGCCTTCGTAGGCAGGACCACTACCAACTAAGCCAAAGTGGTCGTCAAAATATTCCGCAATTTTTACATTCACCAGTGCTGTAACCGTGTAAGTCGATTCACAAGAGCTGGCGCGGAATGTCTATGAAATTAATGACAGTTTCATACATTTTCCGCGCCAGCTCTTGTGAATCGATCTACACTACATTACACTATGCGCTGCCTAAAAATATTATTCTAGATACTAAATTAATAGATGAGCATATACGCTATTTAAAATTGTTACCCTGAAATAAATGGCATTACCGGTAAAAGCCGGTAATAAACAACGCGTCCCATCCCTACGCCGCGCGCGCCATGTTGAACCCAAGCGCGCGCTCTATGAAACAGCCAATGGCAGCGACGTTACCGACCTCCCCGCGACCCTTGGTGACTTTTGATTCGAACTAAATCGTTCATAGGGGCCATCTAGAGGGGGTTATCTATGACTGACACGGACTATTTCTGGGTGCTTTGGTCCTTTGGGCTGATGCAAAACTAACATAACCTAAACATAATGAATACATATTGTGGCCATTGATTACTTATATCAGAGCAATTAGTGGTGTTATTAGGTATGTCGATAATTTCGATATTGGCAATATCTATTGCGCTATCTCCATTTCCTCGCATTATACCTAATACCCCAACCATAATATATTCCTCTTTCATAGTATAATCTGGTAATCTACCGAGCTACTGATGCGCAACCGTGCGGTCATTATGAAGATTGACGGAAAGAAATACTCATCAATCTGTGCTCATATATGCTGGTGTGTCGAATTACAAGATAAATTGACTTATTCCTAATCACGTTACAGATTTGTATAAATATTGCTGTACAGTTCTAAAGAAAAGTCACGATTATTTATTTATATTTATAACCAAATTAATTATCTTGACCTTTCCTTCTTCGTCAATAGGGAACACTACAGAACATTGATACTACGAACAGTCGATAAAACGACTTCGACTTGTCACAATTATAGAAGGGGATGTGTTTTGTGATAAGTGACAAATAAATGCATAAATATTATAGGGTCATTTTTTTACACAAATCGAACTAGTCCCATAATAAGCTCGATAATGGCTTGTACTAATATAACCGTCAAATTTAAAACTTATGATAGAAGTATTTAAGTATGTAAAAAATTGGCAACATATTACATAACTAGATACTTTTTAGTGACATTCGGTTAAGGTTTGTCTATACAATCGCTCGCTCGATTTCAATGAAATTTCAAAATCATGTACCAGGAAATAGGGATATCCATGGCATCTCCAAACTAGTAGCCTCCTATTGCTATATTTTGAAAGTTAAATCGCACTTTGCTAACCGGAAATCTTAGAGTTGGCAAACCGATGGAAAATTGTCATTTTAAGGTTTTACTGATCATGATTACTTTGCTTCACAAATATGAACATACACAGATTTTGGTCGGCATCTTTGCTGTGGGCATTACACAGGGCATTCTAATTTTCGGTTGAACTCATCATGCGTACAAACGGAGTCTCTTTTTCTATTTATAAAACAAATGAAATATTGTATATTTTACTTTGACTATTACCTATGTAATAAAAATGAAACCAAGGTTCGCAACCAGTTTATTTCGGTTTACCTCCGATTTTTTTACAGGAACACTAACAGTGTAAGAACTTTATTTTTAACCTAAATTAATGCATGCAAGGAATAATTTCAATTTCTTGTGATTAAAATTAATTGTACTAAACCGGTAAATCGAACAAAACTTTTGTATAATACTCTTCCAATAACCGGTTAAAAAAACGAATCGGCTTTGTTACATAACTACATGTAACAAGCCGAAATCATTTTTATGATGTTAAATGCATGATACCTACCGGTTTAATAATTTTACCGGTACTTATCCGAGCCCTTATGGCTTATGTGCATGTAAACTGCGGATATCGATAACTACAAGATACATAAATTTTGTTTTTTTTTTAGTCTTAGGTAAACTATTAGATATAAACCATTACCCGCACCCCGCACCATAGTGAAATTGAGTCGTGGTATTTGATTTATGTGGCAACATCAGTAACAAATATGGTTTCCTATGGGCCCCCTGTGTCGCGTATAACTTTAATCCGGGTAGTGCCGTCATAAAAAATGTCGTCAGGGGATATACTTACAATCAACAAAATGAGCGGGAAAATCTGTGACATTTAAATTTGTGTGTTTTTTTTAAATATATTTTCAGAGACCTACTTATTCATTCATTAAGCTGAAAAAATTACAGATATGTTTGAACATCGTATTTCGATTTTCATGGTTATAATCTCAGGGTTTCAATTACTACAATTACCTAATAGTACCTACTTATATATACCTATTTGTTTTTTTTGAGTAGTTATAATTAATACAAAAAATAATTAAAAAAAGTAGTTATAATTAGAGTAGTTATAATTAATAAAAAACGCCTCTCTCCTACCTACACGCTTACATAACACGCGAGTGAAAACACAAAGGTATGAGAACATGATTATTCTTGATCATACCAATCAGAATGACACAGGTAGGTTCTATGAGGCAATCAAGTTTACCCTTTCAGTATTAAGCGTCATCACAAAACATCACTTTACGCCAAAATCAACTAACAATTAGTAATCCGTCGTCGGCGTTACGCAAACCTCTAACTCCTCGCGCAAAATCCTAGTCACAGACAATGAGCTGCATCCCTATAATTTATCCGTCTAGGGCACCCCTAGCGCAGCTTCCGACGGCGACCGGAAGCGGCCGCCGCCATTTTGGTTCGCACGCGGCCGGAAGTGACGCACGCGCACGTCACTTCCGACTCGCAAGCGTTCGGATTTTGAAATTTAGAAAGTTAGGGTTGCCGCGTCAAAATATTGGCGTCTTAAGATAAATCGGCTTAATGGTGTCATTGTGTCGAGTGTGTGATAGGGGGAAGGTATCGATTGATTTATGTCAACTTTTATTATTATTTACTAAGGCGGTATATCTGCATTTGTTACCGAACTACTGCTAAACTGGTCATTGTAGTTCAGTGATATACAGACCATAGACCGAGGATACAGACAGACATAGGTTAAGTGGTCTGTTACGGAGGATACCTAATTCGTAGACTGCTGATAGGGCTCCTAAAAACCTCTCAAAATAAGTAATTCTAGGTTTAGGAAAATAAGGACAGTTTTTTGATTGCTGAAGATACAAATCTGTTTTTTACCAATTCAATTTTTGACAAATATTCCAGAAGAGTAACGTTTTCACATTTTTTTGATGTAAAATCCTGCTTATCTGTAAAACGACTTTTTAACACTACCTATAGATAAAGGAGGTGGCGGGACGACCGCGATGTGTTTTATTTATACTTAATTGGCGGGAACGTCCGAGAAAAAAAGGGGAGCCCAGCAGTAGGAAACAATATATGGGTTAGAAAAAACGAATTCAATTAAATTATAAAACCTATTTAATACCGTAGACAGTAATTGCAATATCGATATTTTCCTGGGACAACGAAATTAATGCTTATTTATAATCGTATTAGTTCCAAGCCAGTAAACACGCACAAAATAGAGCATTTCCTACAACATAAGCTAATTATATCCATTATAACAACATTTGCAACTATAGTTTAGAACAGCTCGTATCTCTAAAATAAGGAGATCAAAAATATACCGTATATGAAATACCGTAAAAACCATAATAGTCCCTATTTCTGAATAAAGCGAATATTGAACGAGTGCGTTCACCTTTTAATAGCACCTATAATATTAATATTACTTATCTTGGGCATAGCAATGCATAGAAAGATTTTCAAAAATTGCAAAGTTCCAATGAATAGTTTTCTTACTATTTTTTCTGTAGGTACGTTTATTGCTAAAACTTTTAGACGGTTAGTTTTTATTTCTATAACACTAATTATGTCAGCTAAAACAATAACTATATTATCACCAGCTAGTTTATTTAAATATTTCTTTCATTGTTGTTATTCTTGTAAATACTGTATAAAGGGTGGAAGAAAAATATGGGCCCTGGAGGAAATAAGGGCCTATTTCTATCAAGGAACCAAAACTTGTTATAGAGACCGACGTAGTCTAGGGTACAAGAGAAGCTTCAAATAAAAAGAAATTGTATTTGTAAGTGTATAATTAATTTTAAATAAAGGTTTTTTTTTTAATCTGTGAACGCAGTTTTATTGTTTAGGGGATATAAAATAATGTTTCTTTTAGCAAAATGAGCTAAGTATGTCAAGGTAGTCTCCCTGCAGGGCCCATTTTGTTTTCCATCATACATATATTTAATAATTAGAATTTAATTAAAGTAGGTACAAACACATATTCAATACAGTTTTTTAATTAAACAAATTTAACACTTGTTTCTTTTTAAAGCTAAGTAAATATTATTAAATACAATGTATTAACTGTAAAAATAATAATACAGTCCTATAAAGATAAATTTAAAGTTTTTCTGTATAACCTAAAAAGTTTTTGGCGAATTAAATTACTGATCATTTTTCATAAGAACCGTGAACGTATTGCTATACTTTTCAAGAACTTTGAGAGTTTGAGTAGGTAATTAAAATCTAAACAGATTATTATGTAAATTATTACTATTTATTTATTAGATGAGTATAATTTCTTTCATATTATTCACCTTGTAGTAGGTACAGAGCTTTTGTGCGCCTTCATAATGGAGCTTTTCGTGCGAGCTTTTAATTAAACAAAAAAAAAATTGGTACTTCAATACAAATATGCCTATTTATATTTAGGTATATGTATCATTTATAAACCATCAGCATCACATCAGCTTTAATAAATATATCCAAAAAACATTTACATACTCATTATTGTATACCTCATGTAGGTAGAAAATGGAGACCCTGTACAAATTACTGACCACCTATTACTAACCCATTTTCATGCAATAAATAATTTTTACTTTACTTTTTACTTTAAAAGCTTCTAAAAAAGCGAACTTAAACTGCCAATTAACTACCAGAACGACAGTACCAAAGAAAACAACGTAAAAATGGCCAACAAACCGCAGCATCGTTAGCCCAATTCATATCATGAATTAGACTACAAAAGAAGTAATAAAACATAAAGGACATCCTGATTACCATAATTAAATACCACTAAACTGATTTAGCGGCTCTCCAGACCCCCATCACTTAAGCCTTTCTCTTACTTCATAATTGACGATCTCAAACTCAAATTTCCTTTTTGTCCGCAATGAATTCAGCAGGATATACATCGTTCGGTGTTTTTGTTCTCGATTGCAACCAAAAAAGGCCATATGATATGACATATTTTATTCGCTATAGGCAAATTAGCAGGATATTTCAATCTCTTTAGCTTTTTATAGGTCTTTTGGTGTACCGCCTCAATGAATAGTAATACGTTTGGTCGTTTTTCTGTTTTCGGTGGTTTGCTCGGATGTTCGCGTCAGTTTTTAGCTGATGCAGGATGCGTCTGTCTTCTGTGTTGATAAGGATACACCAATAGTCCTTTTGCTTAATTTCTTGGCTGGCGGGGCTCATTATGTATTCGAGACGATTGTTCTTGATTGCTATGATTGTTTTATTACTGTTAGTGAGACGATACTCCGCTGTATAGTATAAGTAGGTAATTTGTGAAAGTTTTCTATGATGCTCTGGCGCTTTACTAAACTCTTTGAAATATTAAAAAGTGGAGATACTGACACGTGACATGCTGGTTGTTTACGTTACGTGTAAAAATTATGGTAGGTTCCATTTTTAGTATAGAAAATGATATTTGCGTCATGGCATGGCATCGTTTCGATTTTGCTTCAATATACACGTGATACGTTAGAAATCACCGTGTATCAGGCCCCTATGGGCCCTACGGAAGATCAGCGGCGGCTGTAAAGTGCATAAGCTGAGTAGGTCCCCTTTCGTGACTACTCCTTTGTTTTGCTGCCTATGCTTTTGTTTATTGTTAATGTTGTGCTTATCACGAATAAATGTTTGAATCTTTGAATCTGAATGATCAACCTTAGGTAGGCTCGAAACCATCATCGTAATGAAGAAACTATCAATTAAATTAATAAGATTGAGTAGGTACGCATTCTCTATTTGCTTACCTGCTTTTTTAACTGACTTCAATAGAAGGAAGGAGGTACTCAGATCGTCTGCATGTTTGCTTTTTTATTTATTTTTTGTGTATGTGTTCCCCGATAACTCTTGACCACGTTGGTCGATTTTGATAATTCTTTTTTATTTAAAGTGAGAGTCTGATGCTAGGCATGCATATGCCGATTTTGGTATTTTCTGTAGTTAATCAAGCATTTGGCTCTCGAAAACCACAAATGTAGTGAAGAGGTACGGGTGACGATGACCACAGATGACATATGGAACTCCTTAATGATGTAGGCACTTCACAGATTCTGACGATATTTCGTTGGCGTAGCGACTAATGCTCGTCAAAATACACATTTTGAAGTTGAACATATTTTTGTTACTTAGGTGCATCGATCGATCGATCAACCCGCATGCCAAGCGTGGTGATTATGGCATTTACCCTCATGAAAATGGGGGAGGCCTATGTCCACCTGTGAACATTGTGAGGGTTAAGGGTTCCCTCAAAAGGATGGGTTCGGTTGGCAAAAGGAAAACAGAACACCAGGACAGAAGGGTACTTATTAGTAAAAAGCTAAGGCACCTGTAACAATACAGATTCGCGTTTAGCCTAAGGATCCTTTTTTTTCTGGGGGGAAAATCCTTTATGGATACCACCACACCGCGGGGACAGTGCAAGAGTAGAATATAGAAAACATAAATATATACAGGAACTTACAATAATTATGCCTTTGCAGAATATATAAAAATGTGTACTGAAAACAATAACTGGGTAAACAACTTCACTGCACAAAAAATCACCAGAACGAACTGTAGTAAACTGTATAGGAATTAGATAATTATACTTTTTAAAAATGACAAACTGCTTGTGCTTCAAGATAGATGTTCTTGGTACGAAATCCAAGATCAAACTGAGCTGCTGGAAAATAGCTGCGCAGTGTCACGTGGAATTTGGAATGTTGGTCAAAATTTAAAATTTTGAATTGTTATCAGCCAGAAAGTTTTTGTGTAACGTTCCGATACACGCAGCGTTACAGATATCCTTCGGCTGATGTGATCTTGATGGTGGGGGTGGGATCGATCGATCAACATTGGTGAAGTGGAAAGGATATGTATAAATCTTCGAAGTAGTCCGTTTTGTCCTATACGATTTTGTTCACATCGTAGGACAAAACATAGGCATGGCAAAGTACAAAATTGAAGTCTGTCTTTTTGTTGATAAGTTATTTAAGGTCGACTATAAAGACTGCTCATGTAATAGTTTGAAATTTACTCATTTGATTAAAACATATATCAAACGCGGATTTCTTGTTTTTTCAGAATCTTTGATTATTAATTTGTCTTTCTTACTCAGAATCACACGTAATATTTATTCATTCAGATCAGATAAGTCTCATCATAAAAAAGTGTTCCCAAAAATTGTATAAAAAACACCACATGACACCATAGGAAATTTGTTCTAAAAAATAATGTGTCACATAATTTTAAAATTCTGAATAAGGTAGACAGAAACATGAGATATAATTTTCATGTAATCGCCTATTTAAAACGGGCGCTTAATTGAATGTCCACTTATAACGGCTCAATAGAATAGGTAATTGGTTTAGCTAAGTCCTTGCAAAAGTCCCTCAGGGGCCGGCGGCGCCATATACGAGGTAATTATAGCGATCATTTATTCCAGCCGACTCACAATTGAATCGATGCAACTATCCGAATTAAATTCAATGTGGGAACTCTGGCGGCTCATCAAGTGTCAGTCTGGGTTATGTGTGGTACACACTGTCAGACATTGGCTTACCGTTAAACTCCTCAACTTGGATATTGAGTGCAATATCCAGTAAAATCATCACTATCATGATTCAGGCAAAGGACGTCCACTGCTGGACATAGGCCTCCCCCAAAGAGTGCCACTATGATCGGTCCTGCGCCACCCGCATCCAGCGGACTCCCGCGACCTTTAATAGGTATTCGGTCCACTTATTCCGCTGTGTCTTTCAAAGTCTAGGAGGCCTATGTCCAGCAGTGGACGTCCTTTGCAGCCTCCGCTGTGTCTTTCAAAATGGTGGTTAGTTTATTGACATTCATAGGTGCATGTAATATGCCTAAATTGAAGAATAAATTATTTTACCTTTTTTACTTTTAATTTTAATGACGAAATGGAGGCAATGTGGAATAATATAAGGTATGAACCACCTACGGTAAACTCCCAGTACTTGACCAAGACATCTTCATTCCCAATAGTTTACAATCATTCACCTCTATTATTATAAATTAAGATCGAAAGCGTCAATTATTGGTTTGGAGTCAAGCACTGGGACGTTTACGTTATTCAAACCATACAAAGAACTGCTTTTTCTATCCATAATTTCTTAATTTGATTCGGAAATTACAAGAATCAACTCGAATCGTGGCGAAATGGACCGAATTTGGTGTGTCAATTAAGTGGTTTTCTTTTTGTAGTTTCATATTATTTTACATGATTCATTAATAGTATAACAATATTCCGCCTCGTAGATTTAAATCATCAATTATAAGACGAGCCAATATTACTGAGAGTGTACAGCACACTTAACTAAAGGTAAGCAAATAAAATAGTGGCGGAATGCATAATTGGTGGCAGGCGGTCTCCGCCGTAATTGGCGCCCCAGATTGATGGTCCTTCGAACCGCATCGGAATCTCTGAATCGAAGAGTGGTAATGAGGCTGATTAACGGCTACGTAATGGTGATTTTTAAAGCCTTGCTGATGAAGTTATTGTAGCAGGGTTTTTGAACAAGTTAGAAATTTCCTTAATAGTTAAATTTCCTGATGGCACAAAAAAGTCGTTAGAGAGATTTGTGATGAAGTAATTTTTGATAGAATATTGTATGTGTTTCTTACCACTGGTTAACATTTCATGCTCTTTTTACTTGTACATATCTTCGGTCGTATTTATAGATCTGCTTTGTCACTTTAATGTAATTGGTATAGCCAACGTTAAGGTCCGTCGAACCGTATCGGAATCTCTGAATCGAAGAGTGGTAATGAGATTGATTTACAGCCGTAATGGTGCCGAGGTTTGGAACTACATACTTAAAAATTAAACATTTACAACCACAAAATTATTCCAAATCAAAAGTAACCAAAGGGTTGGGAAGAGCTTTTATAGTTGCGGAATGAAATTATTTGTCACTTTTTGACCTTAAAGGCGTTAAAATAGAGTTGAAAAGTGACGAACCTATTCATTCCTCAACCGTACATAAATTGTGTACATACTGTACCCACTTGAAAAGGTTGTTGCTGAAATGGAGTTTATGTTAGATTTTTTTTTCACTTTTGATAGGTTTGCGCTTAAAAAACATAAAGAGTACCTATATGTAAGTTACTTTCATTTATTTCACACGCCAATCTCTTTTATGCGACAGAGCAAAGATAGACCTTATTTGAAAACATGCAGGTTGCTCTAAAATTTTACGCATTAACATCTATAGTTGTCGCTGGATCTGTGGACACGACACCTTTAGGTGTCATTGGCGCTCAAAAGTGTCTAATCTGTGTGGTGTTGGTTTAGAATAAAATAGAACGAACCACTTTCTTCCATAGGCGCCCGCAGCAGGGTGCAAGGGGTTGCACAGGCCTGTAGGACTCTATCAGGATGGAGGGAGGTATCTTCCAGTGTGACAGCATGAGGTACCTTGTGGTTCTGCCGAGCGCTGAATCCACTCAGCACTCTGCTGAATGATTCAGGCTAAGTTGCCAGCTGCGGAGAGGGGATGAGGTCATTTTTCATCTGCTCTACATGGACGACCTTAAATTGTTTGCACACCAAATAGACCTGATCTGTTGAAGCTACTGAAAACTACAGGAAACAAATACATAGAAAACATTTTTTGTTATTAAGTAATGTGCAGATGCAGATTCATCTTTCAGGAAGTAATCCTGGCCCACCTGGCAGCACCCATTATTTTTTTCCGTGTGCCTTGTCATAGTTAAAATGGGAACCAGGTGAAAGTGTGTTGCGGGCGATGGATAGCAATACACACATTTCACAGTTCCTCCATCTTCAAACCTAATGCTAGAAGTGGCACTAGAATTAAATGTCATGCGCTATGCCTGCCCCATTTCGGAATGTTTATGTATTATCAAAATGTTGATGTTGTGTACATATTTTATTAAATATATTATTAAGTATTTAATTACTTAATACTGTACATACTAAGTAACGATTCATTTATTTATGTTCTTGATTAGGATTAAAAAGTATTTGTATTGTATTATCTATATTTCGGATATTGAATAAATTGAATGTATGTAGATACTACATACATTAAATTGATACAGTATCCGTATCTATAGGATAAATATTGAATTGCGAAAAACGCAACAAACGATTTTCTGCTCACTTAATAAGGTCGAAGATCAAATGACAAATGGTTGAAGCACTCTGCAAACCGACAATCACAATAACATCACCCCAAAAACAAATGACAATCAATGCGCTACACGCGCCAGATATTTTTGAAATATCGCATGTTGATTTATTCGTTACTCAAAATGAAACCTAAACAGTTGACCATAGCATTGATTTTTCAACTGTTGCGATAGTTCTCACCATATCTGATACAGTGTGTTATATTATAGTTGCAGAAGTTACGATTTGCTAGTAGAATTTGGAGTAATTTATAAAATGTGCAACCAAAATCAGAAGGTGCTGAACATTTCAATGGTACTTTTGTCATGAAATTGGATAACTATTATTACTGCCTGGGATGGCTTCTAAATATTCAATGGAAATTGTACCAATATATTGCTATTCCAGGTAAAAGTATATTTATCTCACGTACTATAAATTGTATTTTCCTATTTAATCTGAAGTTTTATGCAATACGTGTAAAGCGCTGGGCTAGTGTCTAAGTATATTATTCTCGATAAGATAATTAGAAAAACTCGCGCAAGTCGAAATTGGTCGCTATCCTTTTAATCGTGATTGTGGTTGGCTGTATCACCTACTAGTGGGAACGAGACTTTAGTATGTGACGTTACGAGTGTTGTTTGTAACCCGACATTGAACAATTGTGAAGAAAATGATGGTAGATTCTTGCCTCAGTCGCCACCGCCCGCACAGAGCAGCCGAGCGGGCAAGGCACGGGCACGCAGTGCTAAACGAACCGCCGCTGCGATAAATACTCATGATTAAGGACCGCGAACCAGTCTGAAAAATGTCGAGCGATATTCGACCTTAAAACACGTGAGTCACTCACGTTTCATTATATGTTAATGTGTCTGCAACTCAAAGGAGTTTTCTATAATTATAAAAAAATCTACCCTATATTACTAGAATAGAGCATCCTGTACAGGATCGGCATGTGCGTGTGTTTGCACACGAAAGAGATCTGTTGGCATAGTTGATTGCCGATCGGGACTTCGGAACTGACCGCTCGGAATCGGATTACTGTTCGTTACCGGCTATTTTTGCTGTTTGTCTGACCGCTAACAACGCAAACAGACACGCGGTGTACGTATCTCACAGTATATTAAGTAAGGGCAAGTTGCATGAACCATGGATCCGATACACGTTAATAACATATGGCGTTGATAGCTCTCGTGGAGAACTGTCAATTTCCTGTAAGAAAGATTTTGACGGACGTTTAGGTCTACTGACGGTTTCAGTACATATTCAATTCATATTTCACGCAATCATCAGGAAAAAAATGTTTATTTTAGTCAATCACTTTTCTATAAAAATTTACATTTTATTAAATTATGTTCAGGGTTAGTTCAAATTATCCGTTTTATGAAGTGCCTTAATATTATTACGTAAGTAGTTCGGTAGTACTTATTGGCAGTGGTATTCTTTTACAGAAACGCTAGTAGTTTTTTTGACCTGTAAAAGTGCCATTGCGGCCTATTTGCGGAATAAAGTTCACTTTTAAAAAAAATTAAGCATACCTACTAATCAACACCACCTCCTTTCCTCCCGTGTGTTTAACACTGATGATATGAAGTTGTAATACTGAATATTCCTTTACTGTGGTTAGCGCGTCAGGGTAGCATGTTATCGGATTGTTTGTTACCCTAGAAGTTGGACTGATTAGTTAAAGTTTTAACTAATCAGTCCAACTCGAAGCAGAATCAACTGATTTGGCTTAAAGTTTAAATGAAACTGTCCTTTTAATTGGCTGTGCAGAGTACTAGTGAAGTGCATTTCTAGTAGATTGCGAAGAATATCTTTTGCGGGTAATAAAAGTAATATAATTTTTATTATTGAATATGCGTAGCTTCTTTTGATGCTGACTGTACGTAGCAAAATCAACGCGGGTCACATTGATATAAAAAACGGGGGGACTGTCTTACGCAAAATAACGTGTGACGATTTATGCACATTTGGTTGTTACAGATATTAATTCTTGTGACTGTACTAGACGCTAATATACTTATTTATATAGATAAAGACAAAGACATCTCGAAGAGGCTTACTGATGTTAATGGTGGCCGGGGGGCTGGCAGGGACAGTAAATCATGTAACACCTATAAGGCCGGCGTCATCGTTCAGCGACGAAGGCCTTTCTTTTATATATAAAGATTTAAGCAATTTTTAAGAAAAAAAAACCGACTTCAATGGGGGAGGCCGGTAAAAGATTATTATACTTAGATGGTGCACTCTTAGATAGATATACAATAAAATAAAAATGACTATAATGTATGTTTATAATGGTAGAAGACTAAGTACCCTCAATTCCTCATGGAATCATGAAAAAACCTTGCTTGCTTGACAAACAAAACGAAGAGAACAAATCGCCAAACGTGAACTACGCGTCGTTGAAGAGTTCCGTTCTGATCATCATCAGCAGTTCCACTTCATCAAATGTCACATTTTTGTATGATAATGCTCGATTTGTTGATAAAAACACAAAAATCACTATATGTTTGCCTTTAAGATTTGAGGAGTTCCCTCAATTCCTCATGGATCCCATCATCAAAAATCGAGCATGACAAAAATCAATCGTGAAAATAGAACTTGCTTAACAAACACAGCTAGAAGGACAAATCGCCAAACGTGAACTTTTCGTCGTTGAAGAGTTCTGTTCTGATCATCATCAGCAGTTCCACTTCATCAAATGTCACATTTTTATATGATAATGCTCGATTTGTTGATAAAAACACAAAAATCACTATATGTTTGCCTTTAAGATTTGAGGAGTTCCCTCAATTCCTCATGGATCCCATCATCAGAAATCAAGCATGACAAAAATTTATCGTGAAAATAGAAATTGCTTAACAAACACAGCTAGGAGGACAAATCGCCAAACGTGAACTTTTCGTCGTTGAAGAGTTCTGTTCTGATCATCATGAGCAGTTCCACTTCATCCAATGTCACATTTTTGGATGAAAATGATTGACTTGTTGATAAAAACACAAAAATCACTATATGTTTGCCTTAAAGATTTGAGGAGTTCCCACAATTCCTCATGGATCCCATCATCAGAACTGCGTTTTGACAAAAACGGGACCAACTTGAATATATATACTTACAATCAAAAAAAGAATTTTCCAAATCGGTTAAGAAATGACGGAGTTATGGAGTAACAAACATTAAAAAAAAAACATACAACCGCATTGATAACCTCCTCTTTTGCAATTTTGAAGTCGGTTAAAAAACTAATCAGTCAGTCCAACTCGAAGCAGAATCAACTGATTTGGCTTAATATTTAAATGAGACTGTCCTTTTAATTGGCTGTGCGGAGTACTAGTGAAGTGCATTTGTAGTACAGTCGAAGATTATCTTTTGCGGCCTCGTTATCGACCTGTTTAGCCTAGTTGGTAGTGACACTGCTTCCGAAGCTAGAGGTCTCAGGTTCGAATCCCGGTAAGGGCATTTGTTTCTGTGGTGAGGAAAAACATTTGTTCCAGAGACTTGGAGGCTAGAAAAAAGTGTCCCTGTAGGGGAACTATCTCAAATCCTTCGAAACCACTTTTATTTGTATAATAAGAATTAGTTATTAATAAGTTCATAATTTGTATTGGAAACATTCTAACGACGACGCAAACACTTGTTTACTAAGGAAAATTTTGCTATGCAAGAATGTAAGGCACATCTCCCTGTTTCTCTCAAACTGAACCTTATTTGTAAAAGTTTATGGCTGAATACAAAAGCAGTCAGAAAAAGGTTAAGAGGGCGCAGTACGTTTGGTTCTCCATACAAACGTATTTATGCTCTCATTTTAAAACGCCAACCTAGAATAACATAAAACTTTGTATACACAATGGGATCCAGCTTGTCTAGGGCGGAAATTAGTTTCTGTTGCTTGAAATTATAATGGCGAAAAAATACAGCGATTATTAAGGTTTTCATACAAGCCGTAAAAAACTCAAAAAACCGCTGTATTTTTTTTCTTTTTCAATTTCTAGCAACAGAAACTAATTTCCGGCCTAGGTATGCCGGATCCTATTGTCTATACAAAGTTTCATGTTATTCTAGCATGGCGTTTTAAAATGAGTGCCTAAATACGTTTGTTTGGAGAACCGATCCACACCGATCGTACTGCGCCGTCTAGTCCTAGTTTATTACATTAAAATAAACTAGGACTTACTCTCGTGCTCGTTTACTACAATTAGGTATACATAGAAATATTATTATACGTCATTTTAACTCGATCGCAGTGAACTTATACAACACAAAAGATAACGAGATACATGCCAAAATCATCGAGAGAAAATACTTAATACTAATACAGAGGAATCTTTCAGGCTGGACAATAACGCTATAGAGAGCTGTCATAATTTTACGTGGGGGGTCGAAGTGCATATCCGTAACATCGCCGTAACTGTTGCCAACCTTACGCAGTCTGCATATTGGGGAGTTTCTGCCTGATACCGTTCTACGAACCGGCGGGCTTAAAGGCGTGATACAATCCTATCACATATACTGCTAAGCGCAGCGAGAACCAGTCTTCCGCTTGCCGCGATACCGATTGTACGTGCGTTTATTAATAAATAATCTTTATACGTACAAGGCATTTAATTTCGCGTCCTTAAACCAAGGACGATAACACTGGTGACCCCGACGTGATAAAAGCATAGCCAGTCTGGGCTTTGACGACCTCTTGGCTGGCGTCCCTGTCCGCGTGCTCTGAAGTTAGCCCTTGTTGGAGCTTGATTACCCTGTCTGCGAGCCGCTGTTCCCCTTTCCAAGTGGGTCAGTCTGGTGCAGATTTTGGCAATTTCTCCCAAGATCCTGTCTTCCGCGGGCGCCGGTGGCGTCGACGACACCTCCGCCAACGCTCCGGCTCTCGTGACCTCAAATACTTTGTCTGCAAGGCCGGCTAACTTCTTCAGGTCCGATATTTCACTGCCAGCCAGGACCGCCTTAACCGCTGGAGGCAATAGTCCGACCCACAAGATTTTTAAGGATGACTCTGGGAAAGTGCTTCCCGCTAAATCCAGCATCTGCCTCTTAAGCTGCGAGGGTTTTTGGTCACCTAGCTCTATCTCTTGGAGCAATCTTCTCTGCCGAACTTCCTCACTCTCCTCATAGACCGAAAGCTGACGGTCCCGCAGCGCTTCATATTTTCTCGTTTCAGGTGGCGACAGTAGGATATCTTTGGCGGCCTGAATCGTAGTTTTCCCGAGCTTTGTAACCACGAGGTTGTATTTCTGCGTGTCTCCCAATCTCTGCGGCTCGAGGATAGCGTCCAGCTGCACGTACCACAGCCAGGTTGCTCAGGCACCTCCCACTCAGCAGGGTCACACACAGGCAGCAGCAGGTTACGTGTAAAAAAGTGCAGTGTAGTGATAAGATAAGAGTGATGCCCTCGTTACGGGGCAGTGAGTGTGGTAGGGCGCGTGCGCCTGTCAGTGAATTCGTATAATAGATATTTTTATTGGATATTAGTGATTGACTGGTAGATATTGCCCTTTGGCATTAAGTCATTTGTACACTTGTTTTTTTGTGTAATAGAGCTTAAATAAATAAATAAAAAAGAAATAAATATTTATTCGAAAATGTTGTTACTCTATTGACGACTTTTCTAAGAGATAATGAATTCGATGTAGTTTAAATAGTAAATTTATTCTAATCATTATGTTTATTATAAGTCTGAGTTGCTAAAAAGTTTTTTTAACTGACGCTATAGCGTCGTACCGCTCATGCCGTTCGCCGCGCTGGACCGTCAGGTTGCGCCTTATATCGTTGCGAGCAGCTTACGTGTGATGTCAATGTGATAAAACTTATCCAGTACTTAGGAGCTACATTAACCCTTTGAATGCTATAGCCGCTGGTTTTTCGTGCTTCGGATGCCGTCCATTGGTGTGACGTTGAGATTTGTGATGTAGCTACGGAGACTCAAGAGGTAGTTGGATGGATGATAGCGCATAATATCCATGGTAACAATATTGCGGCATAAAAAGGCAGCGGCCCTACAGAAAACTCTCTGACCATGACAGATTCTCTATATAATACCGTACCCATACGAAGAAGTCATGAAAAACTGACACCGAGTTAGGTCTATTTCTTCAGACTCGACAAAATGAGAATATGTTGTACCTCCATGATGAGCAGTTAAAAAAAGCTTTTTCACCTAAGCGGCTCGAAAATGGTTTTGCTGCTTGAAACCAGTGAGCCAAATGCAATTTTGCTGCGAGCGTGCAAAAAAACTTTTTAATTTTTCATATCGTAGGTTAGTTTAAGTAACTTCATTCTCTCTATCACTATTCCTTTGCGTTATATGTTCTCGCCGCTGAGGTGAAAAGTTGTATGTATCACACGAGAGCAAATATATTTGCATCTCGTGTCTTTGAGTCCCTCGCTACGCTCAAGATTCTGATTTTGAATCACTCGCTACGCTCGTGATTCCATTATAGAATCTTTCGCTTGCTCGGGACTCAACACCAACACTCGCAGCAAAAATCTACTTTGCTCTCTTGTTAAACAAATAACTATTTCACCTCAGCGGCACGAACATGGCGGGCATGGCGGTTTTGCTGCTCGAAACCAGTGAGCAAAATGCAGTTTTGCTGTGAGCGTGAATAAAACTTTTTTCATATCGTAGGTTAGTCGCAGGTCTTCTTTTCATACTGCGGGGTGTAATACAAACTTGGAACATTTAAACTTTATTATCTTTGTCACTATTCCTTTGCCTTATATGTTCTCGCCGCTGAGGTGAAAAGTTGTATGTATCACACGAGAGCAAAGATATCTCGTGTCTTTGAGTCCCTCGGTACGCTCAAGATTCTAATTTTGAATTACTCGCTACGCTCATGATTCAATTATAGAATCTTTCTCTTGCCCGGGACTCAACATCAACACTCGCACTAAAAGTCTACTTTGCTCTCTTGTTGAACAAATAACTATTTCATTTCTCATACTCTAGAAATGGGTCATTGTTTTTCTCAGTAGCGTGCTGAAAGCAGTACGTTTCTGATGTAGAGTAGAAAAGTATTAAAATAAATGATTTTGCATATTTGCCTTCTCATTAAGTTTCCTCGTATTCGAAATGTTCAATTCGGGAGAAACCACCCATTTCAGCCTCGAACTATTACTAAAACATCTCGTCAAAAATGGGCGCCTTTCAGCCCTCGGTTAACAATCTAACTATATATCACAGATGATTCACAACTGGTCTAGTTTCCATCTTGGTTTGGAAGGTCAGATGGTCACTTCCGTAAAAGATAGCCTACGCCAATT
Source organism: Notocelia uddmanniana (assembly GCA_905163555.1). Taxonomy (NCBI): domain Eukaryota; kingdom Metazoa; phylum Arthropoda; class Insecta; order Lepidoptera; family Tortricidae; genus Notocelia; species Notocelia uddmanniana. Next base: position 8,458,088 of record LR991071.1, on the reverse strand, counting down.
TTTGAGATTAGGTAGCGGACCCCGGGCATCCTTCAAGATGCAACTTTACTGGGATGACGATGAGGATGAAGGTCTATAACTGATGGTAGAAGAAAGGTAGTAGAAGACGAGGACGCCCGCCATCTACACAAGTACTTGGATGAGCACCATAGCCATCAGCGATATGAGAGCAGAAAACGTCTATAAAGAAATGACAGCAGATCGTTGGAGGGCCGACCCCAAAAGATGGGAATAATAATGGCCGAAGAAGACGCAGTCAACTGATGGTTGACGATGAATATTGAGTAAGAAGAAATATATAATTTCAAATGAAATTTCAGTGAAAGTAGTGTACTGCCACAACCTAGGCAAGGGTCTCTCAACAGAGATGGCACACAGCATCCACTCAAACCCTTACCATTACTTTTATACCATGTTGGTGGCAAACAAGCGTACGGCCCGCCTGATGGTAAGCGGTCACCACAGCCTATGGATGCCTGCAACTCCAGGGGTGTCACGTGCGCGTTGTTGATCCTTTAAAAATTACACTCCTTTCTTGAAGAACCGCATACTAGTCCCAGTCACTAGGCAAAGCTCATTCATTGGCCGAAATCAATAGTCTCCTTTCTACACGATCACCGAGGGGACTATAGACAGCGTAAGACATTTTGGCGCGCGTCATTATGGCCGCCAAACGGAAGTGGCGTCAGGCGCCGCGGCGCGTGCGTTACAAATCACTACTTTACAACTTCCGGTACGCACTATGTCGTCGACAATAGACTAGCGCGGACGTGCAAAAAATTCTACTAATAATTTTAGGTCACGCGTCGGTGGCGATGGGTAATGGTCGTGAGATGATTTTATGGAATCTCCCCTCTAGTAGGGGATGGTATAATAGTCTGTGTTTGCATTTTTATGATTTAAGCTAACTTTGTATTGGATGGTATTGGATTATCAGATTACCACTTGAAGAATTATTGTGTCAGATGTTGCCTCAATTACAAACTTATGTAATGTATAACTATATAACTTGCATGTGATAAACTTACTACACTTAATAAATCCTCAACCATAAAATATTGCTATTTATAATTTCATGGTACCTTTCATAGTAGTCTAGGTGAGCAAAGGTTAGCTGGAAGAGATCCCTTGAAGGGATAAGCTCGCCTTTGTAAGTCTACCTACTCTTTGTTCGTTTCTTATTTTATCGTGTTTTATTTACAATAAAGCAATTCATACATACATACATAACTCTTGCAAAATTATTGTAAACTTTAATCGGAAAACTAAAAACAACGATAAAAATGACGGTATCTATACAGTTTTTACAATCATTCAACCACTTCATAATTATACAGTTCAAATTTAAAGTCATTGATTTCTAATTGACTCCAACTAAATCAAATCATCCTCGAATACGAACAACCTAATATTATACCCATCAACACCCAAAGATAATTCTAAATTTACGACCACTAACGATACCATAAACTTTATTGACGATCCCAGCAATAAAATACTACTTCATAATAACCCAAATCAAATTTGACCAACAAACAAGCGACCAGAGTGCAATAAATTTAAAACGTATTAAATAAAAATCTTCCATTACTGTTCCTCTAACTAGTATAAGTTGAACCGCAAATAACTATAACGTCTAAATATTATACTAGGGGATAAAATAACGGGGGCTCTGAATACAGTTGGCGAATTTTCCCCTCGCATGGTCGCCACGTGACTGGCCACCCTTTCAGAAGCATAGGTATCGAACACAATAAATATTTGGACGATTTAGAACAACTTCCCTAAACGCAGTCTGATTTATTTCGCTAGATAATTTCACTGCAGTTTTGGAACAGGGGTTTTTGTTACAAATCATCATCATCTCCCTGCCCTTATCCCGCTTATGCAGGGTCGGCGCAACATGTTTTCTTCTTCCATTCCTCTCTATTATTCGTCACTTCAGCGCTTACTCCTTTCTTTCTCATATCCTCTCTCACACAATCCATCCATCGCTTTTTGGGCCTTCCAATCGCTCTTCGTCCTTTTATATCCAACCCTAATATTCTTTTATCAATATGACATTCATCCCTCCTCATTACATGCCCATACCATGCTAACTTACTGCTCCTCATTTTCTCTGTCACGGGTGCCACTTTCAAACTTCCCCTTATATACTCATTTCTAATTCGATCTTTCCTCGTCACTCCACACATCCATCTCAGCATTCTCATCTCAGCTGCGTGCACTCTTCTTTCATCCGTCACTTTCGTTGCCCAACATTCTGATCCATACATTACGACAGGTCTTATGATCGTTTTTGTTACAAATCATTTGTTTTAAAACTTTTCAAGCCAGGTGGAATGTGATCAGTGATTGATATTGACAGTGACCCGCGACCGCGGTCGGGTGGGTCCCAGTTTTTCTTTTAACCTTTAGGGCAGGCAAACAAATATCTACTCGCTTCAAAAGATACTCAGTTCGGTACCACCATATCAGCCCTAGGACGTCCACTGCTGGACATAGGCCTCCCCCAATTTCATGGGGGGTAAATGCCATAACCGCCACGCTTGGCATGCGGGTTGGCGATCGCAGTATCTCCACCGTACTCTAGGAATGCTGCTGCCCATTCCCCGGTGGTCTTGGTCGTAGTTTAACGACATACCCGGGTCCCCAGTTCGTCCTCAGTTCGGTACGGTAGTGGCTAATCGTTATTAAGAAAATAGTCGCCATTATAATTTTCGTGGCCCTTCTAATACGCAAATCTTTTAAGCATTGCCCTATAGGTAAGTGGATTAAATGATATCGGCCAGCGAAGCGATTATTGTAGCTTAAAATGTGGGCAAGGAAAGACTTAAGCATAAGCGAGCATCATCGTGGACGACTTTTGGCTGCGCTGGCTGGACTAACACAACTGCCGGTACGTCGCGACGCGAGACGAGAAAAATCTATCCTCCTCTTTTTAATTCGCACAGCGTGAGTGAGACAGGAATTGCTGATCGCGCGTGACGCGTCTTGCCGGTAAGTTGTGCTAATCGTTTGTCAGATTGTGTCTGTTTATTATGATCTGCTAATCCTTTGTCAGATTGTGTCCTAATATCTTCAATTCCATTAGGAAAAACCAAGAGATTGCAAGAGATTGATAGGGACGTGGGATTGGGTAAGATTCTATTCTATTAATATTCATATCTTGTAAGAGTTTTAAGTCAATCGTGACACGACCCACAGTATTTCTTTGTTATTTGTGAATATCTTGTACGGTTGTTGTCATTGACACGAATAGATGTTGGTATATTATCCAACATTGCGAGTCGCCTTTCTTTTGATCCTGGGGACATATTAAATGCATTTCATGGAAATTAGATATTCAGAATTGTTATTTTTTTCTACCAACGCCATAAGTTGCTGTATTCAAGTCGGTCTTTAATAAAACAGACTTAAAGCGGTATTCTGTGCAGAATCCCCTTATTTACACGTGAGACTTTTTAAATACACCAGCATTATTTATTTAACATCAAAGCTAGCATCTTTATAAAAATCCAATCACCTAAGTGAGGGTGGTCCTCCCTGCTTCTCGGGGAGGGTATCACGCGAGCCCGCTCATATTTCATTGATACTATCCTTCACTAAACTAATGTATAGGTGAGTGAAAATAAGCGTTGTGTGGGACGGACAGCAGAAAATGATCTTGAGGAAAATGTTCTACCACTCAGACGGTGAAATGGGTTAGTGTTGTGGAGCATTACCGTATTTGGGTTTGTTGATTGTTTGAACTAGTTATTGTATTTATTTATTTATTATTTTGAAGCAATTGACAAGGACTTGAAAATTAATACAACGTCCTGCAAAACTGTTTGCTCAGTTTGACTGTGCGTTCCATGAGTTTATATGTATAATTAGTAGTAAAGTCTTAATGAAAATAAAAGGGTTAGGGTGGTTCAGTGACGTGACTGGATTATTGACAGAAAATATGCGATAGGATATGACCCTCTGTACAGATGTAGTGAATAATCCGTTCCCATCGTGAAAACTCGGAATACGACTAAATGCGAACAAGTGTCAATCAATTACCGTTTTATTTAACATCTGTCATGTCAAATGACAAAATACTACCAGTTTTCATTTTGACATTGACTATTAAAGTTTCTCATTAACAGACTTGAAAGTGACAAGCATTTAATACGATAATTGATAGCCACTTTCGGGTCTAGTCGAGTTCCGAGTTAAATCGTAAAAGAAAAACATTAAAAAAATAAAAATAAAGAATAATTAATAGTACTTAAATACATATAGAAGGTCAGGTACTCTGGAGGTATAACATATGTAGAAAAACCTAAAATCTTGCCATCACGTTTTGTCGCATAGCACTTCCACCAGCTTCCACTCGTTGAGTGTGGGTGATGTTTGCATGTCATCGTCGCGTCATTAGAGTGAATTTTCACCTCTGAGGTGTGCGAGCCGAGATCAGCCAAAGAACAAGACGAACACCTAAGCCTGACATTACATTAAATCTGTACTTATCTCTGAACTTTGCTCATTAACCGTCTTTACATTTCAGAGACAATAAGTAAGTGGCAACGCCTAAATGATCCAGACTATAATCTCCGTAATTCATATTTGATTATTACATTTCCGTCCCACAAGGACTAATTCGAAATTCCACTTTTTAACTACTGCATAAAAGGCGTAAAAGCTCTATTCAGTTTAATTGGAGTTTAACATTAAGTAAGCAAAACTGGCGATCAAAATAAATTTTACCAATATCTTTAACATAAATCCTTTCGGATGAGTGTACTAGACATGTTCTACCAGTCCTGTCCACTTGCCGCTTATTCGGCTATGATCAACTCTCGCGCACCTTTTGATGGTGGCAGTGGCACCACGCTTCTGCGACTAAAAATCTTGTCCGGTCTACGGTATGGATTTATTAGTTGTCAATCCTCGGATTTGTTATACAGAAACCCTTTTTCGATTTAAAATTGCACGATTTTCACTTGTCATTATTTATCAACGGGGCTTTATTGCGTACGATTAAATGTACCTATTTACCTCTTTGAGATCCCCCAACGGTTCGGATATATCACAACATCCTTGGTCACGAGCCGATTTCAGTAAGCGGGTATCAACATATTTATAGACGCACGGGTTTTTCGAACTACCCGCACATGATCCTTATTAATCACTTTTATACTAGTGTACAACATTCGTGGTAGAGCAGCTTCTGTACGTACACTATTACATATGGATATTGTATGTTCTGCTATCGGTCCTAGATGTAGGTAATGACCCGGTCACGCTGCGTGGTCGGCAAACAATGCGCCACCCTACGCCATAAAAGAAATGTCTATTAATTTTAGAGACCGATCTCAGCCTTGTGCTTTGTACGCTCGCATGTGGACATTGATGTCTATACTAACGCACCCTGCGTATTGCCTTCAATGGATGTTTTACTAGATAATAGTAATAAGTAAATAGTTGAATTGTGCAATGCTTAGGTAAAGTCAGGCAATACAGTGGTAAACTACTTTTGGATTAAGTGTCCCCCGCACGCTCGACTGAACTCGATTCTCCAAACAAACGTAGTTTCGGTCTCATTTTAAAACGCCGTGCTAAAATAACATGAAACTTGATATACACAATGGTATCCGCCATATCTCGGCCGGAAATTAGTCTCTGTAGCTAGAAATTGTAATTTAAAAAATAAAGCGATTAATGTTTTTTTTAGGTCTTGTATGAAAACCTTAATAAACGCTTTATTTTTTCTCCATTATAATTTCTAGCTACAGAAACTAATTTCCGGCCGAGATATGGCGGATTCCATTGTGCATACGAAGTTTCATGTTATTCCAGCATGCTGTTTTAAAATTAGAGCGAAACAACGTTTGTATGGAGAACCAAGCTTCCGGCGGAGTTTTAATGATGATGATGATGTGTTCCTGTTGTCCCTCATTAGGGAAATAGGGCTCACAGAAGAGTTCTAGATTTGTCTCGATCTTGCGCGGGTTGGTCCTTCGTCTACCGGTAGATTGCCAGCGTAGACCCTGCTTGGACAGGTGGTTGTCCAATCTTCGGAGCGCGTGTCCAATCCAGCGCCACTTCCTCTAAAGGATCTCGTCCTTTGGGTTTCTGGTCAGTCATCTGCCATGCGGACTCTTAATACATTAATAAAAGAATCGAAAAGAGGTATCTCCTTTTTTTGGCACATTATACACAGGTCGAGGAATATCTATCTATATTGTTATAACGATGTACAAAGCACGTATAAAGGTTGTCTGAAGATTATTATTGTGTTTATATTAAGGTTAGCCCAGGATTAGCAAGAGCTCTTGGTAAATTAATTTAATTACCAGGATTTTTTCAATTACAATAGCTTGACGATCTTATCCTAAATTGTATATATTCACTTACAAAGCCATTAACAACAAAAATATAATAACCCTTAAGTTAGTCATTCCTACATCCTAATGACTGAATCCAATCTTTATTTTACTATGATTGATACATTCAAATCAACAGCAAATACATTTCAAATGTTAAGAGGTACGACGCTATCACGCCACTGTTCTCCTCATTAACGTAATCTAAACCAAACCTAATCACTTCATAGAATCCTATCACATGCATCAAAATATAATACCCACCGAGTTGATCCGTGTCAGTGCCACCCATGGCGCGTCGGTAATATCTATATTTACCGCTAATCAGCATACTGGAGATAATCAGTATACCCATGATTACACGTCAATTCGCCGCGTCCAGGGCATTATTTATATCTTAAAGCAACAAACTCGATAATGAGATGGGCTAGAACGTGACGGCGTTTAGGAACAGAGGTGTGGAGAGGCTATCGTACTACTTCTATTTTATTTATTTAATCTCTATTGTAGGTACTAAAGAAACCTTTCGGACTAAAAGCGGACTTAATGCCATATGACATTCTCTATCAGTCAACCTAAAGACAAAGCAGAAGTTTTGTAGTTAAAGTATTTGTTTAACTGTGGTATTGAAATAGCTAAGCCGTGCTTGACTTTTAAAATAACTTTTTTTTTACTCTCTTTGCCAGGCAGTGGTTGGCGGTTTACGATAGTGTCCACATGCCTGGCAATATGGTGCTAACGGGGGAGCGGGTGGAGGGAGTGTGTACTACACCCCAACACCGAGTAATAGAGAAGACTACTCTGAACACTGAGCACAGTGAACTGTCTATAGACAACTGACAATTTATTAATTAACTGTATTTCCTTAAATAACTATGTATACCTGATATAGCTACTACATACATAATGTGCGTTTCGGCACAATCTCCTTGGAGTAATTAAGCACTATTACGAGAACAAATGTTAATGAATCTGACAAGCAAATAGAAATGAAAGTTCACACAAAATACGGAGTAATCAACTGCACGATGGGTACAGTCAGCGTCATATAGTATCCTACCAAAAACATTTCATGTAAAATGTTGCCAAGACGACCACATATTGTTTGCCCTGTGAAAAAGATATCAGATCTCATGTAGAGCCAAGCTTCTGAATCTAAACGGCCTAACTCTACCGACCCTAACTTCAACAAATTCTACATATCAGTAAATATGTATGGCTTCGCCGTTTCGCTACCGTCATGGAGGTGATGCGAATATTTAGTTTCTGATCTGAAGTAAGTAACGAAACAGTCACTCCATACATATTTACTGATATGTAGAATTTGTTGAAGTTAGGGTCGGTAGAGTTAGGCCGTGTAGATTCAGAAGCTTGGCTCTACATGAGATCTGATTTCTTTTGCACAGGGCAAACCTGATGTGGTCGTCTTTGCAACATTTTACATGAAATGTTTTTGGTGGGATTTCAGTTCTTTTTGTAAGGCGGAGGTTCTTGTAAGTACTTATTAATAGGTTTTTTAGTTACTGTCTACAGTCCCGTGTAAACTTTCATGTCCTAATTCATTTTATTTATTTGTTTATTTATTTGTGTTCACAATACTTCTATCTTTACAGAATTCCAATGCGATAGTGTAGCAAATTATTATATAACAAATATCTATATACATAACTCTTAAGTCTTACAGTAACATAATACATACAAAATAACTTTAGTGAACTCATTCAAAGAACAATGGAATACATCAACCCGAGTGGCAACTTGATTAAGTGTGCGTAGGGCCCTCGTCCAGGGCGCCGCGCGCAGCAGGCCGGTGCGCGCGCGCGGCGTGGCCAGCAGCGGCGGCCGGCGCCGGCGCCACACGTACTGCGCGGGTGCACACAGGCTCACTGTAGCTAGTACCCCTGGGTTGATGATAGTACCGCGCAAAAGTTTAAATATATATGACGCCAGAGTCAGTTCCCTTCTAACCTCTAACTGATTATACCCTACCATGCCCAAAACGAATAGCGTTGGGTACATAAGTGGGTAAAACCTTACAAATTTATTTTGTATCCTTTCCAGCATAAATTTATACTTAGCTTCGTGCGGGCTCCAGACACTTGAGTTGACCTCCAAGTGGCTTTTTACGAGAGCTTCGTATAATGCGCGAATAGCATTTATGTTAGAAAAACCCAGTACCTGACGCATGACAAATCCTAAGTTCCTGTACGCCTTTTTACAAGTCATAACAACGTGGTTTCTGAAAGTGAGGTCAGCTGTGAAATGTACGCCCAGGTCACGCACCTCCGTGACACGCTCAATAGGTGTCCCTTCGAGCGCGTATCGATGATGTATCGGATTGCGAGATCGGCTAAAGGATAACGTACAGCATTTGGAGACATTAAACTGAAGCTTATTGTCAAGACTCCATTGTACTACTCGGTCAATATCACTCTGCAATTTGACACAATCCGATACATCCTTGATTTCTCGCACTAGCTTTAAATCGTCGGCAAACAACAAACATTCCGAGTTCCTTACCACACCAGGAAGATCATTGATCATCAACACAAACTTCAGAGGACCTAAATAGTAATTTGCCTTGACTGACCCCAGACCTGGTATGGTAAGGATTCGACCTGTAACCTGCGCAGTCCACATACTGCCGCCTATCCCGCATGTAACTGGCAAAAAATGAAAGTGTCTGAGGTGTACACCCCGCGTCTGCCAACTTTCTCAGTAAGATGTCATTATCCACCATGTCAAAAGCTTTTTTGAAATCGAAATAAGTGACATCTATCTGATTGCCGGCGTCGACTGCTGGTATCACCTGGGACATAAGGTTTAGCAAGTTCCCCGTAGTACTGCGTCCTGCCCTGAAACCGTGCTGGGCGTCCGATAACTGGCAACCAACCTGCTCCTGCAGTGATCGTTGTATGATGGATTCAAATACTTTCGCAGGAGCACACAACACCGCCACAGGCCTATAATGACAGGTTTTCGATCCACCATTTCCCTTCGGTACTGGCACTACACGTGTCAATTTCCATTGATCTGGAAAAGTTGCCAATTTTAAGGAAACGTTAAATATATGACAGAGGGGTCCAGCTAACACCGAACGGCAATCCTTCAATACAAAGGGAGGAACACCGTCCGGCCCCGCGGAACGTTTAGGAGGAAGCCTCCGCAGCGCGTGGAGTACTTCAGTGACCTCTATTTCGTGAATGCGGACATACGCACTGTTGGCGGTCGCCGTTGCGCTTGCGGTATCACAGTCTAGTGCCGCGGGTTCCGAGCTGTAGATGGAGTAAAAAAATTTGGCGAACTCATCCGCTGATTCCTGAATTGATAAAACACGTCCGTCGTCTATTAACTTGGTGCAGTTAGTATTTTTCCTTTTATTTTTCATAAAACTCCAAAATGATTTTGGATCTTTTGCCATATAACACTGCAATTGATCTTGATACTGATCATGAGCAGTAGAAATAGCCGATTTTAATTCCATTCGACAATGTGAAAATTTAAGATAATCATCTTCAGCGCCACTCTTTTTGTACTGCTTGTGTAATGAATGTTTTAATTTAATATTATCATAAAATTGGTGGACGTCTCATATAAACTTCCACCCACCATTTTAGGGGATGGGGGCGAAAGTTATAAGTTTATGATTTTTTTTATGGTTGTATACTAAACTTAGATTACATACCAAATTTCAGCTTTCTAGCACTTCAGGAAGTAGCCAAACATTTTGATGATCATCAGTGTGTCAGTGACGAAATCGGTGTATTTTAGATATCAATAAAATCTAAAGTATTAGAGCTATTCAATTGAGACTTTGTATCCTGAGAATATGAACTATCTGGTACATCGGGAACCAACTTTATGAGGGTTCAAAAAAACGACGAAACACTTCGAGAAAAGGTAGGTAGTGCCCTTGCGCTTCGCTTGGCTCGTCTTGGCGGGGGCACTACCGTGCCCCCAGATGTAGCAACCAAAGACGTCAAATAGTTCGATACACCACACCATATATTTTGTATGGGGTCCTGAACTATTTGGCTACTTTGGCTACTACGTATTATATGACGCTGACTGTACATAGAAACAACTTCTCAGTCCTCCCAGACACTTGACAGTAGCAGCATTTTACACTGTCTCTTGAATTAAGATTACTGAGGATAACACCGTCTGTTCGGGGCTACAACTACAGATTTCTTTATATAAGTATGTAGTCTGCCAAGAAATTTGAACAAATAATAGAGTCGAAAAGTGATAGACCACTTTCTTTGCTTACTGTGCTTATCGTTTATCTAACGCCATGTAATGCTATTGATGAAACTAAAAATGTTTACTAGATCAAGTTTTTTTTAGACTAAGTCGGCAATTGCGTTCCGTTGTTGGCATTCCTATACTGCGTTATTAACCTGCAGGCGACATTTACTCTCATTGACATTTTGGGATTTACAAAATTTTAAAACCAGTATTTGAAATGTGAATAGCGACTCTATGGTCGCGTGTCTGTATCTCGTAGGTGATAATGCGGAGATCGCGCCACCGCTGGCGGGCGCTAGCTGGCTTGCAAACGACCCACGGCACACGTAAACCCTGTTTTCCGGACATTAGATACGAGTATGTTGACAAGGCAGTACCTCACACTGGTTCTTGCACCATATTGGCTCGTCTTGTCTATTTCCAATTGTCTTCATCAAGTTTCTCTTCTCCCACGTTTGTAATACTACTGGGTACTACTACATCTAAATAATCAACTCAATGGTTAATTGAAAGAGATCTCTTAAGGGATAAGTTTGCCTTTGTAAATACCGTTTCCTTATGTATTTTTTACTTTTGTTATTGTGTACAATAAAAAGTTTTACTACTACAACTGCTACTTTAGACACACATGTCCCTTTCTGACAAATATCCCGGAAAAGCTGGCTTGTTTAAGACATATTTTGTAAGAAATTGATATTATACTACGACAGTGGAAAAGAATATGCGGCTCGCCTGATGGTAAGTAGACACCGTGGCCTTGCGACTACGACGCGCTGTTGACCCTTTTTAGGGTTCCGTAGTCTAGGAACCCTTAGATTTTCGCAATGGCCGTATGTTTGTCTCTCTGTCCGTCTGTCAGTCTGAGGGTTTGCTCTGTGATTGTTAGTGCTTGAAAGCTACAATTTGGCATGGGTAGGTATATAAATCAAAAAATCTGACCAAGTACTACTACTAAGTACTAGTAAGTACTATAAAAACTAAAAAAAGAATTATTAAGGGTACCTCCCCTACACGTAAACTGGGGATATAATATGTTTTATACCTCAACCCTATAGTTTGGGCTGTTGTTGGATAAGTAGATCTTTCAAAATGAATAGATGTCTTCATCAAATATTTTTTTGATAAAGTGAATATTTTCGGAAATAATCACTTCAAAAAAAAAATGTGTCCCCCTCTAACTTTTGAACTATGGTTCCAAAACATAATGAAAAAGTCATGAAAGTAAAGCTTAATAAAAACTTTTAACGAAAAGTATAGCGGACATGATCTGTTAAGCTGTTTTTGAATTATCGTAAAAACTCATCCCTTCTTAGTAAAAGACGTATGAAACGCTGCGAAGGTATTCCCTTTTGCTTGTTATTGATTTTTTTAATTAAGTTCATTGGGCAACTACGGAACCCTACACTGAGCATGGCCCGACATGCTCTTGGCCGATTTTTTTAATTCGAGGATTCGTTGTACTGACAGCTAGATGCAAATGCAGGCCCGTCCCTCTCAAATATGGTGACTTAAACTCAACATAACACCACATAGGTACCTACAGAGTACGTTGACCATTCATTGATTGTGAGCGACAACAACGAATATCTGACCAATTTAATCTTTCCTAACTATATTATGCTCTATAAATATATGTTACAGCCAACAAATGATTAATGTATACGTCAAATTGCCGGCCGCTACGACACCCACGGTTATAAAACAGGGTGAAGGTTTTTTCGATCTAATTAGGAATCCAACAGGTAACTTTTTTACGCGAAATATAAATCTTGTTGAGGAAATGATCGTTTAAAGGGGTATTCGTGAGAATGTAGCACCGTTTAGCCATAAATATCTCATAGTGCCGTGATAATTAACGATTAGGAGCCAAAACTTCTATAGAATGTATAGTTGGACACCTATATCAAGCCTGTTTAGAGAGTTAAACTTGCTATGGTCGGCATGGGTGGTCAAAAGTCGGCGGCTGTGTAAAAATACTGACAAACGCCGTTCATTTAGGAATGCTTTACAATTGCTCATATATAGTTAGTATAGTTACATAACTGGTACATATTTAAAATTTGCAACACAAACAAAACAAACGCCTATTCGAACACGTTACAACTACATACAACAGGTCATTTTCTTAAGATTTTCACCTTATACCTACATCACTTTTGAAGTTTCCTTTGAAAATGGCACCAAAAACCTTTAGGAAATACTGTCGACAATATTGTACTGAAGATTACTTTGTTGGTTTTATGGTACGATAGGAAAGCTAATATACCTCTAATTGAAAGAGTACCTGCTGGACAACGCTTGGAAATGGCCGTACACAAAAATTTTTTGGGGGTTCAATCTTACACAAATAGAGCTAGACCTTAAGCAAAGCTTGTACTATGGATTCTAGACAACGATAACCATAGACCTGCATACTGAAATAGATAAATATGAAATAAAACATTGAAGCATCTCTAACAAATAACAAACAATATTAACATGCTCATCGCACAAATAAATGCCCTTACCGGGACTTGCATCCACGATCACTAGCTTCGTAGGCAGGGGCACTACCAACTAGGCCAAAAACAAAATGTCTTCCTAACTTCCCTCTGCGTTCCTACTTATTTTGTAACGGCAATACTTATTAGATGACATGAAATCTTGGCTCAATTAAGTCAATTAGTACCCTGCCAGCATATTTTAAACCCATTGCCCGAGTTTCTAATGACTCCCAAGTCATCAAAACGAAAGTCCGAAAATGTCATAGGTTACCGCGTAATCGCAATGACTAATCATGAGTTTGAGGTAATTGTGCCTTCACTTCGGAGAGCTCCGGTTAGGAGAGAGACATTATGGCTGGTCGGTCACGAGCGAGCGATTTGACGGCAATCAATATGCGATCGACGGCGATCACGCTATGCGAGACTAATTTTCCACAGATGTACCATGTTTTGGGGACCACGTTGTTTTAACTAAAACTTCGTTTCGTTTTCTTCAAATCAGATTTACTTAGAGTGTTATCTGACGATTGTGACTGTAGACTAAACAAAGAGGCTTATTTTTTCATGGAGTGACCTTCGAGTCAGGTACCCAGTGATCGGGGAATGACTGGATTATGTATATATCCACTATAAGCTCCATGGTGATCATCTACGCTCTCATGCGGAGGACTCCAGGATCTCATACTGAACGCACTGGATCCCTCGAGCTTCACTACTTTTGGCTCATCCAAGACCGAAGCTTCACCAACTACCCTGAGGTTGATATGCTAGTGCGGCCCCCATACATGGAGCGCTCGCAATCCCGATGCAGACTAGAGCAGATACTCGGATAGAATGGTCGCTCTAAGGCTCCAGGCGTCTAGGGGCGCTGAACCTTTTTAAGGCACGAGTGAATAGGCATCTTCTGGGTGAGCTCGCTTCATCGTCGGCCTCATCTTTGCCCCCTGGCTAGATGCTGGCCAAGAGCAATCCCATTTTTAATAAAAAAAAAAAAACTTTCGAGTGAGAAAAAAATCAAGGGAATGTTAAAATTTAGAAGGCGCCTTTTCAGTAAATGCGAGATAAATCGCTTCTTCCTGATAAAGAACTACGGGTGGCGTTGCCCCGATGATTTCCTTAAGGCGACTTGCTGACTTGGCAGGGCCGGAGCTTGCTGATGTCAGATTTCCTCACTTGACGAAATACTGTCAGTATAACGATAACACAGTAGTAATACCATGCGCAGAAGTGGGGCAGTAGTGCATTCGTATCGGTTGACACTGATAGCTGACAGTTTTTTCATATTGTACCGCCTCCGCATCGACAAATCAGGAAGGCGCCTTAGTCGCGTTTTACGACGATAAGAAAAGGTAGAATCAGAATACCTAGATAAGTAAGCGCTGAAACATCTGTAGAGAGCAGTGTTCTGTGTCGCCACCCACATCCTGCTAGAGCAGGCGAGGCGGAGGTCTAAACTAAACACGTGATTATCACCAGCGGACGTAAATTATGGGAGCCTCGGCGTGCTGACTGCCAAATTTGTGGGCCTTAAATGATAACTCGGGAATTTATGTGGATACGATTCGTTTCATTTTGAACATTCAACAATTATATTAGACATTTTTCTTTCGCCCACGGATTGATATTGATTAAATAGGTATCTGTGGCACTTCGTACTGCCCCGATAAATGCGCAACAGTCGTTGACCTATTCCTACATTTTATCGTGGAACAACGAGGGATAAAAATATTGTAGCAAATTAGCTGTGTCTAAGACTCCATCCGTGTACTCATTGATAGCAACTTTCACCCCCTAAGGAGATGGTTTCCGAGATAAAAAAATATCCTACTTCCTTTTTAGGAACCCGAACTAAGGATCACCATAACAAAATTCACCAAAATTAAATATTTCAGGGATTTCATCGTGGTGTCCACAACAAGGCAGATTTTGATGAAAAGTAGGTAAAATAGTACTACGCTTGGTCCAGCACAGCGCAGATATAAAAAGCATAACATACTTACTATTTCTTTTCCTAGATCGAAAACTATCTAATGCCGCCCTTTACGAGGAGTGGCGAGGACAGATTAGCCTCCTTGAAGACAAATACGATTTATATTTAACAATAAAGATAAGCACGTCAGAATTTAAAAACATTGAAGCCCATCCATACTAATACAACCTCATTTAACTCGAAAATTGGCTCCGTATAAAAAACAAAGGTCGAAAAACCAACAAACCAGGCATCACGGCACCTCTGCCTCGAGCCTCGTCACGACCCAACAGAGAAATGACGTATCTCTTCTAAATATAAATGAAACTTCCGACGAATCCGTTATAGAGGAGGGAAATTTAAACATAAGCATTACCCAGTTATGACACGAGGTTATTGGTGGTTAGTGTGTTCTCATACCTGGTATTAATTGTGTTTTCCTCTATTTTGTTGAACGGAAACATGTTTGTTAGATAACGGAACGAATTTAAGTAGGTACTTATAAATAAGTACAAATGATTATACGCCAAATAAGATTTCTTTTAGTAATGCACACCAACGATTTTACTATATCTTGGCTGGAATAAATGTACGTAATAATCATGATCACGGTTATGCAAAAATGTGTAAGTTCGAGCAAAAATAATTTTGTAAGTATGACTATATCATAATAGAATATCAATAGAATCTGTTTAAAAATAATCCTCTCTTTATAGATTAATTAGTACACATATAAAAGTTCTCAGTCGGTATTTCAGACATACGTACTCGTAAGTACTTCAATATCTTATGCACGTAAACTCATTGTGTAGAAAAAGATATTTCCTTTGTAAATCAGGTCAGTTTCGAAACATCTGTATCCACAGCTTCGCAAAGACTGTAATTTGTCGGAACCAATATATCACGTAATCACGTTGTTAATAAAATACGTTTCCCAATCATTCGTATGCCCAAGTGTTTCGGAGCGAACTGTATCTGGTCATGAAGTAATTTATATCGAAGCTCGCCCGTATAATTAGAACCGCGTTGGCTCTCCTTGATTGCTTATTATATTGATGTTTCAATTTTATACTCATTTTTATGGTCATCGGCCAACCGTGGGGGGTGGCCACCCAGACCGTCATACCTTTCTTTCTTTTCCACTACTTTACACATAAGACCATCTTTTTCTGCTTTCGCTTGAGCGAAGTAAATTCGTCCCGTCTCGTTCGTGTTTGTTTGCTTCTTGTATTATCTGTCTCGTATTTGACTTATTAAGGTGGGTGATGAAAGTGGCTCCTGCTATGATAGTCTGCTTAGTATGGAGGCGGTGATCTCGAGGTGGTCGCTAGATATATTGACAGATGTTATTTAAAAAAACGCAATCATTTAGCGAATTTCGATTGGTTTTTCTGAGAAGTCGATGGGGGTCTAATAAACGGGATATTTACGAATTACTGGTCATGCGATGTATATTGTTATAGTGTTGCTATATTGGAGATTTCCTGTACTTAAGGGTATGATCATATCATAATTTCTTGTTAGACGAAAAGGCAAAGTTTTTTACGCGGGAACACCGAGGAAATTGTAATTTTGTTTGAACTTTGAATTAAATTAAGCATCTTTAATCGCTAAAATATGGTAAAATATTTACTTGTTCTCTTGGTAGCAGTTGCTTAATCAATTAGGGTAGTTTAGTTTGTATTACAAATTACCTGTGATATGATTTATTTTTTTTATTTTCGCTTCACTTTTTGTTTATTGCCAAGATAGCACTCATTTTCCTGGTATTCTTATATGTACCTTACTAGTTACATGCACAAAATCATCTTAAATACTTATAAAATTATAAATATGACTAGTAATAGTTAGCTAGGTACTTATTTAACAGCTGTGGTTCAACACTTGTAAAATGAGGGTACTAATAGTTTTGCAATTATATTTTTTATTAGTGGGTGCAATATTTAAGGTTTACTAGCGTTTGCCCGCGGCTTCGCCCGCGTACTCTAAGCATAATTTTTAACCGTCTACAAAAAAGAGGTTCTTTGTTTGACCCGTATGTATGTGTATACGTATGTAGGTATGTATGTATGTATGTTTGTCCTCTATTATCTCGCGTTTGTCTGAACCGATTTAGATGCGGTTTCCAGAAAAGTAGTTGTTACATTCTGGGGGTTTCGGTATACGAAGTTTGGTGATTGTGATTCTTTAACAGATGAAAAGTCAGTATACATTCTGAGAACCGGCAAACTGTAGAATTTCATTTGATTTAGGCAAAAATAAGGATCTGAGGAAAACTATTATCATACATTTCCGAGAAGCCGAAGGGGAAAGGGCCGATGAAATAAAAGCATGTCTTAAATGGCCCTTAGTAAAAGTATCTGTGTACTACAGTAACACGAATAGAAGGTCTGATAACGACCAAGCAGCGGTCATAAACTCTGGTCCTTTGATGTACAGAAATACGGCTTAATCAATACCACGCGTAACCCTTATTTTTCTTAAAATTAAATTTAATTGTTAGGTATTGCCAGTTCCCATTGGAGCATCCAAAAAAAAAATTTGGCCTTACTTCTATTTGCACTCCTTACTATTTCCTCGTACACTGACTCTTGTTCATCTGTTAATGAATCATAGTTATTCCTGACTAACCCTTCTAAAGCTATCAATCACATCATACCCAAAAATCTGTTAGGATACGCGGGGCTCGTTCCGTACCTCAAAAGCAACAAGAGACCCTTTTTCCTAATTCACGTGTGGCTGTCTGTCAGTCCGTCTGTTACAACCCATTTACTTTAAAACTACTGGACCGATGAATTGCAATTAGGCACAAACTATGAAGTATTTTCATGTTCATATAATTAAATAAAAACCGGCCAAGTCCACATTTAAAACCCCTATAGGAAACTCACGGCACTTAAGTCCTTTTGTTTGGGCAAGACTGTTTTTCAACGATATCTCAAAAAATGGTAAACCTATCTTGTTGAAACCAAAAGTCGCTGAAAGTATTTACGAATATGCACCATCTCATTTTTTTCAGAATCTTAATTTTCATAGTTTGGGAATTACTGTGAGGGGACACAATTTTTACGATTTAGACAGCTAATCTATACTAATATTATAAAGAGGAAAGATTTGATCGTTTGTTTCAAGTTTGTTTGCAAGAACCGATTTGAAAAATTCTTTCACTCTTGGGAAGCTACACTATTCTCGGGTGACATTGACATGGGCTATATTACATTTTCAAAAAATTAAGGATTCTTACTAAAACTCCAATAATGTAACCCAAGGTGTAAAAAAATACCTAAAATATTCTTTACATCGCGTGCGCTGCGAAAACTATTGATGATAGAATAACTATTTGTTAATTATTTGTATGGGCCGGGCTGCTAGTATGTAATATTAATCTAAAGGTTTATTTAAATGGAAAAAAATAGAAACCTCTATGTCGGTTTTAAAAGCCAATCCAACCCAAAGTACCATTAAACTTTTTTTACAACCCCTGGCATGTATGGAGTGCCAAATTTTACCTCGGATTCGTATTAAGAGACCTCTTGGACGCTCAGATATCGATTTTGAAAGAAATCGGGACGGAAAGAAAAAATACAATATAAACCAAGGTGTAAAAAAATACCTAAAATATTCTTTACATCGCGTGCGCTGCGAAAACTATTGATAATGGAATAACTATTTGTTAATTATTTGTATGGGCCGGGCTGCTAGTATGTAATACTAACCTAAAGGTTTATTTAAATGGAAAAAAAATTAGAAACCTCTATGTCTTTTTTAAAAGAAAATCCATCCAAAAGTAGCATTAAACTTTTTTACAACCCCTGGCATGTATGGAGTGCCAAATTTTACCTCGGATTCGTATTAAGAGACGTCTCGGACACTCAGATATCGAATATGAACAAAATCGGGACGGAAATGAAGAAAATCAATATGGCCGTCACTTTTTCTGAATTTTACATCGGATTCGTATAACCTATCAGACTCTCAGATATCGATTTTGAACGAAATCGGGACGGAAATGAAGAAAATCAATATGGCCGCCACTTTTTCCCTAATTTTAACTCGGATTCGTATTAAGAAACCTCTCGGACGCTCAGATATCGATTTTGAACGAAATCGGGACGGAAAAAAATAAATTCAATATGGCCGCCACTTTCACAAATTTTACCTCGGATTCGTATTAAGAGACCTCTCGGATACTCAGATATCGAGTTTGAACAAATTCGGGACGGAATTAAAAAAAAAACAATATGGCCGCCACTTTTTCTAAATTTTACATCGGATTCATATAAGGAGACCTATCAGACTCTCAGATATCATCGGGACGGAAATGAAGAAAATCAATATGGCCGCTACTTTTTCCAAATTTTACCTCGGATTCGTATTAGGGGACCTCTCGGACGCTCAGATATCGATTTTGAACGAAATCGGGTTGGAAAGGAAGAAAATCAATATGACCTCCACTTTTTACAAATTTTACCTTGGATTCGTATTAAGACGGCGCAGTACGATCGGTGTGGATCGGTTCTCCATACAAACGTATTTAGGCTCTCATTTTAAAACGCCATGCTAGAATAACATGAAACTTTGTATACACAATGGGATCCGGCATATCTAGGTCGGAAGTTTCTGTTGCTAGAAATTGAAAAAGAAAAAAAATACAGCGGCTTTTTGAGTTTTTTACGGCTTGTATGAAAACCTTAATAATCGCTGTATTTTTCGCCATTATAATTTCAAGCAACAGAAACTAATTTTCGCCCCAGACAAGCTGGATCCCATTGTGTATACAAAGTTTCATGTTATTCTAGCATGGCGTTTTAAAATGAGAGCACAAATACGTTTGTATGGAGAACCAAACGTACTGCGCCCTCTTAAGAAACCTCTCGGACGCTCAGATATCAATTTTGAACGAAATAGGGACGGAAATGAAGAAAATCAATTTGTCCGCCACTTTTTTGCAATTTTACCTCGGATTCGTATTAAGAGACCTCTCGGATACTCAGATATCGAGTTTGAACAAATTCGGGACGGAATTAAAAAAAAAAAAACAATATGGCCGCCACTTTTTCTAAATTTTACATCGGATTCATATAAGGAGACCTATCAGACTCTCAGATATCATCGGGACGGAAATGAAGAAAATAAATATGGCCGGTACTTTATTCAAAGTTTACCTCGGAGTCGTATTAGGGGACCTCTCGGACGCTCAGATATTGATTTTTGTCGAAATCGTATCGTACGGCACTGATTAATAAAACCACTTATGATATACTGATTAATAATACATTGAATCAAATAAGGTCGTATCTTCATAGGGAACACACGGCAATTCATGCACCTTTAGACCTTATAAGGAACCTACATGCCAAATTTGGTATCTCTCGAACCAGCAGTTCGGGCTGTGCGTTGATATGTCACTCACTCAGTCAGTCAGTTTCTTCTTGCAATTTGGCACAAACTTTCAAAAGTTTTCATGTCCGCAATATTGAATTTCGAAATCGATGCCATTTTCGTAATTACCGACCCAAAAACCATAAAAACGACACCCATATTAATATTTAGACATTTTAACCCCCTCGCACCCCAACAGAGGGGATGGTATTTCACTTCCTCCACGTGGGATTATAAAATCATTGTTGTTTTCCTTATCAGCGACCCGATAAACCATAGAAACAATACCTATGTCGATTTTCAGATTTTGTCACCACTTTTCCCCCTTTTAGGGGTTGATTTCTCAAAAAACCCAAAACACGTGTTTACTCATTTATCGTTAGAAATACTCCTGTGAAGTTTCGAATAAAATAGTCCAACTAATCTTGTTTCCCCATACAAACTTCGGACCCTTATTTCACCCCCTTAGGGATTGAATTTTGAAAAATCCTTTCTTAGTGTACCCCTAGACCTTATAAGGAACCTACGTGCCAAATTTGGAATCTCTAGGACCAGCGGTTTGAGCTGTGCGTTGATATGTCAGTCAGTCAGTTTCTTCTTTTATATATTTAGATACCGTACCGTACAGTCTATATTTAAATAAAATTATCTCTGCACAGACATGCATCTCAAACAATACTAATATTACTCAAAAATCAAATTCACTCACTAAATAGCAACTTTTTTAGCCTCTTTTTAAACACGTATTTACTAGTACAGTCGTTTTCTGAAAAGATGGTATTAAATAATCTACTATCTAATAACTACCGATGATGTCCGCTTCTTTAAACCTACAATAATAGTACATTACTACAGAGGCCGGGACGGAAGGGGTTGCCGGCCGAAGACATATATAGACGGCCGAGCGAAGCGAGGTCGGATAGGTCTGAGGCGGGCAACCCCATATATCCCGCTGAGGTATGTATAGTGCTTTTCTCAAACATGCAATGAAATAAACAATAAATAAATCAAAGTTTTATTTTTAATATGCATAGTTGCAGAATGACATGGTGCCTGTGCCACAATTTATGTGGAAAGGAAATTAAAAAAGAGGACTTTGCCGGCCTAGGCCTGCAAGATTTGTATGAAATTCCATTAAATACCTCTTGTCCTAGCCGCACCTGAAACGTCATACTTCGCAGCCTATTATAAGGAACATAACATTAATATTTCAATGCATGTTTGAGAAAAAAAATAATGTTTCTAGTGCAAGGAAACTGGACCATACATGTACTTTTTAAGGGGAGGTTGTCAAGCGAGTTAGCGTTTTCGAGTTTTCTAAAAACAATCTGAAACGTAGAAAAAGGGTTCTAAAAATTTGAAAAAATTATATGTTTTACTTAAGGATCTAGTCTAGTCAAAGTTGCACTCAGTTACACGATCTAATGAATTTCGCTCGATAGAAAGAGACCCCAAAGTTACTCCTTTTTGTAAAGCATTTACAATCTGACGACTAAACTATTGATGTTTTAAATAAAGTTTTTGAACTAAACTAAAGCCATTCAGTATTTCTAGTCATTTTTGCAGAATTAAAATAGATAAAATGATTGTATTAATTAATATGTTTAAATACCTACAAAATGCGCGAGCGCGGAGGCTTGGCAGGCCCGATCAGTCGCGCGCTGGCGCTTACGGACAACGGACCTGTGTCAGTTTTATCCGCGACCGTTTCGTGCACCAAACAAACAGTTTTTGACGAATTTATATAATTGTTACAAATTATTTAAGAAGGGCAATAAAAACCCAAATGAAAAAAGTCGTAATTATTAACAAATAAATTATGGTCATAGTGCCACAGTATAAAAATGACAGTATAACAACTGAACTGAACCCCTGCAGAAATGGAACCAAAGTTGGTAAAATTATAAATGAAATGTTTATTACCAGAAATTGTAGATATAGTAAGAGATCTACTGCTTTGCACTTGAATATTTTTTTTAAGCTATGAGCTTCACCACATTAATTCCGGCCGTCTATTTTTAAATACCACGTCAGTGGCAAACAAGCATACGGCCCGCCTGATGGTAAGCGATCACCGCAGCCTAAGGACGCCTGCAACTCCAGAGTTGACACATGCGCGTTGCCGACCCTTTTAAAATTTATACACTATCTATCTTTCTAGCTAATCTTCTTTTAAAAGATCTACCCATTTCCAGGTAGCTACCGTGGCAAGTTTGGTAATATTTCATATACCATATTGATTCTTTTATCATCTTTATGTAAAAATCATTTCTGGTATTTATTTTAAAAGAATACGGTAATCTTTCGCATAAATAGTAAAAAGTAAAAACTTCGCAATGTTTTTTATGCTTTGAGAGCTAATAACTTTTGACGAATAAATTAAACCATAAAAAATAATCTGTATTTTATTAAATTAAATTAACGTGTTTTCCAAGCATCAATAAAGCTTAAAACTAGTGGCTCTGTGAGCTGTGTGACCACGCAAAAAAAGATTTCAAATTTTACAAAAACCGTCGACAAAAAATCATTATAATTATCGAACCTGCTCACGAAATATCACGAGAATCGGTTGAGAAATGCGAACTTTAGAGGAGAACATTTGAACAGACAGACATATGAAAGCATTTTTGTCGAAAGCTGAAACAAGGATGCTTCGCTCGCTCGGTCAAAAAACTATATTAGTAATAATTTTATGACAGTCGTGGTTCACTACTACTGGGCCTGTGTTTATGAAGATTTGAACATTATCAACTTATATCCATACGCTTCGTCAGGTATTACACTATACTGAGGAGTATAACCTTTTACCTGTGCCCTCTGTTTGGCGTTTGTAGACTACGAGAAGGCCTTCGATTCGGTTGAAACCTGGGCTGTACTACAGTCTCTCCAGTGGTGCCAAGTAGACTACCGCTATTATCGAAGTACTGAAGTGTTTGTACGACAACGCTACTATGTGAGTCCGACTCCAGGACAAGAACTCGATACCTATTCCGTTGTAGCCGCGAGTCAGGCAGTGAGATGCTATTTCTCCCAAACTGTTCTCCGCTGCACTGGAGGATGTTTTCAAGACTTTGGACTGGAGAAGCCTAGGCATCAAAGTAAATTACTTTTACTGCAAACAATGTAGTGCCGGACTCGGCACCTTTCAGAGAATCTACGGAACTAGGCACCCATTTAGATCTCAATTTTTTTGTCGGAAAACGACAATTGAACTTGGCTTCCATTTTCACATTTAT
This sequence comes from Notocelia uddmanniana, assembly GCA_905163555.1. Lineage (NCBI taxonomy): Eukaryota > Metazoa > Arthropoda > Insecta > Lepidoptera > Tortricidae > Notocelia > Notocelia uddmanniana. Next base: position 8,434,414 of record LR991071.1, on the reverse strand, counting down.
GTTTTTGATGGGATAAATATAACACCCAGTATAAATATAACACAAATAGATAAAAATTGTATGACCTATTAAACAAATCGAGTAGAGAGGTATAAGGCATATTTCTTAGGTTCTTAGGTTTCATAGATTAAATAACGAATTTCAGGGTTGTACTATGCATTCTGTTCTTTTTTCATTATAATGGATCCTACCGTGAGTTCGACTTTCAATTATTTATTTACTACCGATTTATTAAAAAATGATATCAAATACATACTAAAGTTTAATCATAATTAACGCATTTCTTAAGTCAAAATACAGTTATATTTCTATACTGTGACCAGTATGAAGCTAGCGGGGTCATCCGAGTTCACAGTCGCTTCGTCCGCGCGGGCTTGTTCACGCACCGCCAGGACAGCGCTAAATACCTACTCTCGCAGGACTAGAGGGCCTTAAGGGGTTTATGATTTTTATTATTTATTTCATTTGGTTTAAATATTGACATTGTGACATTTTATGTAGGTATAAAGTTTTTATTGCTTTTGCACTTTTCAATATTGTGATGACGATTTTGTAATTAACCTAATACGGAATACTCTGTCTATTTTTAATGCCTATATTTCCTTATTGCTCACATTCTGCCGGAATTTTTGTTGTCGTGGTTTATTTATGTTATTTTTATAAGGTCTTATACTTATGAAGTTGTGTTTCCAGAGACGCTTTATTTTTACTAGGAATTATTTCCGTAATATTGCTTTTGAAGTCTAGGTGTTAAAATACCCTTTGGCATTCTATATTGGGCATTGCCAGAGTGTAAAGGAAATCGTCGCTTGCACTAATGTCGGCTAAAATTCAATATAACGTCTCATAACCTGATACTGATATGACCGGTTTGGCCTAGTGGCACGCTGCTTGCCAAGCTGCCCTGGCGGTGCTGGGTTCAAATCCTGGTAAGGGCAAATATTTGTATGATGAGCATGAATTAGGTAACTAATTATTTCTGGCTCTTGGATGTTTTCTAAATATACTGTTTTTTAAATATACTGTACCGTACCGACTTCTAGTTCCCATAACTACCTTACTGAACTTTCTATTGTGAATGATTTTTTTGGGCTACGTCTTAAAAATGTCAATAATAACTTTTTTATGTATTAGTTTTTAGGTATGTTTGCATAACAAATTGAACTGGAGCTCAATTTGTTATGCAAACATACATAAAAAAGTTATTATTGACATGTTTAAGACGCGAAAAAATGTATCACTTCTACTAATTGTGTATATATTTTTAAATTATAAGGCGACTGATCTTTGTTACAAGAATAAAATTTTACTAACTTCTTATTTTACGACTTCAGTAATTTATTCCAAGGCGAGGTAATTAAAAGGCTGGCAACACGTTTACGTTTGATTACGTCACCAAAATTATGGCCCAAGGTGGCCACACTTGATTTATTATAGGTGCATTTTGAATCGAATTTATATTTAGGCAATAGCATACTAAATTCAACACGTATGATACGAGTTAAAAAAATCTCTTTCATTTATTTTTTATTGCACGGATATAACAAGAGTACAATTGGCGGACTTAATGCCAATTACTAGCCATTATTATTATTATTAACCGTAAAAGAAATGGCTCGATCGTCAGATCATTTTAATGTATGGTGTTTTTTTAATGGTTCTTACCAAATAGTTATAATACACGCAAAGTTTTAAATCGACAAGACTAATGTCAACTTGCATGATTTTATTACACTGATACATTACTTTAGTTACAGTTTAATTTAATATAATAATAATGAAGGTCTCTAAGCTAGTGTCTTGATATTCAAATATTTGCAAGCAGAATGTTATTTCTTAATAAGGTCTAGGAAAAGCTATCCCAAACGGCAAACTCACCTACCCTCAAATTCGTCAAGAACGCCGGTCCGCAAAACCTACACTTACCCTGGGGGTTCCTTAAAAATCGAATCTGTCCAAGATCAGATAGTATCTTGTTTTTCTAACTGTCACCGGCTGTAATGGTAGCAAAGAACACAAAGGATCTATGTTCGTTAACAGATGACTGGTTAATCGGGCGATCTACACCGCGTGATACGGAACGTCGTATGTGTGTTCGTGGTGGTAATGTACTTGCGTCTTTCAGGTTCAGCGAGGCAGTTCAAGATGGCGGTGATTTATAAACGGCGCAGGCGCAGGCGCCCGCGTCAGCGCAGGTAGTGTGTGGCTGAGGTTCCCAAACTTTTAAATACTACATACCAGCCTTGCTTAGGATACCCCATGCCTTGATCACCCGTATCGAGTACAGCAGCAAGAAAGTGCACTCGGTACGTGTGATCAAGGCATTACATGGAGCGCTCGTGGCCCAGCGGCGACCGCGTACCGCGTGCGCTGGGTGACCGCTTTGCAAATGCGAAAGGAAGGTTGTGGTGGCACGTTAAACCGTTGATCCCGCCTGCTATCTATGACAGCAGTCGTTAAGCCAAGTTAGATGCCTTCTGACGGCTTGAGAGCTTCTAACAGTCAAGTTGCCCACTCGCTTGACAATCCTCAGCCCAATAAAGTCTAGTTTCGTCTTTGTGTTGGAACGTCAGATGGTAGTCGCTTCCGTAAAAAACTATAATGCCGGCGCCAGTGCTTGGAATTAGGTAGTGGACCCCAGGCATCCATCAGGATGCAACTGTGTGTAGGTGGATAACGCTAGGATGATTTTGTTATTTCCTGGAGAAAACCTGCGATCCAGGATCTCACTACTGAACGCACTGGACCCCCCCCCCCTCCGCGCTTTACTCCTTTTGGCTCCTATCATTTCGTCCCTGGGGTGGATAGTCGGGTACTGTGTTCTCCGCCACACGTGGTGTCCTCGCAACCCCGGTGACCCCCTTTAGTCGCCTTTTACGACAGGCGGGGGAGACCGTAGATCTATTCTTGCCCGCGTCTACACGGTTAGGATGATGATGTGCCTAGCTTATATTATTCGTCGCTCTCGCACTTACAGCTTGTACTTGTACTTGCCAGCATGGGACGGGTGCTATATGTCCGACATTAACGCGATCATACTTAGCTAGTCAGGAGGTCCATTTTTGTCTGTCAGTTCTGATAACAATCACAGTACTATCTGTTTTGCGGGTTAAGCTTAATGTGACGTCTGTTTAACCAAAACAAGGAGTAAAAGAAGCTTGACAGTCAGGCCTGCCGATCGCTTTCTGTAAAAATACGGTGAAGTTTGCACACAAATATCATCATAAGATATTCCTGAGGGATGATTACGTTACGTTTTTGTATGGGAAAATGATAAATCCACCTGACGTACTTTTCAAATGTTACCGAATCGACTATCTTCTCTTAGAAAAATTGACCCTGCAAGACGATAATATTTCGTTGAATATATGTTACCGATACGTTCAACGTGTGGTGTTTCTATATACCTACCTATGTATATGCGCTTCTAACATAAGTATTGGTAACCCATCGTGGATACGACTAACGACATGTCCCATACATGAAACAAACTAAAGCAAGTGTTTTCATGGTTGTAAGATGTTATAAAGACTGTCTGTCTGTTTTGTTGTACATACAGACAGACTTCAGACTTTACAGACACACTTATACTTATCTCGACTAGCCTATGTAATTTGTAATAGAAGTGTAATAGAGTGGGAAATGGAAATATCTGTTTGTAGTTGACTCTGCACCTATAAAATTTACCCATATAGACTTGCAATAACCTCAATCAATAAATTTAATACTCTTTAAACTTTGAGAACCCCAAAACAAAACACGAGCAAAAACGGCGACTGAAACAGATTCCGAGATAGCGACATCGATTCGAGTCGAAATTGCAGTCGTGTCGATAAAAACAAAACGTTCGACCGACAAGAATTCGGACTAAACTACCAAACGCCGAACAAATTCATTAGAAAACTACAAATTTGTCACAGGAATCTGTGGCAGAGTTAATCGATCTTAAGTTCTTTAACTTTGTTAGAGATTGGGGAAATGACCTTGAGATACTGTCGTTCAAATTCTGAAAAGTTTATTATTTTGGTAAAAATGAGATCGAGGTTCAGTTATGTTTCGGCCATAGGAACCATTCCGAAATGCAGGTCCATGCAGAGCTGCTAGGCATGTACCAAATTTGTGATTTGATACGCTATCGTAAGTAAATAAAAGCTCTATTCCAATATATTCATACTCATGTCAATGGCGTCAGTCAAAGTACCTACGCGATTCAAAAGATTTTTCAAAAAAATATTTTGCATGAATGTTACTTTCGTTTTCTAATACAATCTAAACAAAATCTCATTCTGACGCTACAACTAGTTATGAACGACAAAAGAAAAAACAAAACCCTACTACTTTAGATTAAATGCAATCAGTCTCAAACCCATATTATTTTGAGATAAACAAGCTTTTTTTCTCGACACACACATCATGACATAATCCCATTTCTGCCGCAGATAGAAACGACACTATAAAAACAAAACGTTACTGTTACATGAAGGTCGGTTTTCGAAATTTCGTATTAACAAAAAAATATGTCCAGTTTTTTTATAAAGGTATCATGACATGTTACTCTTTCGCCTCAAATTCGTTGTGATGTTGTAATCGATACAGCTTGGGGGTATGTCTTCGGATTAAGAATAGATAGCTCCTAAATTGGATACCGTAGTTGACTGACGTTTTCTATATTATCTTGGCCTGCAGGTTTTTATGTCATGTTCAGAAAAACGAGTATCAGTTTCAGATTATCTTACTCGTAATATTGTTTTTCAGTTAAACTCCTGAGATACTAGTATTGGTAAATTTTAATATTTGAGGAGTTTCGTCTGTTTATTTTATTCAATTTATTCAACATTTTAAGTCAAGTGCATTACAGAAGATGTTAAGTATAGGTAGGTGGTAGGTACACGACACCCTGATAGGGCACATAATGTTTACTATGTGCATGCTTACGAGTACATAGTTCATTAAAAATATTACAGAATTAAATGTGATTAATAAGTAGGTACATGCATACGAAAACTATTTAAATTTTAATTACTATGTCAGGTTTTGTTACAATTAAATTCACATCAATTTAAAAAGTCCTAAGCAGTATTACAATTAATTTATGCCAAATTTCAGAACATACAATATTCGAGAGTACCTAGAGTAGAATTAAAGGATTAAATCAATAATGTCACAATAATCATTATGTACAAAACTTGACATCTTACAATGTATCATCATTTACATAATCGCTAATGGAATAGTAACATTTTTCAACCAGTAGCTTTTGTAATTTACTTTTAAATAGTTTGTCGCTAGTTATTTGTATAATCTGTTCAGGTAACTTATTCGCTATGATGATACTTCGGCAGTAGGGACCATTTCTGTACATGGTCAGTTTTGAAATGGGTAGCATACTTTTTGAAGACAAGATCGGGTGGTACGGACAAACAGTGCCGCTTCCATTATGTAAATGCATGGTAGGTACCGTGAGTATTTTGTGGGGTATGAAGTGTAGACGACAACTGTTAGGAATTCGCGTGTTGGTGAGGATACGTATGCACTTTTTTTGCATTACGAATAACTGATGTGAGTCTGTACTAGCACCCCACATTACTATGCCATACCTAAACCAAGAGTCTGCGTAAGCATAATATGCTGATAAGACCGTTTCGAAATTAGAATTAACTTTAAGGACGTTCAATGCATATATGAATCGAGATAATTTTGCTTTTACGGTGTGAATATTTTACATTTTACAGAATTGGGACTACTTAGGGATTGAATTTTTCAAACTCATTTAAAAAAAAAGGAATTTAATAAATAACCTTTGGATATTTTAGATAAGACGTTTAGTTTACTTAACATATTATGAAAATTAACTAAAAGTGGAAGGGCGGACCTTCTATTTTTGGACGCGTCTTGGGTCAATTAGTTGTATGGAAGGTACCAAAGTTAAAATTGATTCACACGAGGCCGCAATGGCCCTTAATCGTCAATTCGTCGCCAATTCGAACCCATCAAGACATTAATCCCTTCGTCTATCCGACGACCCGTTGATTGCAGTCAACTGCCAGTTGACCGCATCGCTTCCTACTTAGCCGGACCACCCAGAATCATCGGCTATTTTGCAACCATTGTCTGGGTTGGTATTCCATCCGCGAAAGAAGGGAATGTAAGTATCTAATCTTTGATGCCTCTTGTCATTCTGATCTTAAGTAAGTCACACTTTCAAACATATTACCTAATTATTATTCATTCTTGTACAGTTTCTAATCTGCAGTCCAAATAAAAAATGTTAGTATAATGATACTTAAAAGAAACACCTAAAGTAGAAATAATGGTTTTTGAGACAGTTAAAAACAACAGCTAACCTCTTAAATTCTCTACCGCACGCTTCAATATAAATCGGTAACTCAAGATCTCAGAGACTACCTATAGTATCCAGTACTTATCTACTTTTCGTGTGTACGTAGATAATTTTCATTTATTTTATAAAGAAACATTCTTTAACTATTGTGAGTAAATTGTAGAAAGGTACGAGGTTCTCTGCACTTGTATCGTAATGTACTATTATAGCACACCTCACACAAATGAAATAGTTACAATCAGAAATAAAACAGCAATATGTAGGTAGAGGTAGACAACAGACGGTCTTATCGCTAAGGAGCGATCTCTTCCAGACAACCTTTGGCACCTTCCCAAATAAGAGTTCAGAGTTGTCGATAACAGAAAAAAGTAGAAAAAGAGTAAATAGTAAATCTACATATATTTTGCAAACGAATGTATGTAAGTTTCATTTTCTATGAACCCAGAACATCAAATCCCATTCATCAACGACATCAACTAGTCATGCACATTCGCCTTAGCCGAAACAATTAACGAAATTCTGTTGCACGGACCAATCCCAGTAATGCTCGCATACCGAGGAGTCCGGAGCTATTCGGACTGTCAAAAGCCAATGCCGGGGTGACCCCTCGAGTGTCCGACCCCACCGCCTTTCTAGGCCCCCTTCCTTACCCCCACTTGGCTTGACCGTTGTTGCGTTACTATGGGTATGTATGTACTCGCAACTGATTCGAATTCTTTCTTGATTTTTGTTAAGTTCATGAATGCAATTGCCTAAAAAATATATACGTATAAGTAAATATTATAGGGACATTTTTATACAAATCAATCTAGTCCCATAGTAAGCTCAATAAATAAAAAAATAAAAATATGAAATAAAGAACCCTAATAATTGTTGTTTAATGAATAATTTTGTTATGATTGGAACCATAAATAAATATTAGGGGACAATTTTTTACACAAATCGAATTAGTCCCATAGTAAGCCCAATAAGGTTTGTGTTATGGGTACTAGACGACGATATATTTTATAGTTATATACTTAAATAAATAGAAAACATCCAAGTCTCAGGAACAAATTTTTCTGCTCATCACAGAAACAAATGTCCTTACTGGGATTCGAACCCAGGGCCTCAAGCTCCGAAGCTTGAGGCCCGGCAGTGACTGTACCAACTAAGCTAAACAGCCCGGCACACACGTAGTACCACCACCATTAGTAGGTAAGTACTAACGCTGATTATCCTTGCCAACCATATTTAAAATAGCCATGAAATGAGAAATAACCGCTTTGTGCTAAATACTTGCTTGTAATTTAACCGGTGATTGACATTCAATATTATGGCAAATCCAATAAGATTTTCGTTGCTTAATCCCTTCAACAGTCGATCAGATTGTAATGTATCAAAATCAAAAATATAATAACAAAACAAACAAATAATTATAGCATCTGCTCACAAAATTTCACGAGAGTCGGTTGAGAATGCGACCTGTAGAGGAGAACAGCCGGACATTTGCCGGATATCTATATATGACATACGAAAGCTTTTGAGCCCAAACGGAGACGCTTTGCTCGCACTTTGCGCTCACTCGCTCAATAAGCCTGGTACAGTCAGCATCAAAGTCAAAGTCAAAAGGTCTTATTCCCTTATAATAAATACTTTTGAACTTTTCAAATGCGTAGCTACTTTTGATGCTGACTGTACACCACACACCAATGACACATGGTCCTGCTACAGCTAGAGAAGCGAAGAGATCAGTGTGATTCAATTGACAACATTTCAAATTTTCAAATAGTATAAAATATTAACTCGTCAACAAAAAATCCAAAAAAAAAATATTTTTATTATTTGAGCTATTCGTTTTCAAGATATTCACGAAAAAGTGAAGAAAGCCTACCATCGTCTATATGACGTCACAAAGCTGAATTGTGAAAGTCACAACGCACAAAGAGAACAACAGGACACTTTCTTTTGTAAATCCGCCTTATTAATAGTGCTTCCGTACGATTTTTTATGCTGTGACGCCCTACTTGTCTTGAAACTTTCGAAATTGATTTTTTAATATTAAATGGCGATATTTTCGAGATATTTAAAATTTGGTTATGTTTAATTTTTTATCTTCTATTTGATGTAATCGGAAAAAACCCCATTAATAAATGAAATGTTGTCAATTCGTATATAGACACTTAGACTGCTTAATACCAATAACAATCGAACACAACAGAAAAGCTTCTAATAGATGGCGCCAATAAATTAGGCGGAGGTCTAATTCGAAATAAATGGTCAGTGTCGCTGATGAGTACCTTCAAAATAATGGCCATAGTAAAACTAGCTGATAGCTACGACAGGCTTACTATTGTGAAGGTACAAATGCCTACATAGTTAACTGATCATTCGTGACCCTTATTACAATGATAATAAAGTGCACGAATGGTTGTGTTGGCGATGGTACGCTACATTGGCAATCTAGATAATTTTTAATTTACCAGTGTCTCCCTAAACAGAGGCATTGCTTCAGCCGATTGAAAGAGAGTGTAAGCAGTTCAGCCTTATTAAAATATGTACAATGAAATGGGTCACACAGATTTTAAAGACTCAAAAGATGTCGAGCGATATGCGACCTTTAAGAGGTGAGTGACCCGTTTCATTTTCAGTTCAGTGTTGCTGGAAAAATTATCTTCTAGTATAATCGCCACCGGATAGATCGGAGCGAACGGAGTGCTCATAAATATCTGAACATGACTTTATTGTCAAGATACTAGGGTGCATGCTGGGATAGTTTTAAGCGCCCTGTGTAGTACAAAATATTTGAAAACAACTGTAAGTAACTTTATAAATCTCATTTAAAAATACTTAATACTCATAACATATTATGATGATTATTATTATTTGTTTGCCTACTCAATATTTTTTGCATCAATTCCACTTCCCAAAGGTTGTCTGGAAGAGATTGCTCTTTAGCAATAAGACCGCCAATTGTCTACCGTTATTTAATTATTTAATTACTGTTTAACTGTTTTTGTTTTTGGTGAACAATAAAGAATAATTGTATTGTATTGTACTCACTCAATTCTCACACAACTTTCGCTCAGCTAAGCGAGATTTTCGCGTAGCCCCGTCACCGGACATCCAAAGGTGTCATGGAGACGGCTCACTCGAGCGAGAGCTAGCGTGTCTATTGTAGCCCCGTATGTCTGTACATATTTAAGATTATTCGAATTCGAATCGATCTGTTTAGAACTTCAAGTTATATCAGAATTTTGTGAGATATTTCTAAGAAGATGCATAACGTAACCAATTTTAGAACTCTAATGTAATCAAATGTAGTGATGTAGGTGAGTGTCAACTCATGTAATGTTTAACGACATTCAGTTTAGTATTACATACCTACTTTTCGGATTATATTTAATCCAAACTACTGCCTACAATAACTTTCTTGGTCTAAAAGAATATTGGAAGTGTTAAAACTTCACATAATCACAATACTCTGAGCTCATTTATATATTTGTAGAAATGAATTAAAATCTCATTAATTTCACGCCTCAAAGAAGAAAAACTAACCTTTCAACGAGTAAAACCGTCTACCTGAGCTAGTATGGCAACACTTCACCCCAAGGGGCCGGACGATTGCCCTCGAGAGCTAACCCGCCTTGAGAGCTCAAAATTAGCCCTCGAAAATACTCCGGCCAGTGTCAATATGAAATACTTCACCTCTTTGTGTTTTGCTACTCGAAAAACTTCTAAGAACGCTATGAAAATGCTCTTTGAAATTTCTTATTAGAACGTAACCGACGTTATTCGTTTTTAAATAAAATTCAGGTAAACAATAAACATAAGGTTTTGATCGGTACAAAACAATACATGTAAGGTGAACGTACCAATGCTCGATACCTCAATGCCCAATAGATGACACCGACCTGTCACCTCTATTGTAATGACATTAGATACTTTCAAGTATTGGGTCAGCAACGAGCACTGGTACTTTTACCTTACCTGAATTACACATTGCCTTTAATAATCCCACCCGAGTTGCTTGTCACTTTACTATTTTATTACTTAAAAATAAGATCGAAAGTATTTATTGCAGGAGCCGTGTTGAGCTCTAGGATATTTATTTCATGGTTTATAGGTAATCCCGCCACATATTCAAATAGAAACTTTACTACCCATTCTTCATAGGATCACCAGCACCCGCCATTGGACCGCACAATAATCACGTAACTTTTCGAACGCATCATTGGATCCAATTGTCCGTTTTACTCTCACTGCACTCGAAAACGTTGCATAAATACCCCGCTGATAAGGGCGGAGCGAATTATTACGCGACAAACAAAAGGCGCCCAGAAAATTCACAACATAATTTTTTTTCTATTAAAAAATAAATAAAGCATATCCTCATTTTTGAATTCTCGAAAATATCCCAATTTTATATTTAGGTATATAAAAAACCGGTGACGTGCGAGTCTGACTAGCGCACCGAGGGTTCCGTACAATGATCTTGTACCCGTCGCGTCCACATTCATTCGGGAGAAATATATCGAACGCCATGGGTACAGCGCCATCTATTCGAGCATTATACAAACTTAGAATCGAAATGTTTTTTGTGGATAAAAAATATATTATCTAGATAGGTATACATTTATATATTTCTGTAATATTTATAGTGATATTTACGTTGTGTAATAATTTTATCTTTTTTCTTGGTAAACTTCCCAGGGGAACGGTATTATTTTCCTTATCGAACTTTATCCACCGTAAAAAAAGAAAAACCTGTTTTTGAATATGCAATTGAAGCCCTTTTAATCCTTTTGTATGACACCCCACTTGACATAGTCACTACTTTCAATTACAGAAATAAAAAAAATATAGGTACATATTTATAAAAACATGTTCAATACATGTGGGTTAGCTTTCTTTGGCAGATTTACTACAGAAAGTGTACTGCTGTTCTTCACATTTTCGTGAATATATTTTGAAAATGCGCCTAGAACGTCAGCTCTACTCTAAGGCCGGTCCTGTGCAGGATTTTTGTAACCAACGTATTATAACTCCTAAAATTATACCCATATCTTATCAAAAAAATATGGTTTCTGCAATCACAAAACAAAACTCAAAACTTTAATATTCTCCATTAAAAACTTCTACTTTGATCTACACGTCAAAGTACATGTCGGACTGTCACACTCAAGCCTCAATTTCCCTTATTCATTAATCCCTAATTCACCCTAGGTAATTAAAGACATTTTGTAAAACTCCCAACTTTGTAACAAACTTCTTAATACTACAGGCTTCTTAATAAAACATGCCTATCGATTTCCCTGATACGTATTAAATTCGTCCCAAGCCAATTATACTGGTATAAACCTGGCATTACTCACCCCACCCCCTCTTCCCCACTAAACTAAACCAACATGGCGTCACGATTGTCACCTAAGCTTGCACTATTCTACCATTTACCGACAATCCGCACAGATATGAATCTTAAAGCTTTGTAATAAGGATTTCCAATCAGTGCAAAGTAAGTTTGCCGTTGCACCTGAAGACTTATTCTTTAGAAGCGTGTGCAATATAACCCCTTTACTACTCTTACGCTGCATCTCGAATGACAATCTTATGTGTATGTAGTTAAAATTGAGTTTTGAGTGATTATTATTCGATTGTTGTTCTGAAAAGGTAGTGGAGGCGTGACATTAGCACCCGCAGGGATTATAAAATAATAGATGAAGGAGTTGTGGTAGGGTTAAGCGGCGTATTTTTAAGTACGAGGGTGGTAAATTATTGATGTAAAAATGGCTGGACAAAACGCAGCCTAGTGATTTAGTGAATAGTGAAGGAAGCATAGAAGGCATTAAGTATGTACAAGACGGGGGTTGTCAAATTACTACGTTCGGTCTAAAGGGACACAGAAGATAGGCACCATTCTACTTGTTTAAATGTTCAACATTTACTAAAATTCTTGAAATTCACGTGTCTATTATATATTTATTAAATATTGGGGGAAAATCTTAAACAATCGACCTAGTCCCAAACTAAGCAAAACTTATGCTTTGTAGGCTGTTTGTGTTTGGCTGTTTGTAGGCACACAAACAGCCAGCAGGTGAGCCTGAGCTCATCACACAAATAATGTCTCGCTTTGTAGGCAGACAAGGCAGGGTCACTATCTACCAACTAAGCCAAAATGGTCGTCGGTCGTCGTAATTGTTATACTGTATCGACTCCAAGGAGTCCAAGTTAGAAATAAAAATAAAAGTTATTTACTCTTCAATTTAGGCATATTAATATGCACCTATGAATGTCAATTAGCTACCACCGGTTCGGAAAAATAAACCCCTGCCACGAGAAGAACCGGCATAAGAAACTTGGCGAAGTGTCATTTTATCAAAACAATGTATAGTTTAATAGAAAATTACAATGCTACAGTAGGAAACCTATTCTCGCGACAAATTACCCGTGCAGGATGCCATCTCTGCCAATTATCCCTTTCCATGATGTAATTTGATGTTTACCTTATAGAAGTTTTCACAAAATATTCTATCAAACTTTTATTTGATGCTAATACGATACACGATAGTTGAACGTTGTATTAGGACGCATAAATGTGTCGATGCCACCCAAAGACTGTAAAATGTTATTTTTGGAAGTAATCGAAAGTATGAAAGAATACCCTCGAAATATCTACATATTGCATATAATATCAACCTATGTTCCCAGTGAAAAGTTTGTTATAAACATTGAAGTCTGCATATTGGTGAACGTCACATCTATGTCACAAATTGGGCAATGTCACGAGTATTTAGAATACACTGTCGAATCGCGGCTTTGTGTGATTTACATTTGAGCAAAAATCGATTTGGTGGGTATTTTGTGTCGTTTCGTGCCTTAAATTATGGCTCAGTGTTGTTCTAGCATGTATAATTACAGTTTGCTAGCTTTTGTCAAGTCAAGTAAGTTCATGATAACATATTGTTTTTATAGATTCGCCATGTCCGTCCGTCCATCCCTCCGCGGCTTAGCTTAGTAGCCGTTATTACTAGAAAGCTGTACTTGGCATAGAAGAATACATATCAATTGTGCCGACAATACAGTAAATCAAATCTTGAAAAAGAGGTTTTTCTTGAGTACCTCCCCTACGCGTAAATTGTGGATCCTATATTTTTTTTCTTGCAAAACCCATCGCGTTTAAAAGTAATATGGGATATATTTAACCATTTTTATTCTAGAATCCGTTTGGGTCATATTAAACTTTAAAGTGGTTTGTTTGTGGGTTCGTCAACTATAATCGGTTGCTACTGGGTAGGTACCTATGGGAAAATTCATGGTATTCAATCAATTTCCATTGATTACTTAGACAATGTTGTTAGTTATGTCAAACAAATGGGAAATATAGGTCTGTGAACATAGCATACACCAGACAGTCACATAACACTGGTGGGCGCTTGGCTCGTAGGCGCTTTCCGCTACATACCGTTTTCGCGTGTTATCGGCTACGAGCGTAGTGCTACGAGATCGCTGGCAGTTAAAGTGATAAGGTGAGGTGTAATAATGGAAAGACGATAACGTTCTCTTATCGTATATTGTCCAAGTTACCCTGCTCCCGTCTCACTATTTTGCTCTAACTCGTTGGTTTTTGGGTAGTTGGTTCAAGCTAGGAATCGCAATTGTTGCATCCAGCAATCCAGTTGGATCAAACGCTTTTATTGATCCGCCGGATCCAACAGCCGGCGCTGGATTCAGGTTGTGGATCCGCAAGTATAGTTAATAATACATTCGTCGAACAGGTCGACAAGTTATAACAATTCCAATCCAATCAGACAGTTCCTCAATGCTGAGGATCGTGACAGCTATATAGAATAGCATTGTATACATACAGTGCCTGGTGTTCTGGGAGTCGGGTGGGTTTAATGATTCACTCCATTTAACTTGCAGTCTGCCATGAGAACGTCTACCCTATAGGGAGTACAGGGGCAACAGGTACCTACCCTGAAAAACGAACGTTATGCAAAAATCCCTGCCACGCGGGCAAACCAGTGCTTAGTTTTAAGCATTACAAAACCAAACTATAAGTTATCTATCGCGAAGTAATCCAAGCTATGTAAGAACACGATATTTTGAACATTCATCGTTAATTTGTTAAATGACTCGTTGGCATCGGACGCCGGCCAATCGGCTGCGCGTCGGCACCACAAACGGATTCCTAATGGCGTGCGCGCATGCGTAGACGTAGACATTATTTAGACCTGTCTAACATTTCAATGGTACGTTTTGTTCAGCATTTATAATTATTATATAAGCATTAATATCAATGTTGCTCAAATATTCCGCTAGATGGCGTTGTACGTTCTGCATTGATTCCTGAGTCGCACTATTAAGATTTTTCTTGCAATATTGATCTCTGACCAGTACATTTTTTTTTTTATCAGGTTCAAGTGAAATAATTCTATTCTGCGCATAAAATGAATGCTGTGTGTAATTTGGGACCCCTCTGAACACATTTCCAAGGTTCTATTGTGGTGTCGCCTAAGTACAGAGTATTGTTAATAAAAAAGTACGGACGACTTCAAAGACATGTTAACTCTTCGCACCTTCTATATTGTTATAAGGTGGAAGATATATGTTTGTAACTTATTGACGCTGACTTTACCAACACAAGGTCCACTGTTTATTAGACACGATCTTTTACTGGACAAACGCCAAATGCATCACCCAGCAACACGGTTATAAGAGCAACGAGGTGTGCGAGCGAGTGTCAACCGCGTTAATTATCAGCTCAGAGCAGCGTCAGAGCAGAGCCTATAATGATCAAAGCGACAAGTGGAACCGGCTTGGATGAAGCTAGTGGATATGCTACTTGAAGAGTAGAGTATTACCACAGCTTAATATAGCGGCAATTACACTTCGTCGTTGCAGCATGCGGCGACCGCAAAAGTATAAAGAACACGTTAGTCGGCCGCTTTTGGCGATCGACAGCTGCCAACCTTTATAAGTAGGCGGACAGACTAATGTTTGTTGTGCAGACGACGTTTGTTAGCCTAAGTAGTTTAAAATGAATTCGGCGACCGCATTAGGTGAACGACGCAGTGTAATTGCCGCTTGTAATAGATGGTATCACTGCGTAACGATAACCTGTCCAAATTCACTATTTAGACATGGTCACCATTTTCATTTATTCTTCTTTGTAGTTATCTCGACACTCGCACGACTCGACAACGATTATTCATATCGCCCGCATCTCAGTCCATCCACCTTGACTTTTGCCTGACTCGCCTCTGATATAAGAAAAAAACCACCCTGGTCATGAAAATTTCATTAGAGAGATGATAGGGCACAGCGATTACAGCGAATGACATGTCAATTATATTCAAGTAAGAAGAGAGAAACATCCCTCTTACAAAAGAACATTAAAATAAAATTAATTATTTAGCCATTATAATTGGTATTTATAATATAGGTCGATTCACAAGAGCTGGCGCGGAATGTCTATGAAATTAATGACAGTTTCATACATTTCCCGCGCCAGCTCTTGTGAATCGACGTATACTTACACTACTTGCTCTGTAATTCTGTAGTCTTGTCTTGTGTTCCTGGTGATGAGTAAAGTCGCTAATGTTGTGTTGAGTGTGGGAGACCTATATTGATACACAACGAATCTTCAAATCAATACAGGGTCCGCAACCCACTGACCAAGCCCCTGGTCTCACAAGTGTCCATAGGCTACGGTGTCTGTTTACCATCAGGCAAGCCGTATCCTCAAGAGTGTCGTAGTATTATGCTTACATAGACATAAACCCTTTGGTCATTCTACGCATTCTTAAGTTTGTATGCGGCGCGACGGGTGTTGTTCGATTTATATTTATTGAAATAATAAAAGCGAAACAGTACGATAACTCCTCAGAACAACGAGCCTTGGGTGGCGCGAGGATGATCCGTAATCTTTGTATGTATGTGTAAAATGTAAGTTGTTGATATTTGTTCGGCACGCACATGTACCAGATGTACCTACTCGTACTTAAGTTTCGTGAGGATTTTACAAAAGCAATTATGTTTCATCAGCGGATTTTTTACTCTAATTGTATATTTATATAAACTTGCACGATTTCCATTATTATAAGTAGTAAACGGGACTTCGCCGCATTTAATTGAATTTATTTACCTCGATGTTTTGGACACAAGTCTCACTACATCCTTTGGTCGCGAGCACGAACAGACTACATTTTTGGGAGTCTGGAAGTGGTGTCTCCCAACACAGGCAACAGTTTGCTTACCCGTGCGGCACCATCCCTTATAAATTACGTAAAAAAAACCCACATCTTCAGGCTGTTCGTTCGTTTATGTTACAAGATATAGTATAGGTACACAGACTTTTATTTCAATTGTGTATGTGTTCTTACAACAGACTGTGACATGATTATTCAACTCTATCCGCGATATTTCACCGAAGGGGACATGTCATATTATATTGTCGCCTGCGGTATTCCCGACCGATACGACCTTCAAGGAAGGAGTGAGGCCGGCAACGCACTTACAACCCCTCTGGTGTGGCGAGTGTCCATGGGCGGCACTTACCATCAGGCGATTCGTCCGCTCGTTTGCGTCCTATGTCATAAAAAAATAACACAACATTAACGAAATCTCCATCATCATCAGCCTAAATAGGCCCGTGCTGGATATAGGCCTCCAATTACACGGTATTGATCGACGATTGGCGGCTCAGGGCCAGCCTTAGGGTAGAGCGGATGGAGTTGCCGCTCTATGTTAAGTACCGGGGGGTGTCTAAATGTCAAATGCGAAAGAAAACAATGGAAATATTTTAGAGGCGCCTTTTGAGTAGCACGAAATGAATCGCTCCACCCTGGTCAGAGGCTAAGAACGACGCTACCGCGGCTAATTTTATGCAGCTCTCACCAGCCACAGCCGTCCCCGAGAGGAGGGCCCGCAGCCATCCCGTAGAAGCGGTGACGCGACCCTCTACAGCGCCCAAAGTAGAGATAAGTAAATCCTGATTTGAAGATTTAAATGATTTGAATTGGCAGATCAGGGAAGCAGATCCAAATACCTTATCGACATTATAAATCTTATCGAATCCTAGGAGTTTAAAAACTCCTAGGATTCGATAGTAACTACATATCCAATCATCGGTATTGCGGGCCGTGCGAAACAGTAAATCGGTTCGGGATCACGGCTCGCTCGGCTTCATCGACGTATTCCATCTCTCCACTACTTTCGCCAATAAACAGTCGTGAGCTGTCAAAAAATCTTACCTATTGAACTTTATTTGCCTAAGCAACCGCGCGAAATCGCTGCACACTATTTAGCAATAAAGAACGTATGTAGACTTTTTGGAGATTCTGCCTGGAAAGCAGAGCAAAACGAGCGGACGCCAGAACCACCTATAATAAGGCTATTGTTTTTATACGAATACAATATTTCGTTTATAAATCGGATAAGCTTGTACGTGACAGGGCGTGGGTTAGAGAGGGCTGATGTTAATGTTTTTAAACTGTCATACCTATTTAAAAAGAAAAAAAGTACGAATGGCACTGGCAGACTTTTCTATTAGGCACTAGGACTGTGGCAAACAAGCATACGTTCTACCTGTTGGTAACTTTATTTTGATTCAAGGATTCATTGCATTGTCAGATAGAGACAAATGCATGTCCTTCACGGGCACAGCCCACTGCAGCCTCCTTCATGCATCCTGGGAGGCTCTGGCGATGGTGACCTTACTAATCAACAGGAACGCTTGACCAAATTTCCAGCTAGTAGCATTATCAGTGGTCAAGAGTTGGGTTAAACAGAAATAATTCGTTCAATGGGTGCTAGAGAGTAGAGTCTAACTAGCGAGTTCTGTCACAAGGATTTTTTTTTCATACTTGTTAAATGGACACTTTTGCCTATCAATAAAGTTGTTAGGTTGATAGGTTCCTTTCACATCACTATGCATTTCGCTTGCAATTTTTCAAATAATCGTGAATAAATCATGTAAATGTAATTTGCCTTTCTATTTTTAACTTTTCCTGTATTATATATAGATTGTATACAATAAAGAGTTTTACTACTACTACTTAATAATATGAGGTTCATGTAGATCGTTCAATCCAAGCAGAAAAATACAATATTTTTATGAACAACTTTTCTTGCATAACGGCTGTTATGATAGTAAATAAAAACACCGACATTGGTCTCAAGCCATATCATTGGGTTGTGTGTGCCTTCCAACTTAAAATCCCTTCCCCGTGTTAGTCGTGAATGATCACCGGTTTTTTTTTTCTTTATGTTCTTCTGACGGAATTACGCCGGTCTTACCGGTGCTACGCCATTTTATAGACTAGTAATGGCGCAGAAATCGTTCTTGGGAAATAGTATACAATGGTACAATAAAATTTCTAAACACATTACTGATCTTACCAATTCTAAATTCTAATCTGTAGTAAGAATAAGAGTAGGAAAATCTTTATTTGCATTAAACATTACCATATACAAGGTCTTAATATCATCCGTAAGTAACATGTTTAACCAAAATTGGTATGTATATATATGTAATTAAAGTACCTATGCTTAAATAAAACATGCACTTATTTCAAAAGTGAGTTGATCTCAGTGTGAGAGACTGCTTGAACAAGAGAACATAATACCAGTCCGTGAGTTCGTAAAACAATGTTCGGTTCTGTGTTTCTCTCTCGCTTGCTCTTACACCAAGCCAATAAGCGAATTTATCCGACCCTGAAGAACTCTGTCTCCTGTCCTCTCAGTTCTAAGAACTCGTTCTTCTTTTTCTTTTTGATCGTCACCTACTGCTGAGGATGATGACTCTTCATGATCTTGTCAACTTGTCAACTAGTTGTCGCGCTCGTCGGTTACGCTCAGGAGACTGAGGCCGCGGTCTGGTCGGTAGCGGATAGCGGGCGCTCAGACATCTGAGCGGGTTCAATGTATGGTCGACCGCTAACCGTCCAAACCGCGGCCTGATGGTGGAATGCAGCGCTAACAGTCATATTCAGCTGTTGGGATATCATTAGTTTACATACCGTCTATAACACTAATAGACAACACATAGAAGCACGATATAACATTAGTAAAATAATATTTTTAGTATATTTTATCCTGGAAATATCCTTATTACTTATCGAGCGTGGGAACGTACAGTGTGACGCGATGGCGTTGTGATATGCATGCGGGGGCGACTTTAATTGACCGCTGCGCGAGCGACGCCGGCAGTCAGGGCTAAAACTGTGATTATCGGAGTTCGGGTATATGAGATACAATACACGAAGTAAGAGTTTTGATTTTCGAGGCAACGAAGGGGGTTCCATTTAGCTTACATGAAACCGAACGTGTGCAGGAAATATAAAACCAACTCTCATTCAGTACAATCTAATATAATCCAGGACCTGACTAGACTACAGTCCTGCATGTACCTATAGAGAAGTTCGTGTATGAAGTTTTTTTTCTGAAAAGTTTAGTCAGTATTTATTTCTTTAATCGTAGGTATGGCATTTATTTACGACGTATTCCATCTCTCCACTACTTTCGCCAATAAACAGTCGTGAGCTGTCAAAAAATCTTACCTATTGAACTTTATTTGCCTAAGCAACCGCGCGAAATCGCTGCACACTATTTAGCAATAAAGAACGTATGTAGACTTTTTGGAGATTCTGCCTGGAAAGCAGAGCAAAACGAGCGGACGCCAGAACCACCTATAATAAGGCTATTGTTTTTATACGAATACAATATTTCGTTTATAAATCGGATAAGCTTGTACGTGACAGGGCGTGGGTTAGAGAGGGCTGATGTTAATGTTTTTAAACTGTCATACCTATTTAAAAAGAAAAAAAGTACGAATGGCACTGGCAGACTTTTCTATTAGGCACTAGGACTGTGGCAAACAAGCATACGTTCTACCTGTTGGTAACTTTATTTTGATTCAAGGATTCATTGCATTGTCAGATAGAGACAAATGCATGTCCTTCACGGGCACAGCCCACTGCAGCCTCCTTCATGCATCCTGGGAGGCTCTGGCGATGGTGACCTTACTAATCAACAGGAACGCTTGACCAAATTTCCAGCTAGTAGCATTATCAGTGGTCAAGAGTTGGGTTAAACAGAAATAATTCGTTCAATGGGTGCTAGAGAGTAGAGTCTAACTAGCGAGTTCTGTCACAAGGATTTTTTTTTCATACTTGTTAAATGGACACTTTTGCCTATCAATAAAGTTGTTAGGTTGATAGGTTCCTTTCACATCACTATGCATTTCGCTTGCAATTTTTCAAATAATCGTGAATAAATCATGTAAATGTAATTTGCCTTTCTATTTTTAACTTTTCCTGTATTATATATAGATTGTATACAATAAAGAGTTTTACTACTACTACTTAATAATATGAGGTTCATGTAGATCGTTCAATCCAAGCAGAAAAATACAATATTTTTATGAACAACTTTTCTTGCATAACGGCTGTTATGATAGTAAATAAAAACACCGACATTGGTCTCAAGCCATATCATTGGGTTGTGTGCCTTCCAACTTAAAATCCCTTCCCCGTGTTAGTCGTGAATGATCACCGGTTTTTTTTTTCTTTATGTTCTTCTGACGGAATTACGCCGGTCTTATCGGTGCTACGCCATTTTATAGACTAGTAATGGCGCAGAAATCGTTCTTGGGAAATAGTATACAATGGTACAATAAAATTTCTAAACACATTACTGATCTTACCAATTCTAAATTCTAATCTGTAGTAAGAATAAGAGTAGGAAAATCTTTATTTGCATTAAACATTACCATATACAAGGTCTTAATATCATCCGTAAGTAACATGTTTAACCAAAATTGGTATGTATATATATGTAATTAAAGTACCTATGCTTAAATAAAACATGCACTTATTTCAAAAGCATGTTGTAAGGTAAACGATTACATCATGGATAGGGATGTTTGCCAGTGATAGCAGGTGATAGCGTCCTGCACGGGTTATCTATGGCAAAAATAGGTTTTCAACTGTAAGCATTGTAATTTTGTAGTACTGTGATACTGTCATTTTATATTAAATTATAGACGATGTATATTGTTTTAACAAAATTATACTTACCTTGCAGAGCTTTTTACGCTGATTGTTCTCGTTGCAGAGGTATATTTTCCCCAAATGGTGATTGATTATTGACATTCATAGGTGCATGCAATACCTATACCTAAATTAAAGAAAATAAACTTTAACCTTGAACAAAGGTCTGGTTGTTATTAATTTTCTTTTAACAATATTTAATAAGACGACATTGGTGACCCAAAAGCATAGTTAATAGACTTTTAAAAGCCTCTCCACACCACCTCTATGCCTGGCCGGCAATAAGAAGAGCGCGCGCGGCGGCGTCCGTGGCGCCAGTAGCCTTCATTTGTATTTATTTATATCTTGTCTGCCCTTATTTATGTATTTATTCATCTCTATACCGCCAAACATCAATACATGCATTTTTGGCCGGGAGGTTAAGCGTTTATGATTTTTGAGGGTAAAAAGAAATTACTTTCTAATATAGCTCAAAGCACTAGTGGCGAAGACGAGCCGTTCATAGCACTTGATTCCCACTGACGACTATTTGAAGATAATTAAGCCTTTGAATGACGTACTTATACAATTATTTGTTTTATCTTAAAACTTGAATCAGGTCATAAATTATATCTGTCATATGTGGCTTCGTACGCAATAACGGTTTAAGGACTTTATACTTCAGCTTCTATGGGAAATGTATGTGAGGGTTCGAGATTCCTTCAACAGGATGGGGTTCGGATGGTAGAAAGAAACAGTTCACCAGGGCAGAAGGGTATTTATTAATTAAAAGATAAGGCACCTGTAACAAAACAGATTGCGTTTAGCCTACAGTCCTAATGGGGTAAGAGTATGAATATAAGAAACATAAAAATATACAGGAACTAACAATAAATGTGCCTTTCCAGAATATGTAAAAACAATAACTGGGTAAACAACTTCACTGTACAAAAATCACCAGAACGAACTGTAGTAAATTGTATAGGTATAAGATAATTATGCTTTTTAAAAATGACAGACTGCTTGTGCTTCAAGATAGATGTTCTTGGTACGAAATCCAAGATTGAACTGAGCTGCTGGAAAATGGCTGCGCAGTGTCACGTGGTATTTGGAATGTTGGTCATAATTTAAAAATTTTTTATCAGCCAGAAAGTTTGTGTGTAACGTTCCGATACACGCATCGTTACAATGTAAGCCAAGTACTCACTTGACCACACTTGGTTGACCGTACCATTGCCAACACAGTTAACTTACCATTCGTGCACTTTATGCTTATTGTTATAAGGGTCACGAGTGGTCAGTTTACTGTGTGGGCATTTGTACTTGTACACAATCGTAGCGAAATTGTCCAAAACACAAGAGAACTCAGAGTCCAGATTGAACTTATTCAAGCGATTATATAGCGAGAGGTACCAACAATTTTCGTGGCACTGATGTCATATAAAACCTCGAAGGCGATTGCTTAAAATTTTCAACCTTCTTGTTTCTGTAAGCTCTCTTACAGCTCGATTTGAAATAAATGCTAGCTAGCATTATAAAGGTTAGACTGACTGATGACCTGATAAGAATTTCTTATAGTTTATCTTAATAGATCTTCCGCTTGATACGGGTGGCGCAGCACCGGTCATTGCGGCACTCTTTGGGAAAGGCCTGTGTCCAGTAGTGGACGTCCCTCGGCTGGTGGTGATGATTGTACATACAACCTAATCTCTACAGTACTAGTGAAGTACATACATAGAGTGAAGAATGAGTTGATCGCAGTGTGAGAGACTGCTTGAACAAGAGAACATAATACCAGTCCGTGAGTTCGTAAAACAATGTTTCATGTCCAATTCCTTTTCCGTTCAGGTGGCCCGCTTCTGGAACAGTCTCCCCGTTAATATTAGACGATCTCCTAATAGGCTTGCTTTTAAAAAAAACTTGTACAAGTTTTTTGCTGGCAGAACCAAGAAATCATAATATTTCTGATTTGTAAGTTTCATCTATATATAAGTATATGTATGTGTATGTGTGTATGTATGTATATTTATTTAGTAGTGGATGTATATTGTATTATATTATTATTTATAATATAATATAACATCATATCGTATTGTATATATCCTTCCAGTCTTTATAAGTACCTACTGTTTTTTTATTATCTTAGTTGCACCGCCCACAATTTTTCTGCTTTGCCTTAAGGTTGACTGGTAGAGAATGCCTTATGGCATTAAGTCCGCCTTTTGTACTATAAGTTTTACTTTTGTGCAATAAAGATTAAATAAATAAATAAATAAATGTTCGGGTCTGTGTTTCTCTCTCGCTTGCTCTTACACCAAGCCAATAAGCGAATTTATCCGACCCTGAAGAACTCTGTCTCCTGTCCTCTCAGTTCTAAGAACTCGTTCTTCTTTTTCTTTTTGATCGTCACCTACTGCTGAGGATGATGACTCTTCATGATCTTGTCAACTTGTCAACTAGTTGTCGCGCTCGTCGGTTACGCTCAGGAGACTGAGGCCGCGGTCTGGTCGGTAGCGGATAGCGGGCGCTCAGACATCTGAGCGGGTTCAATGTATGGTCGACCGCTAACCGTCCAAACCGCGGCCTGATGGTGGAATGCAGCGCTAACAGTCATATTCAGCTGTTGGGATATCATTAGTTTACATACCGTCTATAACACTAATAGACAACACATAGAAGCACGATATAACATTAGTAAAATAATATTTTTAGTATATTTTATCCTGGAAATATCCTTATTACTTATCGAGCGTGGGAACGTACAGTGTGACGCGATGGCGTTGTGATATGCATGCGGGGGCGACTTTAATTGACCGCTGCGCGAGCGACGCCGGCAGTCAGGGCTAAAACTGTGATTATCGGAGTTCGGGTATATGAGATACAATACACGAAGTAAGAGCTTTGATTTTCGAGGCAACGAAGGGGGTTCCATTTAGCTTACATGAAACCGAACGTGTGCAGGAAATATAAAACCAACTCTCATTCAGTACAATCTAATATAATCCAGGACCTGACTAGACTACAGTCCTGCATGTACCTATAGAGAAGTTCGTGTATGAACTTTTTTTTCTGAAAAGTTTAGTCAGTATTTATTTCTTTAATCGTAGGTATGGCATTTATTTACGAACCGTGAGATCTTCGAGAAGACAAGTACGGTTGCTATTTTTTTGTTGCACTTTTAGCACCACCCATGGGTCACGTGTAGGGTAACGGAGGGTACTCCCTACGGACGTTGTGCAACTTCGACCCCCCTTTGTCAAGTGAGTGGGCAACTTGACTGTTAGAAGTTCTCAAGCCGCCCGAAGGCCTCTAACTTGGCTTAACGAATGCTGTCGTAGACAGCAGCCGGGATCAACGGCTTAACGTGCCTTTCAAAGCACGAGAGCGCTCAGTTAGTAACCACTCAAAGCGGTCACCCATCCAACAACTGACCTGCGCCCACATTGCTTAACCTCGCATACCGCACGCGGTACGCTGGGCCACGAGCGCTCTGTCAGTATTTTAGACTTGGTTGGAATCCGTTACCTGCTGTTACATTTTCGAGCATCATGAATTTTATAGATATGAAGATACCTATTATTCGGCATCTATTTTAGAAAAAATCATTCAGCCGTTTCCTGTCAGGAAGAGACCAAGATTGGTGTATTTTGAAATTATTTATTTATTTTTTACGCAACTACTGGCCGAAATATATATGTATATTTTTGGAATCAACCCCTTTCAATTGATATCCACACGATAGGTTTCCGAAGAAAAAATAATTTTCCCATACAAAACTTGATGAGTTGATGAGCTACCAACTCAAAATTGTACCAGGTGACGCACCCACGTCTAAAATTAAATACTATACTACTAAAACTCGTATTTACTAAACCTACCCGAAAAAAATCACATACCCTAACTTCCTTACAGGACTTGAGTCAGGTCCTATAGATCAAGCTAGACCCATTCAACACAACCCACAACTTCCACAATCAGACCAGAGCCATGATTCTATCTGTATTACCTTGGTCGCTAGGATCGCTCTCAATTCAAGTCCCAGTTTAACGTAAGTTAAAAGCATGTATACAGTAAAGGAGATCAAAATAAGCCTTTTTCGCTCTTGTCACAATGACAATAAGGCTTAAAATGCTACTTATAACCGCTTTAAGATATAGTTTTCATCCTCCGACAGAACGGGCTCCTAAGACTTTAGCTTTTCAGAATTTTTCGATTCCGTCAATCTTGCATTGCCACTTAAACGTTCTATAATAATAACTTAAAAGTCTAACAGTTCTACGGACAATGACAAACGGAGATTTTATAGGAAAAGGCATTACTTTCCTTTTTTTGTCCTGTGATCTGACCACTAGATATATTTCTGGGCCGCAATTCCATGCATTAATTGGCGAAAGGGTACATAGCTTAAAATAATATTGCCTTTGTTTCATATCTCTGCCAGTTATGATTGGAAATACTAGTTGTTTCTTTCTTAATAACAATTAGGTACATTTTACTAAACTTAATTACTTACTAATCTCAATTGTAAAAGATTTTTTGAGTAAAGGAACCCTGCAGTTATTTTAATAGGGAACACTGAACACCTTGTTTTATTTGCTTCGATGAATCTGATGGCGACCGACAGACAAAAGACAATAAACATATTACAAGTGAGGTTAACAAATATATTTTATGTAAATTTTATTGAGACGGTACTTACCTGTGACTAATAGCTATGTAAGGGTGCTTTAACGTGTCCATTAGCGCCACTCGTAAATACTTGTGATTATTATAAAACGGCCGTTTTTACTTTGGACGCATAAATTGACGAATGCATCAACGTAAAAACTAGTTTGATGTATTCAAAAGGTACTTAAATACAAAACACTTTACATAGTGGCCTCCTTTTTCTCAATATCTAGGTATCTGTCTTTAAATTTAAATAATCACAATTATTTACGAGTGGCGCTAGTAAACACTTTAAAGCAGCCTTAAGTTTGTAATTAATACAGTTTTAATTAGGCATATTTAAAAACCTATTAAATCATAGATAATTAGATCCGATATTTACCGGAACTCCAAATCATAACCTCAAATATGAATTAATCTAACCGTTAATCTCATTAAGAATCCCAGTGATCGTCTATGTATCGGTGTCGCATGAGCTTTGATGTGCCGACAAAGACGCCGACCACGTGCGCTGGCGCCGCTTCGTTGAACCACTCGACTCCCTTTTACAGGAGGTCGATTTTACCCAACAAAACGCATACGGATATGATATTAGCATTGCTGGTGCAACTGTTGGGACGATTCCAATAACCCCAAACACGACGGGTTTATCTCGTGTAGGTTAGGAGTTGCTATGGCCACCTTCTGTCCCAATCATCGGGGGTGGTAGTCACAAACCGACTCACCTCTCCTTCTTACCTCACCCGTTTTTATATGGAAACTGTCAAAATTGGACAAATGACAATTGACAGTTTCCATGTAAAAACAGGTGAGGTGTGACGGGGAGGACGAGTCGTTATGTGAATAAGAGAGCAGGCCAGCTCGGTGGTACTATATTATTGCATTGTCATAGATAGCTGGTCTAAAATTCAGTTACAGGGCAAGTTAAATGAAAGCTTGTAAAAATGTAACCGTTCCTCTTCTTTATAGAGCGAACCCTCTTAGCGGCCTGCACCGAAAAAATCACCGTAGAAATTATATCATCGTTTTTCGGTGCGACGCCGCAACGCAGGGTTCTGGCGACGCGACGCTCTGCACGGCTAGCACAAGACGTCGCGCGAGAAAGACTATCCGTCTCTTTCCGTGTGTACCCATTACATAGAAACGAATAGTCGCGCGCGGTCTTGTGCTAGCCGTACTGATTCCGTATCTCTAAGGACCTAACAGCCCGTCCACAACTGCGCGAATTGCGGCGCGGCAAGCGTTTTATCTATTCATTGCACGGTCGAGAAGCCCAACGCACTGCGGTTACTTGGGATCACGAGTAATGTATTAGGAAAACCGCTGCCACTGCCGCCGCCGCTCGAAGTCGTCGTCGTAGGCTCTGAAACTAAGTGGTCGAAAATTCTGAAAAATCTGACGCTTTGGTATTTCATTTAGGATTGACGGAGATATTAAAGGAGAGAAGGAATGGACTTCAGGAATGGTTGCCCAGAACTAAAGCAATTCAGAGTACTCTGGCTAAGCACCATCATCCGGTTTGTGGCTTTGTGGAAATGTTGGAGAGCAGGTTGGAGTACCAAGGTATATAGGAGGCGGAAATTGCACAAAAGATCCCGTTGGGTCGAAGTGCAAGGGTCATCATCTAGATAAGATAAAAAATCATTAAGGATTTCATTATTAGATTTTTTAGAACAATAAACGATGACCACTTTAGTGACCCTGCCTAGCTGGCGGTCCCGGGTTTGAATCCCGGTTTGGACATTTATTTGTGTGATGATCGCGAAAAATTGTTCCCGAGTCTTGGATATTTTCTATTTAAGTATTTATCTATCTATACGTATATCGTCGCCTTGTACTCGTAGTAGGTACAAGCTTTGCTTAGTTTGGCACCAAGTCGATTTCTGCAAGATTGTCCATTAAAAAATTGCGAGCGAGAGAATTTTGACGGGTAGGTACTACTCGTATTGGCCTACGCTACGAATTCACGCCTCTAAGGATTATTTTCGAATGCACTTCACAGCGTTCTCTATTTAAATTATCTACAAATAGAAACGACAGCCTGCAGACGATTGTGTTGATAAAGTGTGAACCCGTAGTGTTGGCCGATAGTTGATTTGCCTTGATTTGGACGATGCGAGTAAGATAAGAGCTAAGTCGCACGCGACAAGTTGTTCGCAATCGCTTCCACGCGACGAACCACAACGTGTTAGAACGAGCGCGCACTACATAATTTAGTATTGCCATACGAGTAGCATGTGGTCTAGTGTTAAAGTAAAAGTAAAGTAAAAGTAGTTTATTCTTCAAATTAGGCATATTACATGCACCTATGAACGTCAATAAACTACCACCGTTTCGGAAAAATAAACCTCTGCCACGAGAAGAACCGGCGTAAGAAACTCGGCGAGGTGTCATTTTTTCAAAACAATATACATTGTATAAGTATAGTTGAATATAAAATTACAGTGTCAGCTACTACAAAATAACAATGCTACAGTTAAAAACCTATTTTCGCGATAGATTAGCCGTGCAGGACGCTATCACTGCCAAACAAGACTGAAAAACTGTTCCTGGTGATAAGTAACGTCACCAGTAGTTGCCGACGATTTACTTATTGAGAATATGGGACCTTTTTCTCTATCTTTCAACACAAAACACAACGAGTCCACAAATCAATAACAGGTCGTCAAAGCGCTAGTGGTTCGTAGAATTTGAACATTTTATTTTACTTTATAGTAGTCGGCGGTTAAGAAGTCAATCCTGGCACCTGTCATTTCCATACAGTTTATAACCTAAAAGTCACTTTGAGGTTATAAACTGTATGGATATGACAGGTGTCAGGATTGACTTCTTAACCGCCAACCACTATAGATGCACACTTATTAAGCGAACTGATTATGATTCCCATCCGAGCTGTGTGCGATTTCAGGAACCGTCGCATCGTCTCACGTAATTTGTGAGGCCTTTGCACCCAAATCTTAGAACTGTGCGAAATGCTTCACGCGCAATTGCAGTTTGAGCCGTAAAAATTTTTGGACTCTTAAACTGAATCCCACCGTCGCGTCTTCGGCTATATTCTACGGGTTCTTGTTAACAGTTTCGTGAATAGCAATCGTAAGGCCAGACTTGGCTATTGTCTTACCGAGATCTTACTGGTGTTCGCCAGATTTCCTCACTTGTCAGTTTATTGAGAAATTTTGCTTTTCTTCTATTAATCTATCATCATCTTTCAAAATGTTGCTTGGGATAACTAGATTTTGCTACGCCTCCGTGATGTTTATTGAGGCACGCACTGATCTTTGCTAATCAGGACAAGGAAGAGCCCAAACAGCATTCTGGAGATGATTGCTGATCATGTATTGCCCCATAATCACGCAACTGATCAAAATTGTAAAGTCGAATTTAGTTTTGAAGTTCTAACATAGTATTTAGTTTTATATATTATTTTTGTCTTTTTTCACACTAATGAAAATGAAATCTTTGTACCTAATCAAATATAAAATAAAAAAATTGACATCATTACCGTCAAGGTGACCACATGATCGTCATATCACGCTCTCATTAAAAACATAGGTGCGA
The DNA here is from genome assembly GCA_905163555.1 of Notocelia uddmanniana. Lineage (NCBI taxonomy): Eukaryota > Metazoa > Arthropoda > Insecta > Lepidoptera > Tortricidae > Notocelia > Notocelia uddmanniana. The sequence goes on along the minus strand of LR991071.1, from coordinate 8,404,837 downwards.
TTGGAATCATAAAGAGACTATAAATATTTCAGATATAACAGGGGAAGCAAGACTGGTTTTAAAGACCTGTCCTGCCTGTTATCTCATCTCATAGTCTTTACAGATCAAATAATTCCTCGCGTAGTTGTGATAACTAAAGGGATTAAAGTATACCACGTCCATATTTTCATATATAGTTAGAAATGCGCCAATATCAGCAGGGTAATCCTAATCACATGATAACAGTCATGTTCTTAAAGTGATAAATGGCAGATGATATGGGCCTACCGCTTGGTCGAAAAATTAGGAATGCAACCGGTGCCTGGTAAAAATGATTCTTATCAATATTATATCGAACACCGCGAATTTATTCGAACGCGGAAAATAGTTCTCTTTATATTAAAAACGTGACTTATTTGAAAATTTTCAGACATTTGGGCACAAAAAAGGTTCGCTGCGGGCGCCCCGGGAACTTTACAAGGGGACACTTACAACCCAATTCGGTACAAATTGAATATAATTGCTCGATTTTTATACTTATTGTAAAGCCGGATGCATGGTAGAGTAGGTGAGGAAAGAATAGTGTGGAAAAGATCTCACTGAACTGCGATTGGGCTTTTAACGCTTTCTATCAGAAGTCATACCTAATCCAGGTAAGCTAAGATTATGTGACCAAACTCAATTCTTAAGTATTTAAAATAGAGTGTGTTTGAACTTGTTCTCCAAAGAGTATTTGCCTGTTGCCTCATGTTACAATTTATACTCGTAGCACAGTAGCACACACTACATAGACGTCACGTTAGTAATTTTCCATACAAAGTGTATGCGTTTTATTTGCTCTTAAGTGTATAATCACAATTATATAAAATTTTGAAAGATTCGAAAATATATGTTCTTTATCGTTTAAGTATAAACTAAAAGTAATTCGTAGGATTTTCTTTTGTTTCAATATAAAATAAATTAAGTACCTATAACAAGTGCAATAATGTATGTACACTAAACCTAATCGCAGAATTCCACGACCAAAACAGCTATTTAATTATACGAGTATAACGGGTTCGTACGAAGTGCAACTGGTACCTAACGTCAACAGTTACACTCATTTAGTGTGAGCCGTTTCTAAGGGCGCTATCGATATGTGCTGATTTTCATTTTCATTTCACTAATATATGGTCTGTAGTTGGTCAAAATTGCAAATGTTCGTGTTGATGTATCCCTCGGACACAAAGTATTCGTCAAAACGTGGAGAACTAGCAAACAGAGTGTAGAATTCCGTCGCAGTGGACGCGTCCCAAGCCCCCCAAAAACCCCGGTCCGCCTCGCGTCGTTGCCTCCGAAAACATCCCAAAAAAACGCCGCCCACAACTTTCAACAGATTAATTTGTCATTTGGAAACTAGTTTCGTGAAACAAATTGGAGAGAAAAAATCGGCCGGTTTTTGCGGCAAGCCATGAGAACATTATTTGGTTTGGCTACGAAAATTGGTCTAAGTAGTCGCCTTTTAGTTACAGCACTTACGATAGGAGTAGAGTTAAACTAATTTAAAAATGGACGCTACTCTCCTAGTAAAAATTGTTTCTTTGTGTGAGTTTTTGTGTAGGTATTGCATAGATGGATAGATAGATCATCATCATTCTAGCGTTATCCCAAATACAGTTGCATCCTGAATGATGCCTGCGGGGTTCGCTATCTAATCCTAGGCATGAGATGTTACGTAAGCGACTGCCATCTGACCTTCCAACCCAAGGGGGAGACTAGACCTTATTGGGATTAGACTTGTCAAGTGAGCGGGCAACTTGACTTTTACGTAACTAGAAGTTCTCCAGCCGCCTGAAGGCATCTAACTTGGCTTAACGACTGCTATCATAGACAGCAGCCAGGATCAACGGCTGAACGTGCCTTCCAAAGCACGAGAGCGCTCAGTTAGTAAACCACCCATCCAAGGATTGACCCCTGCCGACATTGCTTAACCTCGCATACCGCACGCGGTACGCGGGCGCCGCTATAGGCCACGAACGCTCATAGATGGATAGATACCTCGTGTGATCATAAGTTTTGAGACGGCTAAATACTCGTTTTTTTTTTTATATATACCTGTAAATATTTTGTTAATTTTACTTGAAAATAGTTTCATTAATAAACATACATAGGTATTATTTAAACTGCATTCCAATATTTTATGTAAGATGCCATTTATTGCGTCGGCTACACCTAGATAATGACCCCGCGAGACACGAAAAATGTCATCAGGGAATCTCTTACTTCTCTTCCAGTGGCTCATTTGTGAGTAACTATTTTTGAGTAGTATTTATGGCAGGTTTTTAGCTCTAAATTGTGTGTCAATAAAAGGTAATTTTGCCCAAAAAGACTAATCAGGAGTATTTAGAGCCGGGCTCGAAGAAAGTTACTTCTATTGACTGGTAAAAGACATACAGCAGCAGCAGCAGCAGTTTTCGTATGAAATTTAATTTTGTTACGGTGTTCTCCAAAACTTTGTCAAAAAACCAATTATTTAGACAAATAAACGTATCAAATAAGCTTTAAAAAGTGATTCCAATAGTCTATCTGGTAAATGGATAATTTTAAGGCATAGTTTGAGCATCTAGTATTAAAAATTGAAGGAAAAGGCTACCTTGTACGTAATAATCGACCGTATCGTAAACCTCGCACGGTGATAAGGTTGCAGTACGTTCTGTGCAGTAGTTGGAACATCTATCGACATTTTGGTGTACAATTTGTCGTTTCGCTGCGTTAACTTTCTTTCTACCATAGACATTAACTTGTCACTGAAAAAGGCGTTATTCGTTTCGTGCCGGCACCTAAGAGAGACCACGGCATTTAAAGGCTTAAATCAAAAATATTGAAAGCCAATTTAAATAAACTCTATTTACTTTTATCAGCTACAGTGCAGTGATTCATAGAAAATAATAACCTTGACAGGAATATTTTCTGTAATTGATTTATTTAAAACAATATTCGTCTCAAAACTTATGATCATACGAGGTAGATAGATTATTTTTTTTAGACAATAATATATATCACCACTGCAAAAAATTCAATCGATTAATCATCCTCTATAGGTATAATAATTAGTAAGTTTAAATATATGTACACATGTACGGTCACGAACTTCAATTGTTCAGCCATTTAGAGCTCACTTTATACTGGACACTTTATAGCTAACTATGATGCCTAGTGTCCTAAAGCCTCTAAATGGCTCTCAATTAGTCTGTGAGTGTACATATATTATTACAAATGCTTAGTTTACCTGAAGTTATGTTGTTTATTACCTATGTAATATTGCATGGTGGGCGGTGTGAAGTCCTTTAATTCAAGTCAAAATTATTTATTTGCTACGAATACCGTTTTTCACTGGATGTTACATAAATATTTGTCTCTAGTATTCACCCCATCTATAGGCGTGGAAATATTATACATTGCAATACATTAATAATAATTTTACTTAATACAATTAATTACATATAAGTATCTGCATTTAGAATGGTCATTTCATTATATTACATATTTAATTAATATTTGCCGAGGTAAAGTCTGACTTCATAGAAGCACTTTTCCAATAGCCATCTGCTCAGTTAGACTTTAAAGGCTTTTCCCTTAAGAGATCTAATGTCCTCGGGTAAATTATTAAAAATTTCAATGCACATATTTGAAACATTGCGTTCATAAATGGCTTTGCTGCTCGTTGGTTTGTACAGAAGGTTTTTTCCTCTGAGTCTCATCTGTCTTAACAAAGCCTCCTCACGCATTTTGAAGTAGAACAGATGAGACTCTACGAAAACAGATACTTCCCTAATGTACAAACTTGGCAGAGGCAGAATTCCCAATTTTTTTTAAAAGTGGAACACAGCTGTCACCTGTCCACGCATTGCATATGGCTCGAACACTTTACAGGTACTTGGTGGGTGGTTAAGGTATGTACAACCTGTTGACGCCGTGTTTCTTGCATACTTATTATACTTTTTCTACATTTTAACGTTATCTAAACAGAACAGAAAATTTAACTATCATTGTCACATAAAATATGTATTGAAATAAACCCCAATTCTTACGCAAATGGGATTTTATTAAAGAAATAAATCGGAAATCAAAAATGGCATCTTATGTTACCTCCAACCAACAATAGTCCCGGTGCACCCTGGCGGGTGTTGTCTCTGTGTGCGTCCCATGAAACGGGCACGGACAGCATCCGCTCGGTGTAATGCAAGGGCATTTCATTAAATTGTCGAAAGTTTGGTTCTACGTGTTGGCTATGTGGTACTCGTTTGGTACTTCAGCTCCTCGCACGCCTCCCAAAGGTCCGGGACAACATTTTCCCGTGAGCTGGAAAGGCAAACAAATAATAAAACTAATTTATGTAGATGTGAGCGAAAATAGACTATCACAATAAATATGCCAATCATCACATTACAAACATGATAATACCTTCATAAGGTGGAGTCTTGTAATTGCAACTATCTGGTTATTGCAACTAACTTATATATAGCTCCCTCTAAGCGTGATATAGTTCTTCTGTTAAAGTATCAGGAAGAAATATTATATTGTTGAATACAATGATCTTAGTGGGAGATATTTAAGTAAGTTTCAATAACCAGATAGTTGCAATAACAAGACTCCACCTTACTTGTTTATGGCTGGTGACGCGTATGGCGGTATGAGACGCGGACTGCCATGCCGTCATGCGGCTAAGGAAAGGCTCCTGCCTGCACAGTACATGGGTACAGACTAAGCAAGCTATATGCGGCAGTGTTTAGGAAGAGGTACTCGTACCATATGTTTGGAATAACTCCAGTTATTCACCTGTTCTTAAAGAAGACAAAATTTCCCATTTTTACAAAAAAGAATCAAGAGTATATAAAACCTTATTTACACACGTACGGCCTGCCAAGCATACGGCCTGCCTGATGGTAAGCAGACGCCGTAGCCTATGTACGCTTGTAGCTCCTGAAAAACCACAAGGCGCTACCGATCTTTTTTTTATTTGTGGATTCATTGTTCCAACACTCCACAGTGTGCAGGTAGATGGAAGTTTATATTCATATTCATTTATTCGTAAAAAATATATACTAGGTGGCCCATTCAAATCGGTCAGTATGGGAAAGTCTGAAACTATAAGACATACGAAGATTTGTTCTTAGGAACCATGTCACCGATTTTGATAAAAAGAAAAACTGCATTCATACATTTGAAAAAAACACTGTACCCAGCTAGGGAATCGAACCCGGTTGTTTTGAAAAAATAAACTTACACTATTTCTATTCAGATATCGTTTGTGTAGGTCTTAAGCAGTAAATGTCTCTAAGAAACATAATGTCTAAAATGAATAAAATGCATTTTTTTCACATACTTTAATTTATCATAGTAGGTGTTCAAAGTGACCACCGTTACAATATTCAACAAGTTCAGGCATGTAAAATTGTCTCTATGGTTGTTTGTACCTCTCTATAATTGTAAAATCGGTGACATGGTTCCTAAGAACAAATCTTCGTATGTCTTATAGTTTTAGACTTTCCCATACTGACCGATTTGAATGGGCCACCCTGTATATATACGAAGATTATAGTTATTAGGAATTAAAATATTATTATCTCGATTGGATTACATTATTTAAGTCACATTTATTACTAAGTGAAATTAAAATTAAAATGTCTGAAATACAATTCAAATAACATGCAAAATAATTAATTAAAATACATATATTCGTCAATGTCATACGAGTAAAAAGCATTCGCCGTAAGCCATTTTTTTAATGTATTGAGAAATGTCACGTCACTTTCAATATTCTTAATTTTGTCGGGAAGTTTATTATAGAAACCTAGCCCCACAATAGACACCATTTTGTTTGATTTTGCAAGTCGGTCGTTTGCTTCTATCAGAAGTTTAGAATTTTATGCTGGATTTAAGTAATACACTGCTATATGTAGGTACCTATTGTGTTACCTACGTGGCCCTCAGGCTAAAGCCTCGAGGGTGATCCTCGAGGGGGCTTGATTTCTTCAGACTTACCTCTAAAAAGCCTTCCAGACAGTTCAATTCCAAATAGAAATATGCTGCATATGTTGTAGAGTTTTTTTATGTAGAACCTCTACAATGCTATATCAATTAAGTACAGTTACAAAAATACCCAATAAATAAATGTAGTAGCGCGACACATTATGTAAATATTTTTACAAGCGGAAACGTCCACTTAGCGGAATCCCGCCCGGGGTGATCAATTTTTCGATTTTTCATTTTCGGTTAGAAACTACACATTACTGCACAAGTTCTTACAGTAGAACTAGCAATTTTAGGCCACATTAAGCACAAATTGCACCCGTCCAAATGTCGCCAGCTATTGTGTTTTTGCCGGGATTATACTAATCCAATCTCTTGTTAAGAGACGGTACCTTTTTGGATGCGATTGCGCTGCGCTTACGGTGGTCAAAGACTCGAATTGCCGCTCTTAAACAATTACAAAGGGTCGCCGGCGCGGTTGTTTGTTTCTGGAGTCGCAGGCGTTCTTAGGCTTAGTCCTATAGTACGTATACTCTTATAATAATAATATTTATTATTATCTCTGTATTTATGTAAATGATCTGCCATATATGGTAAGCCGAAGATCAGGCATTGTAATGTTCGCAGACGACACCTCATTACTGTTCAAGGTAAATAGGAGAGATACTGAACTCATTGAACCAAATAATACCCTCTCCATGATATCTGACTGGTTTGCTGCCAATAACTTAGTATTGAACCCGAAAAAAACGAAATGTATTAAATTCTCTCTTGCGAACTCATCAAACAGAAACTTATATACAAATATTAGACTTAATGGTCAAACATTAGAATTTGTTACTTCTACTGTATTCTTAGGTATTACATTGGACTCAAAATTGCAGTGGGGTTCCCATATAACAGCGATAGGAAGTAGGTTGAGCTCTGCTGCATTTGCAGTCAGGAGAATAAGGCAGCTTACCAATGTGGCAACGGCACGGTTAGTTTACTTTGCTTATTTTAATAGTATAATTACTTATGGTCTTATCTTATGGGGATCAGCTGCAGATATTGAAACTGTTTTTATTTTGCAAAAAAGGGCTATCCGAGCAATTTATAACTTGGGGTCACGTGAGTCATTAAGAGAATTTTTCAAAGAAATAGATATTCTAACCCTGCCGTCCCTATATATATTTGAAATAATAATGTATGTTAGGAAGAATTTGGGCAATTTTCCAACGAACGCTGATAAACCAATAGCCACGAGAAATACTGGGAAACTGAAAGTAACCTTCTATAGACTAGTAAAGGCGAAAAAGTCGTTCTTGGGAAATTGTATCAAATTCTACAATAAAATTCCTAAACACATTACTGAACTTAGTAATTCTAAATACAAATCTGTAGTAAAACAAACACTTATTTCAAAAGCATATTATAAGATAAACGATTACATCATGGATAGGGATGTTTGGCAGTGATAGCGTCCTGCACGGGTAATCTATCGCGAAAATATGTTTTCTACTGTAGCATTGTTATTTCAGTTATTTTGTAGTAGCTGACACTGTAATTTATATTTAACTATACAATGTATATTGTTTTGAAAAAATGACACCTCGCCGAGTTTCTTACGCCGGTTCTTCTCGTGGCAGAGGTTTATTTTTCCGAACCGGTGGTAGTTTATTGACGTTCATAGGTGCATGTAATATGCCTAATTTGAAGAATAAACTACTTTTACTTTTTTACTTTTACTTATTTTCGTACTTAAGCTAGGTTTTTTTACAATAACTTTATAAAAGTAAAATATATAAACATACAACATACATACACAAAAGTAAAATATACAAACATATATACAAATTATAAAAGCATTATAAAAAACCTAGTTTGCCGCCGGCAGCGAGGCAGGGCCTAAACTACCGGTGGTTAGGGCGACAGCGAGAGAAACCTCCGGACTATCCGCGCCGTGTCCAGGAGTACCGCCTTCTGTATCTGACCCTTGACCCAGCCATCTAACGAGAGTCCCTTGTGATGTTGGTCGAGACTCTTCGCTATTAGACCGTTCGCGGAGACGACTATCGGAACAATGATCGTTGAATCAACATCCCACATGGCGGTTACCTCGTGTGCCAGGTCTAGGTACTTGCTAGATTTGTCCTTCTCAGCCTTCACGAGGTTCTCGTCATGGACGATGGTGATGTCAACGAGTATTGCCTGGCGCTTCAATCGATCTGTCAGCACGATATCAGGCTTGTTGGCTACAAGCGTTGCACGACCATTCTCGAGATATGTATATATATATTTTTTTTATTATAGGAGTTAGCCTACCACGTCATAAAGCATGTCGGTGGACTGTCCAATTAGTCCGACTATCCACCACCATATCAGCCGAAAACGTCCACTGCTGGACATAGGCCTGCCCCAATTTCAAGGAGGGTAAATGCCATAATCGCCACGCTTGGCATGCGGGTTGGCGATCGCAGTACCTCCACCGCATTTTAGGGATGCTGCTGCCCATCCCCCGGTGGTCGTAGTCGTAGTTTTAGGACATACCCGGGTCCCGGGTCCGACGATCCTATGTATGCTATTAAAAAATTAAAAAATATAGAATATGAGTTAGCAATACCAAGGCATTGATGACCTTCATACAGGATCCAGGGTGGTTAGAGCTACCCCTGACCTCATGCAAAATTAGGGACGTTGGATGTCGACTAAACTAAACCAAGTTACTAATTAACATTGTCTCAGAACCACCACTATACACAGCCATCAAGTACCAATCCCACATACTTTAAACGCTTTTTCCCACCACTTCAGTTATTGGATAAAATTACGTATTTCGCCGTCACAAACCATCCTTACACTTGAACAAACAAACAGTTTAGCGGCGTTTAGCACAAATTGCACCCGGCCAAATGTCCCCGACTATTGTGTTTTTGCTAGGATTATGCCAATCCAATCCCATGAGAGCCTTTTCTACAGTTGCGTCGACTTTCCGTTTGGTTTAATTCAATCACCCATCTTACCTGGGCTTGTATTCTGCCACAAACATTCCAATACGTGATGAATCCATACTATAAACTGTAGGCAGATATTATCAGGTAATATTACAAATGCAAAAGTAAATATCTGCTTGTTTGTCTGAATCCCAGGGAAGGATATAGGGTACCTAATATTTATCCTAAAAAATAGTCCCTAAGCCCTAAGGGGCTGTAAAAAGGGGCGGAAGTTTCTATGGGAGTTTGATAATTTATACTACACCTGTATCTCTCTCTGTGTGTGAAATCTAATAGCATATGTGATTATTAGATTCAGATTTTTTTTTTTCATTGATATAAATTACAGTATAAATTTGCATTCATGTCAAAAGTATATATAAGAATTTACATCATTTATTTATTTATCGTAAGGCAATCATTTCGAACCGCGAGATCTTCGAGAAGACAGTACGGTTTACATCATGATACATCATCATTAGCGAGTATACGCGGATGGAGTCGCGAGCAAAGCAAAGTAGAGCAATCTTACCTACTGCCATTTTAAGTTATCCGGGATGAAAACTACACATTATGTTCATTTCGGGACTCAACTATTGCAATACCTACCACATGAAAGTTGCTTCAGCGAAAAAACAAGGAAGACTGGCAGAGTTTCTTTCGAATTTATTATATAACAATACAAAATACAATGTTTAAAATACGTATAGTAATATTTATCGCAGAATGCAGGCGGCGCACCTGAGAGTTAAAAGGGCTGATGTGCATCGTTTTTACCAAAACCTGCGACTTATGTTATTCAGTGTTGCGTTATCTTGTTCAAAGCAAATTTGTAATAGTGCACATAAGTGGCAGTTGAAGAGATCCTTTTTTGCAATCTTTATACTTACCTAGTTTGATCTGTCGGACAATTTGATTCATAATCCAGTCTTAAATGTTCATTTCGCACGGCATTTGAGTACTTGCATTGCTCGTATAACTGTAGCGGGTACGATTCGAAACTCTTTCAAATACTTAATTACTGCTCATAAGACAAGTGAAATAGAAAAATAAAAGTAGGTACCAAACAATGTAAATACTATTTATTCTTTTACACTCGAAAAATCGCGACAGAGACAACTTGAAACAAAACGCAAGAGTATTAACTAAATAATAGACTCAGCCCTAAACTATGGTTCAACAATGATATTTATACGTTGGTTATAAGAGAAAAGATTCAGATATGAAGTTATGTAAACAATGCTAGTCATGGCTGAGGGTGGTCCGACGGGCGCCCCGCGGTGACATGCCACGTAAAATATTTCATCATACCGCCATCGCTGTCATCGAAATTCTATGACGTGACCGACCGACCAACGCGCGGCCGGCCGAACTACAGATTAAATAGAATACCAACAGGAAATTAGAATGTTGACATCCAACTATCAAGTCAAATCAGCAACTTTTTGTGGAACGTCAAAAGCGTAATAATAGACGAGTATGTATTTTGTATGGAAATTGCTTTAAGTGACGTTACCACTTTTCTATGGACAAACAGCGTCAATTTTTTTTTCTTATAATTCGTCTCGTTCCTGTGCTAGCTCCCGCCAATCTGTATAAAACGCATCAAAGCCGTCCCATCTCCTTTTCGGTCTGCCTTTGCCTCGGTAGCCATCCTGTGGAAACCATTCGGTGGATAATTTGGCCCATCGCTCCGATTGCATTGCACAGACATGTCCCACCCAGTATTACCACTTCAGCTTAGCGGCTTTAAAACCCACACTTACGATACCAGTTTCGGAGCGCAGCTTCGTCTTCCAGATTCGATCGAATCTACGGATTCCAAGTATGCTGCGCTGCATTCCATTGCTCGCTGGCAAATCGTAGGTCGAGACTTTTGGGCTTTAGTTAGTGACCAAGCTTGGGTGCCATAGGCTAGGATAGGCAGAATGCACATGTTGGCAAGCTTGCGCATTTTAAAGGTTTTTTTTTTAAGTTTACTCGTCCATAGCTAATACGATGGCAAAAGGTATGTTTAAAAATAAAATCGGCTAAGAGCATATCGGACCATGCTCAGTGTTGAGTTCCATAGTTGCCCAATGAACTTACTTTTAAAAAATCAATCACAAGCAAAAAGGAATACTTTCGAAGCGTTTCATACGTCTTTTACTAAGAAGGGAAGACTTTTTACGATAACTCAAAAACGGCTTAATTGATCATGTCCGCTATAGTTTTCGTCGGAAGTTCTTATTAAGCTTTACTTTCATATTTTTGTTTTCATATTTTTTGGACCTGTAACAACCCCTAAGGGGAGAAAATTAATGAAAACTTATGGAAAATCAAGGAAAGTCTATCCAAAGAAAGCCTAACTAAAATTTCCCTAAAGTTCCTAAAGTATACCTAAAGCTTAATACTTACTTTACCAGAAAATCTGAAAACCAGGATTTTCCACAAGTTGCTAATACCTACTGAAGTTCTAAAGCTTTTAAAGTTCCTCAGATCTAAATGATAGGGTTCCTACTATAGGGAAAGAAAATAACCCCAAACAAAAAGTTGAGAGAGAAAATAAACAAACAAAACATTTATTTAATAAAATTGAATTTACTCTAACCTCGAATCTAATAAAGTCCGGGGAGAACTTTATTAGACATCCGCTTGATTACTAGGCCAACCTAGACAAGGGAAAACAAGCGGACACACAAAAACCCTTGTTGCCATAAAGCTAATACAATCAGTAATTTAAATAACTTGTTAAATTACAATATCATAAAAAATCTAAATAATTGAAAGATTAATGGCATGATCATCTAGTGACATATTTAAGACCTTGTTATAAAACTTAGTAACCATAGTTCACTGAGGTGTGAGAAATGTATAAACAATTGAGAATCGGACTATGTTTAAACAATATTACAACATAACCTAAAATTAGGATAAGCTTGCCTAAACGAATAACAACAATATCCTATAATATCCTATGAATAATCAATTACTAACCATGAACACAATATTATGAAACCTATAACAAACATACTAGAGATTAAAACATTATCATGAGAATAATAAAAGCAATAAAACAACACTCTTAAGAAGTATTTCTAAATTATCAACAATGCTATATGAACCAGAACAAGTGTAGAATCTAGCCTACTATTTAAATACCGTCGTTGGCTGTGTGATCAGTAAAGGCTTAAATAAATTGCTTGGAATTAAATGAAGGCAAGTATAAATGATCCGAAGTAGTCATGTAGTACCTAGAAGATTAAGTGTTTAGAAAAAATGGTAGAAAATAGTTAATGGAGCAAAATAAGTTATTGTAGCATATATAGTTAACGTGGTAGCAGATAAACGTAGGTAAATTCCTGTGAAACATAGTAAGAAAAACCTTAAAACTAAATTTGCTATGTCGAGATAGCATTAATGTTTCCTACAAAATAGGATATAACAGGTAAAGTCTGGCTTCTTACCAAATATGGCGTAAATCTCAATCTAAAAGATATGAGAACATTGTAAATATAAAATAGCTGATTGCACGCAACCATAAAGCCACAGTTCCTCATAAAAGTACCATGCATAAGTCATATAAACCACCAAGCCATTTCTGGACATGATGAGGCAACTATGTCGAGGCAGAAGTCTCGCGAAGGAACCTGAGCCTCAAGCTAGCCGCTTGGATATGTCCCTACCTAACACCTAACACGAGCAATCAGGGTATCTTCGCAGGTGGTACAGGCACAAGGCACATGACCGAGACTATGAGAGTTATGTGACAATAGCGCCTGATGAATGAACATGTACATGGTAATAATAAGAGCGTAGCCCATAATATTATGAGACCAGCCATTTTATAATGCATAAAAGCATAGGCAAAGTAAACAACTGTGATCTAAATTAGAAGCCAGTGTACTATGATCCACAGATCAGCTGAAATATAAATATATTATAGTGGCACTCTATAAAGGAGGCCTACGTCCAGCAGGGGACGTCAATCAGATCATATGATGATGATCAATCTATTACCTCGTACCCAAATATTGTGCAAACAAAACAAAGCTGTTACTATTCAGGTTTAGCATCCAAATCGAATCATACAGTCATCCCATAAGCTAAGTATCACTACTGAGTTATGCAACCGCAAGACCTCAGCATTGACCAGCGTTCTCACGACAGCAAGGAGTTTTGCTCGAGTCTTCAATAACCTGTATCGCCATTGAACTTTCACATCCCATCTCGCCCATATAGTAGAGTATATAAGGGTACATATATATTGGGGTCTTTAATGATCAGTTTCAGCAAACGGCAATACAGATTTCTCGTCCGTACGGATCTATAGTGTCTTGTATGAATCAAAGATTCCGACAAGCAGTAATAGAATCCGGCACCTAACCGGGTCAGCAGCCCTTTTCAAAGCCCGTCCCGTGGATTCAGTCCAAAGAAGAAAGCCTGTCGTTAAGAATCTGTAAAGACTGTCCCTAACACCCATTGATGATAGTATTTCATCGATCTGGAGGAAAACCGTTCTTTAGCAAAATAGTTATTATTAGGTATATTTGGGTACTACATGTACAACCAAAACCTCTCGTCATAGACTGGAACAAACCACACATTATCGTATCAAACGATTGGCAGTCCAGGCTGTGACGTTACCTCATTGCTGGAAATAGCCACGGATAAGGTCCATTGCGGCCAGTTCCAACAACTACAATACAACCAAAACCTTTTGTCATAGGCTGGAACAAACCATACTTAATCGTATCAAACGATTGGCAGTCCAGGCTGTGACGTTACCTCATTGCTGGAAATAGCCACGGATAAGGTCCATTGCGGCCAGTTCCAACAACTACAATACAACCAAAACCTTTTGTCATAGGCTGGAACAAACCATACTTAATCGTATCAAACGATTGGCAGTCCAGGCTGTGACGTTACCTCATTGCTGGAAATAGCCACGGATAAAGTCCATTGCGACCAGTTCCAACAACTACAATAAATTAGTAGTAAAATATGTCAGTTGGTAGATAGATATAGAATACTGAAACAGTATCTACTCGTAACACGAGTAAGTATAGATGAAAATATTAACGTAATATGAATTACGTGTGACAGACTATGCTGTAATTGGAAATCAAATTCCATCAAGATAAATAAGTAAAGATCATCACTCAAGACATTTGTCGTACGTGAAATATCGTTGTAAGACAAAATCAGATCACACAGCCAACGATAGCATTTTAGGCCTGTTGTAAAGACAACATTAATTATGATATTTAAATTGCCAGAGAACATAAATAAGTATCATAGATTGAATAATACAATCAGAATAATGATGAAGATATTGACGTAATATTAATTACGTAGTAGACAGATTTGCAATTGGAAACCAAGTTCCATCGAAGGATACATAAACCAAGATCACACAAGATATTGGTTGTAAGAAAATAATATACTTAGATCACATAACGCAACGATAAAATTTCGGCTTGCTATAAAGATAACATGATTTAAGCCATTTAAATCGTAATAGAACATAAACAAATATAGCTCGCACAATAAATGGGTTTCAGAGATTAAGAAAATCATATCTCATAACGCAACGATACCATTTCGGCTTGATATCATTTATGCCATTTAAATCGCAACAGAATATAAATAAGTACCATAGCTCACACAGTCAGAAAGTTTTGCGAAACTTAGAAAACCATCCAAGGATCTCTTCATCTGTGCGTGTACAGCCGTATTCTTCAAAGCCGTCATGCCGGAACAATTCCCATATGCAGTTGTTGAAGCCTTGACCAACCAGCTCGATGTCGCAGCACATCTTCGTGACCATCTTCTAGCAGTGGTAAGGAAAGCCGTTGATTGCCACTCAGGGTTGTAGGAGATAACCCAGAGATAAAATGGTATGGTGTTCAGTAGCGCCCTCAGGTTGAGCATTGGAAGTATGGCAGGTCGTCATAGCACAGGTGTAGTTCGCGATGACTTCATTGGTAGTCAGTTGTTCGCAGCGCCGGAAACTTCAAGTAACATATGGTAATGTGTGCAGGAACGCCGTTGGATATAGCGTTTGGTGGATGCTTGGCGGATGTCACATTGTCATGGCACAGCAGTAGATTGATGGTGGCCTGGATCTGGTCATCGATTATCCACATGGTATCTTCTGAGTATCAGTGATGTGGCTGGCACGCTATCCTTCTCTAAAAAAGGTTTGATTTCGCAAAACCTTCCAAACGCCCGAACTATGGCATAGAAATCTACTAGATGTAATAATCAATTGAATGTTAAACACTAATTGAACCCTACTTATTTAACTACCTACATTAACACAACCAATAAATACCCTACACTAATAATGCAAAACCAATGATAACCGCAAAACCTATGAAAATATACAAAACCTACTCAAGAATTCGTAATGAATGTGTTGGATATTAATAGTTATATTTATCATGTATAATAAATTGTGATAAAGTTCATTCAAAGTTATAGAAACATAGAATACGACTAGACACATACATCATCCAAATACTTTAGAGGAGATACTCGTACGTATTATTTCAATACGAAACGCATAACCACTGTTAGTATATCACGAAATGTAAATCAGGCGCTACGTATTACATTATAAAATGATACGCCCAAAACACATCAAAGAATTAATAAATCTCGCAACATTAAAATAACACTGATTCGATACTATAATCAACATGAACATGACACACTCATTATTATAATTCTATCCTATAAAGATATCCTACAATCCTCAAGTCAGTAAAGAACCTGTAACGCGCCCGTGATTCCTCTGGAATCGCAAGCACCTACATGTAACCGTGTCTGCTTACCATCAAGCAAGACGTAAGCCAGTTTGCTACAGTCATTGTATAAACAGTATAAATAATTTATGATCTATGATCAAGGCATAATAGTTAAAAGTATAAAATTCGGTAATAACCAGCTCGTATGAATAGCACCTACGCAACTCAATAAATGAAATAGTACACACAAAATCCGCCACCATAATTTGGTAAATAATTAGCATGCACAATAATTGTAGGTCGAATAAAAGACAGTTTATTTATTAAATCAGGTAGTAATCAAACGCCGCCGATGTACCTCTCATATAGCAAATATATAGATAACGCAGTTGTTAAATAAGGCAATACGACACTCGATAGAATAAAATGCCTCTCTAACGGAGAAAGTGATAAAATTCTATTATCATCCGTTTACGGGAATGTGATATGCTTTATCGAATCCTCATACATATCTTCCACCAGAGAGTTATCTGGCCAGGTAAATATATATAATTAACCACATATAATCTCCGGACTCGTCCGTATCGACAAATATGGTTCGATTATTGATAAAGCACGTCAGAAATTAACAATTTAAAATTACGAGGCTATGCTAATCCCGAATCACCATACATACCTAAATCTAGGGGGTACCCTAGCGAGATAAATATGTATAGGTAACCATTTTACTCTCCGGACTTGCTCCGTTACGAGAAATATGGTTCGATTCTTGGATAAGCAATACCTTCATAACGTCTCACTTCAGTAAAACAAAATTAATAAAGGAAAACGAATTATGCTTGTGGTTTATCTAGTCAAATAACGGAACACTAATGTATCACCAATATTTGCTATACGAGGTTTTAAGACATTCGCTGACAAAGGAATCCCTGTGAACAGAAAGGATTATTCACACACATCCTAAATATCCTAACACAGTGAAAACCCTATCAGAATCCCTAGCCATGACACTTTAAACAACTCACATAAAGACACTCCTGAAGTACCAAGACTAATGTTACTTGTCGCTCTGGTGAAGGCAAAAAGTCTCTAAAACCGTTGTGAATCTCCTTATATATCCCCCTCATCCGATCATCAGTGCCACCAATATCACGCGATCACTATGTTTTTTCCGTAAATTTGGATGGAACGATTCTCATTGGTTTTCAACCTAAATCTGAAATACTATTGGTTGACAAAACTCGCAAGTTCTCCTACTCGACACCAGACACCTCCACTCTCGCTATTCCTTTTAAAACCCCACTAAAATAAAAAGTCACCTATGCAGAAACAATTGCTTACTTTATCATAAATTTCATTTTAGTTGGGTAATCATAAAGTCAGGCGCGAGTCTACCCGCTCAAGCCGGCTCGGCAGCTATTGTTATTCAATTAATAACTTCCATCAGCGAGACTCACAGCTCACGCCTAGTATATCTTGACACCGAGATCCGTACTAACAACTCGTAGTCGGAGGTCAGACCTACACTGGTTCGCCTAAGGTGAGGTCATTTTTACTTCAACTTTAGCGCTGTGAATTATGTGCTCACAACTACCCGTATAAATTCAGATGGCTATCTCAGATATCGCTACTGGACCTACCAAATGACGTACTTTTGACACGATTGGATTATTATCTCTTGTCAGTTAAGCAACTTGTCGCTAGATGGCCCTGCCTGGCCTAAATAAACATTAACAAAACTTTGTTAAAGCTGTTCTAATAATTATATTGATATACTATTCTGAAATACAATAAAAATACATTAAAACTTGGGAGATATTATGAAGAAATAGTAAATAATCGAACCTATTAAAACTTAATTTAAAGCCCATTAATTTTTACCATGAAAACTTTCATCGATAATGAAATTTCAAGAAAATAAATAAGCTTTCCCGATTTTCCCGAAGCTTAGAAGCTTTCATGGGCTGAGGGATGTCGTTCTGTTACAGACCCTTAGTTCAAAAGTTAGCGGGGGGGAGACACATTTTTTTTTTGGAGTTAATATATCCGTAAATATTTATTTTATCAAAAAAATTGGATGAAGATCTCTATTCATTTTGAAAGACCTATCTAACAACAACCCACACCATAGGTTTGAAGCAAAAAAAAACATCCCCACTTTAGGTACGTGTAGGGGAGGTACTCATAAAAAAATTAGATTTTATTTTACGACTTTATTAGTTTTATTGATTCATATATCCATACCAAATTGCAGCTTTCTAGCACTAACAATCACAAACTAAAGCCTCGGACAGACGGTCAGACAGACAGACAGACAGACGGACATGGCGAAACTATAAGGGTTTAGTTGACTATAGAACCCTAAAAATGAAAGTGCCATAATATGCGTTCAGCTTGTTCGTTACTGGCACGTAGTGGGACGTGTGCCTTTGGTGGTCGAATTACCATGTTTTACACTAACCTGTGTCGGACACAGACCCAACAAAAGGTGCCTTCATCCTTAGCACATCAACTGATATCTCACGATTAAACTTAATTTCATCAGTAAAATAGGCCCTGGAATAGAAGCTGGCTACAAACAATAAAAAAATCAATATTTGATTCAAAAATGCGGCAACATTAAAAAACAGGCAGACATTCAAATAAAGAACATAGCGAGCGCGTCGGCGCCAACGTTCCAAGTTTCTTTTTTCAAAAGGGCCCGTTCCAATTTGCTCGGCTACGCGATTCATAACCTCTCTTGCCTCGCCTCATCACTTCGTCTTATAGAACTTGACTGAAAGATTCGTAATAGCTTCGTAATCGCAAAACTGACATATATTGGTTCGCATGAGGCGAGTTAAGTAAGCGTTGTGAACTAGCCTGACCAACGATTGATGCTGACGACATGTGTTGATGCTTTGCTAATTAATTGAAAAGTTTTTCTCGAAGCCATTTTATATTGAATCTCGCAAGAACATCTTGTAGAAAGACAGCAAGTGTATTTTACACATTAGTGTCTCATTAGGTATATAACTTATTAACCTTGCTTTCGTATTGTTAAGCTAAAAGGAATACCTACCTAGATATAATTTCATATTATATCATGAATTCAATCCGCATCCGCAACAAACTCGTGCGATTCCAGTTGTACTTATCTTGAACATATAATATCGCTTTTCTTCCATGGCTCTGATTTCAGAGAAGTCATGGCTCTGAGTTCGAATCACTAAATCTAGGTCAAATTGATTCACAGTTCCATATCGAACTTTTTTAAATAGGTAAGTAGCAGTATCACATGAAAAACATAAATGTAAAAATGAGAGCCAAGTTGAATATTAAGAATATGCGATGCGTGGTTGTCGTCTTCACCGACAAAAGAATTGAGATGCAAATGGGTGCCAAGTTCCGTAATTTTATCTGAAAAGGTGCCAAGTCTGGCACTAGATTGTTTACAGTAAAACAAATTTGTTGCGGTTTAATGCATTTTGAACCTTAACTTGGCAGTTTTCTATGCAGTATGTTATAATACCATAAAAGCTGTTGGATATTTACGAAAACTGCCAAGTTAAAGCTCAAAATGCATGGACTTTAATATTTCAATAACTATTTCACCTATATTTATGAAATTTGGGGTATAGGTGTTCTAAAGGATCTTAATACATATACCAGTTTTTAGGGTTCCGTAGTCAACTAGGAACCCTTATAGTTTCGCCATGTCTGTCCGTCCGTCTGTCCGTCCGTCTGTCCGTCCGTCCGCGGATAATCTCAGTGACCGTTAGCACTAGAAAGCTGAAATTTGGTACTAATATGTATATCAATTACGCCGACAAAGTGGTAAAATAAAAAGTGGAAAAAAATATTTTATTAGGGTACCTCCCCTATACGTAAAGTGGGGAGTAATTTTTTTTTTTCATTTTAACCCTAACGTGTGATATATTGTTAGATAGGTATTTAAAAATAAATAGGGGTTTACTAAAATCATTTTTTGATAATGTTAATATTTTCGGAAATAATCTCTCCAGAAGTAAAAAAAAATGTGTCCCCCCCCCCCCTCTAACTTTTGAACCATAAGTTTTAAAAATATGAAAAAAATCTCAAAAGTAGAACTTTATAAAAACTTTGTAGGAAAATTATTTTGAACTTGATAGGTTGAATAGTTTTTGTAATTTTTTCAAAAAAAAAAAATGTGACGGATGGAAAACTACGGAACCCTACACTGAGCGTGGCCCGACACGCTCTTCGCCGGTTTTTTTTCTTTTATGTTAAATAGGTTTGGAGTTAGGCGTCAAAAGTGGTTCCAAACGGTTCGTGTAAAATAACACACGGCCGCTGCTCGCCAGTTCCTGGAGTGACCTTGGCTGGACACGCTGCCGCGTGTCTAGATAGTGACATGACTGTATCGCGCGATTATAATGACCGTATAAAAGGGCAATTTACCTAACACTTTTCTCCTTTTTACAATCGAATAAGATGAAAAAGTATTAACTTACTTTTGCTCTTGACTGTACATGAATCGCATGCAATTGATGCAATACATTGCGGTTTTTGACCGATTGAAATAAAAAAAAAGTAAAAAATACAGTGAAAAATGGTTAAATTTGCAAAATAATTATTGAATTTAATGAATCATTATTCTAAGATTAAAACTACTATCATTGTAGGTAAATATATTAATTATTGTTTTTTGACTTTTGTCCATTTATATTTAGGATTACCTTAGCTATTATTGACATGTAAAATACATTTTATAACTTTGACATTGTACTATTAGATATATTATAATAACAGAGACAATAAAGAAAGAACAAATAAATAAAACTAAGACTAAAGGTACCTAAAAATTTGCCCCAGATCGCTGCCAGGCGGTAGTGTGCCCAGAAGGCTGGTAGCATTGCCACGTTGTATGGCGAGGTAAAAGCCAGCCTTCTGGTCACGTGAAGCGCTTGCACAATCCAATATACGACAGCTCTTTATTCTTCGTACTTGTCTCGTAGCGCTTACTTGGCACGGAATTGCATAAAGAAATGTTACAAAAGCGTGTCTAAACTAAATCAACCCTCAGTCAAATCCAATTTCGCCAGGAGATTTGGGGATTCTGTAAGAGCATCGGTTTACAACGCAATAACAAAATTCTGGAACTTTCTGTTGTAGAGGCAAAGCATTGGCTACTTTAAATTATAGAAAAACTGAGCAGATTATGCAACAGTCCTCCTAGATAACTTTTATAATCCTTGACAGACTTTCGTTTTATAAGTATAATTTTAAGTTTTTAAAGAAAAAATAATTTATAATTAATGTTCATGTAGTTTTGGCAAAATCTCTACAAAATTAATTGTTACTGGTCGCCCAAGATACAGGCTGCGCCTAGTTTGGGGACCCCTGTTTAAACCTTGCCAATCCTAATCCCGCTGTATGCATATTTTTAACTTCTAATGTACCTACATATTGTGTGTTATGTAATTACTGTGTGTGCAAATAAAATTCCACATTTTTACGTGTATGTTGGCTGTTGGCATCGCTGTACTTGTTTCACAAGTTTATCATTCATTGTGCAAACGGCACAACTTTCGCGTAAAATGGACGGTTGTTTGTTAGAGAGACGTAAGTATTTACTTAACCACTAAAGTCATATTTATTTCGAGTAGCAACTAGTTTGGCCACAACGCTATTTTTAAAAGAAGTTTCTTCAGCATCAAACTAACCTCTCAAAAGTATCCGCCAATGACTAATCCGTTAAGTTTAACTGCAAGAGGTAGGAATTGTTATCTGGCCTCACCTACAGTTCGCAGCTTATCTCCCCCCTCCCATAATGAGGCTAGCATGGGGCGTGTGAACGTATTTAATTTTGAATAGATTGAGGTTGGTAGATTATTCTAATGGAGTCGAATTTTAGGGTTCCGCAATAAACAAGGAACCCTGGAAGGATTTTTGTGTCAAAAATCATGGTAGTAGTATATATAATAGATTTAAAAGGTGAACCATAACATCTAAGCAGACATTACTAGTTAACGAGTAACAGCCTAATACTTAAGAAATGTACCTGAAAAAGCAATCTTGCGTACAATTTTCATTTATCATCACTTAGATATCTTTGTTAGTTGTGTCAAACATATAGTAAATATACTTATATTTACACACAAACTTTTGTGTGCTATTTAATGTAACGTGTGGGCAACTACGGAATCTTACATTGCGCGTGGCCCGACACCCACTTGACGGTTTTTCCAGAAACGTTGCTTGCGCCACGTCCACCGAGCAACACGTTCTCGTTCGTTCGTCTGCACTTTCATCAGCGGAATAGCAATAGAAGATCGTTAACCGAGGGCTGAAAGGCACCCATGTTTGACGAGATATTTTGGCGCTTAAACGAAGAGAGCGCGCCAATAGTTCGAAACTGAAATGGGCGGTTTCACACGAGTTATACACACTGCTTTTAATTTCGAATATGAGGAAACTAACAAAATGCGAAATATGCTAAAACCATTTTTTTTTCAATTGTACCACTTTCAGCACGTCGCTTTGACGAACAATGACCCACTTTTAGAGTATGAGTAATGAAATGGAATATTGTTCTAGAGACTATACGTACTAGGGTACTAGCCTATAGCGTATAGCGTTCATGCTAGCCCCACAGATCTCACGGACCTCGGAGCTATTTACCGAATAACTGTGGAACTGTGTTGTTTTCACCACTACTATTTTGTTTCAGTTTCTCCAGATAATAGTTCTTTATAACAATATTAAATTGAAGCTAGCTAGTTCGAGAACTTGGGCATTAAATATTATGAGTTTGTTTTTAATCCGATACATTAATACAAATTGGGCAACATAATTACTACTTTATTCATCGATAAATTCGATAAGCCATCGCGATGTAACTAATCAAGATTACGTTATTACAGGGATCGGAAATTTGGATACTTTTATATCGACACTTCGGCCTCAGTACGTACACCGCGTTGTTGTTGAGTAGCATGGAGGCGGACTCAATTTAATTTTACTAATAATTTTGCCGGGGTTTCCCGGAATACCAAAAAATTGGATAACACAAACACATCCATATTCCGTAATCAAAACACGATACCTTTGACGCCCTTAAACGGACCACCATATTTTTTTATTTTTACAACCTGTATGTCGTTAAAACTGTTTACCAACGTGAATGTTGCTAAAATCTACTGAAAATCGTCATAACTTTTCGTTATGCTTTATATACAATCCCGGAAACTAAATACTAGAAATATTAATTTTAAGAATCCGACTCCACACTTGCTTAACATTGTTCCGGGAGGTTGCTAGTTGTAGGTATAAAAGTATCCGATTTTCCTATGCCTTATACCTAACATAAGATTGACTCGTTACATAACCGGAAATAGTACATTTCTATAGAAGTGCGGAAAGTTTGTCATTCTGTACGAGTCCCAAGGTGTCTTGGCCCGAGCCGCAGGGCGAGCGTGAAGACACGAGACGAGTGATAATGACACTCCCGCACGTATATCGAGCGACGTTTTTTAATAAATTTGCGAGAAAATGACAATTTAATTTAGTGTTTTTTTATATTTGAAATAACCCTGTAAATTGTCAAATATTAAATCTTGTATAATTTTATATATATTAAATGGATAGTATCAATGCCAAACGGCGTAGTAAAAGTGATTGAACTCGGTGGGATATTTGGCTTGGAACAATAGAATTTAAAAAAAAAGGAAAAGTAAAAAGCATTAGTGGGAGAAATTCAACTTTTCGCACGATATATAGCTACGAATACAGTTACAACTGCTAGCTATTAAAAATGTCATTATGCGATCAACTTTATGCACGCTTGAAAACGTTACGTAAACACCTCTCTGGGTATAAGTTTTGGGTACGATGTTACTTACACTCCAAAAGGTAAATGGTCCAGTGCGCGACACTAACCCAATACATAAGGATTTTTAATCTTATGTCATAATGACGGTGGTCATCAATATGTGTCATTGGACCAGAAGGTGCTAAGCATTGGGACATTTTCCGTATACACTAGGTATTATCTGAATCTCTACCCAGTGTGGTGACAGCTGTATGAAACCTCTAGCCGCTGATCGCACGGCCTATGTATGACGGGAATGATAACATTGATAACAGGAGCGAATATTTAAAAGGACGCCTCCATAGAGCATCTGCAGTAACTGTTGTGTCCAATATTATTTAAATTGGAGAAATTTAGATCTAAAGTTATGACAGCTGAGTAATGGATTTTGACACCACGAGATTATAGCGCATCAGTCAATGCAGTGTTTGAGGTTGTATCAAGTTAGGAGTCATAATTGCTTTTGCATTTGTAGTTTTAAAGGATATTTTTAGTATTAAAAAAAACCAATTCAATTAAGGTTTTAAAATAAATTGACATTAATATAACTTCAGAAGAGTAGTATAGTAAAAATATACGTAAGCTATCTTTCTCTGAATAATAAAATTAAGTCCTCAGATAATAAAGCCAAGACAGTCTGGAAAATAATAAACACAGAGACTGGGAAGACAAATAATAAAGAGTTCACAATTTCTTTGAAAGTAAAGGATAATTTAATAACTGATGCAGTAAAAGTAGCTGATGAATTTAATAATAAATAACGATGCTGAACTTTGAGTAGTGACTATAGGAATTTTACTTTTCTAAAATTCCTATAGTCACTACTCAAAGTTTAGCATCGTTATTTATTATTAAATTCATCAGCTACTTTTACTGCAGAGAAGGATTATCTCTACGACCTGATTTGAAAATTGGAACTACTTTACTATATTTCATTAAGTCTGGAAAAATGATATGAAAAATGAGAGCTAGAGTTGGTGCAACGACCTCCAAAATACATTCCAGTACCTTGACTGACACGCCCTATAAGTCCTCAGTGCTCTTTATTTTTAACATTTCAAAGGAAGGATTTGAAATTAGTTAGTGATTCTAATTTTACGTTGTCATTCAGAAGGGATTCAGCTTTTGTAGTAGACGATGCTAAACTTTGAGTAGTGACAATAGGAATTTTACTTTTCTAAAATTCCTATAGTCACATATTCGAACAAAATAATGCTTACGCGATTGGTTTCTCACTTTAATTCTCACAATATTTTGCACGCACAGCAGTTCGGCTTCACGAAGGGTAGGTCAACTACTGATGCAGGTGCAAGTTTATTAAAATTTATTTTGCAGTCTTGGGAAGAGTCGCACGACGCCATCGGAGTGTTCTGTGACCTTTCCAAGGCTTTTGATTGTGTAGATCATGGTACTCTAATTTGTAAACTTAATTATTATTTATTTATTATTATTGTTTATTTATTATTATCAGAGGGCATGCATTACATCTCATGAAATCATATTTAACACAGAGAAATCAAAAGGTAGCGATAAATAAAGCCATTTCGTCAGAGACAGTGGTAGAGATGAGAGTACCTCAGGGGTCTATTCTAGGTCCGTTCCTGTTCCTTGTTTATGTAAATAATCTGCCATATATGGTAAGCCGAAGATCAGGCATTGTAATGTTCGCAGACGACACCTCATAACTGTTCAAGGTAAATAGGAGAGATACTGAACTCACTGCCAGTAACTAAGTATTGAACCCGAAAAAAACATGAAATTCTCTCTAGCGAACTCATCAAACAGAAACTTAGATACAAATATTAAACTTAATGGTCAAACATTAGAATTTGTTACTTCTACTGTATTCTTATTTCTTTTAATTTGTTTTATATACAATTTAATAATTAATTAAACAAATCAAATATAACTATATCTAAACTTAAAATATGTTTAAAAAATTGGGCCCCTAGGCATGGTTCTTCTACTGTATTCTTAGGTATTACATTGGACTCAAAATTGCAGTGGGGTTCCCATATAACAGCGATAGGAAGTAGGTTGAGCTCTGCTGCATTTGCAGTCAGGAGAATAGGGCAGCTTACCAATGTGGCAACGGCACGGTTAGTTTACTTTGCTTATTTTAATAGTATAATTACTTATGGTCTTATCTTGTGGGGATCAGCTGCAGATATTGAAACTGTTTTTATTTTGCAAAAAAGGGTTATCTGAGCAATTTATAACTAAGGGTCGCATGACTCATTAAGAGAATTTTTCAAAGAAATAGATATTCTAACCCTACCGTCCCTATACATATTTGAAATAATAATGTATGTTAGGAAGAATTTGGGAACGCTGATAAACCAATAGCCACGAGAAATACTGGGAAACTTAAAATAACCTTCTATAGACTAGTAAAGGCGAAAAAGTCGTTCTTGGGAAATTGTATCAAATTCTACAATAAAATTCCTAAACACATTACTGAACTTAGCAATTCTTAATTAAAATCTATAGTAAAACAAACACTTATTTCAAGAGCATATTATAAGATAAACGATTACATCATGGATAAGGATGTTTGGCGGTGATAGCGTCCTGCACGGGTAATCTATCGCGAAAATATGTTTTCTACTGTAGCATTGTTATTTAAATTATTTTGTAGTAGCTAACACTGTAATTTTATATTTAACTATACAATGTATATTGTTTTGAAAAAAATGACACCTCGCCGAGTTTCTTACGCCGGTTCTTCTCGTGGCAGAGGTTTATTTTTCCGAACCGGTGGTAGTTTATTGACGTTCATAGGTGCATGTAATATGCCTGATTTGAAGAATAAACTACTTTTACTGTTTACTTTTGAAAAAAAAAACAAATGTTATTCTTGGAATTAATTGCTGGCCCGCTATTAGTCCATCCACCGTAAAATTTTTTGATCCTGTTACAAGGCCCTGTAATTTTTTAGCGATTTTTTTTATATTATATACAAATACCACACTTACACATATATTATAGGTTCTGTTGACCTGTAAATTAGCTTTACAAAATAAATGAGTATGAGTATATTTAATTGTTAAGTAAACGGTTGTCTAATTTAATTCATCGCTGTTCCAAGGAGTTTACCAACACAGCCACATATAGGGTAGCATAATCTCAGAGCTGCTCTCAATATTCTAACCTCAACCCACGCACACAGCCGCAGAGCGTTTAGGGGTGCTATTACACCTCCGTCCCTCCGCTATTTTCCGAGCGATTTACCCGCGCGTCTGCAGAGCTATGACGTCACGTTAGCTGGCCTCTTTCTGACGTGATGTAGATACGGTAGTAAGTCCGTGGTTCGTATGTGTACCTATGTTAGTTTTTTTATAACTATATCTTAGCTGTTTATGGATAGCTATATTTTGCCCACGACTTCGTCCGCGTAGGACTCGTTATCACAGCAAAGGATTAACAGAACGCCTAAACATAACCGTAGGTAAGGAAAATATGCTATTAGAATTAGAGCATACTTAGATTCCACACAGGTGCCAGCAGCGTCAATTATCGGCTCCCATAGAAATGTATGTTTTTAAGGGATGATTCCAGGATAAAAACTATTCTATATCCTTTACGAGGTCTCAAACTATCTCTATACAAAATTTCATCTGAATAAGAGCACCGGTTTAAATGTAAAGGGTAACAAACAGACAGATAGATAAAGCAACTTTCGCATTTATAATATTACTAGCTTTTTCCCCGACTTTGTCCGCGTAATCTTCTACGTCCTCCCTATCTCCATATGTTAATCCAAGCTACAATATGTATACGAAGTTTACTTAGAAGACCACCGGGAGGCAGCAGCATCTCTGGAGTGCGGTGGAGATACGCGATCGTCAACCCGCATGCCAAGCGTGGATTATAGTATTTTACCCCCCAATAGTTGGGGGACGCGCATGTCCCCCAACCATTATAAGATGATGATGATGATGAATAGGAGCGATCGGCGGCGTGCAGCACGAGCGAAGACGAACATGGAGGAGGAGTATTTGTACAGTCTTCAGCTTTTCATAGTCACCTGTGAGCACTGTTCTCGCATTGCGACGACCTGTTTAGCCCAGTTGGTGGTGACACTGCCTCCGAAGCTAGAGGTCCCGAGTTCGAATCCCGGCCAGGGCATTATTTGTTCTTGGGTCTTGGATGTTCTTTATGTATTTAAGTATGTATTTATCTATATAATAATAATAATAAATCTTTATTTCGGACATTACATCATCCATACTTGTTAGTATTTTGCTTAACCTAGGTATATAAGTATGTATATCGTCGTCTAGTACCCATACCTATAGTACAAGCTTTGCTTAGTTTGGGACTAGGTCGATTTGTGTGAGATAGTCCCCCAATATTTAGTCATTTATTTCCTCACCTATTTATAAGGCCCAACTATGAGTACCATGCAGCTTGCAGCGAGACTGGCTTGTAAGAAAAGTCTGAAAGCACTTGATATTTCGAGACTTCACTTGTACGTACCAGTCCCACAACTGCAAACCCTACAATTACATGCATCTTATCGAGACATCACCTTTTCTTGCTTCTTCACGGCCGCCGTCCGCAAACGCATGGCTCGTACTCTCAAGTCGAAGTGCTACGGGGCGCAAATTGTCTTTCAAAATGTAGCTTCTCATCGGCTCTTTCAGGATCTCCCGCGACGTTTTTGACGCTGACACGTCAGACAGAGCAAGTGGAGAGGAATTGCTAGGAAGGCAGACCCCACAATCAGATGGGAATAATAATTGCCGAGGAGAGAGTGACACAAGCATTGCGGTCCATGTTAAAATCTATCAAAAACATTACGCAATTTTCGTCACAACTATACATAGATAAACAAATGCAAGACATGTCAATCGAATAACAACCCTCTTATTGAATCACGGTTTAAGAATAACCGGTGGTGAGACATATCCCTTAATCTGCATTAAATCATCGCAACTCCAACCCCAAAAGTGGCAAAACGGAATTGTACTCAGCAACCCTCGGACTTTTCTTTCCCCTTAGTAGCCCGAGACACAGTATAAATAGTAGGACCCGTTATTTGAAACCAATATGCGCAGTCTCCTAGCTGCGTAAAGTACCAACAAGCATCTCAAATTTTAATTTTTTGGGTAATATTATTACGGGACAATTTTTTACATAAATCGAACTAGTCCTTACTATGGGACTCAAAATAAGGCTTGTGTTATAGCTACTAACTAGCTACCGTACTTAAGTACTGCGTATCATATTTATACCGTAAAGGAAGTTGGAAGCACCCTCAGTTAAGTTATCCGAAACAGTTAAGCTGTTAGTTGGCCGGTCTCTTAATTACCCTTTTCCGTGGGTTAATATTTTGTTTCCAACTTTCCCGGCCTTTCCTGCACAAAAAAGACGTATCTCACAATAACTGGCATAGTCAGATACTACCTTCTGTCAATGAGAGTTTGCTGAGTTTGGTCAATTTGGAGAACAAAGGTTGTAATATGGTTATTTCCGTAGCTTTTACTTTGCTTCTCTTCAATTTAAATTCATCTTCTGCTTTCATGACTATGTCAGGGACGTCAGGGTATTAGGCTAGGTATAGTTATAACTTTGTAATTGTAAATTTGTTTTCTTGTCTATCCTAAGGTTCCTAAGTAGTTCTATTATCCATCTGTGTTCTTTTAAGAGCCCATACCTGGGTTACTTTAGATAATGTTGTGTGAGTGTTTAAAAAAAATTGAAGATCCGTAGATATAACTACGTGCCTATAACTATTTCATTTTTGATAAAAGCATTAAACGAAAAATCTCGCCCTTGTCTTCTTTTAATTAAACACAACAAAATTAACAAAACAATCAAACGCTTTAGTTACTTGGTTTAACAAATGTTTATGTACTTATTAGTAATAAGTTATTACTATATTAGGTACCGATTTGACAATAAACAAATGAGTTCAATTGAAAATTTTATATTGTAGGTACCATTATACAATTTTGTATATAAACTGTAAGTCATATGTGTGGTCAATTCGGGCTTACGTAGGTAAGATTTGAAAATTAATTTCAGTTACCTATTCCAAGACTATTAGCCTTTCAGTGACAATGCAACTACTTAAATATGTTCTTACTAGATGAAAGCCCGGCTTCGCTCGGGTGAAATAAATAAGAAAGAAATAAAGTAAACATTTATTCGTGACAGTTATGCAAACGACGAAAGAAATAGTGTACAAAAAAGTATAAAATAAAAACTTTATAACAACGAATTATGATGAAACTTCGTATAGAAATATAGTCTGTAGTCTGGATTAACATATGGAATAGGGAGTAAAAGATTACGCTGACGACGTCACGGGCAAAGGCTAGTATCTTTGCAAGTTAATCCTAAGCATTTTTATAAGGGTAGTATTTAAAGGCACATAAAAAATTTGACACCGTAATCAGTACTGATTTGTATAGCTAAAATACTAATCGTTCATTAAAATTCAGTTCAGATGTGCAATTGTTAAATATTGATGTGCCAGTCAGTATTTTTGGTGCGAAGTCAGAGCTGCTAACGCGAACGAAAACAAATGAAGTTTGTGTATCTCCCTCTCTGTCGAACTTGCAAAATCGAGCGACACAGAGGGAAATACACGATGTTCGTTCGTTTTCGTTTCGCGGTAGCAGCTCTCTATTCTCCGCCAAATTCTATCCTTTTACACTCAATATTATGTGTGAATATTATCGCGATTTTCAAAATTGTATGGGGTCTGTTACACGCTTAATATTATCACACAACTGGTGTGCCAATATTATCGTGGTTTTCAAAATCGTATGGTTTTTTCTTCAATATTCATTACACGTGATACGGATCGTGATATGAGTATATCTCGTGATAATAATATACCATGTAACAGGCCCCTATGGATGTTACTTCAATATTAAGTGTTTCGCGTGATAATAATAACAGTTGGTAATATTTTCTCCAATTAATGGAAGCTATTTAACAACTTGTTCCGTTTTGCCAAAGGTATTTCACATTCCGATACGCGCACGATCCAGGAATAGGAGCCGTCAGACCAGAGGGCCTACCGCGATCTGAAAACGAAGTATTTCCCTCTCCGCGCTCGAATATGCAAGTGCGACAGAGAGGCATATATATTTAGTTTTCGGTTGGTAGCACCTTAGTCCGAGCGCGCCGGACGGTCGAAGAAAGTCAAAGAGCATTCCGTGTGTTGTCTGTCACACATATAATTTTTTAACTTCCCATCGACCTATGAACTTGAAATTAGGTGATAATGTTTATTATGAAGTATATTTTACCAAAAATATAAATATATTGATAAATCACATTTGGTTTTTAGTTGTACGGAACCCTCAGTGTGTGACTCCGACGCACTTGGCTGGTTTTTATTACATTTTGAATTTTATTTCTCTTATATTAAAATACCCTATTCGTTTTAAAGTTGACGCCTGAGGGCCTACCGCGAACCAAAAAAGAACTATCTTCCTCTCTGTTGTTCGAATATACATGTGCGAGAGAGAGGCAGATACTTCGTTTTAGGTTCGCGGTAGCGCCTCTAACGTCCGAGCGCGGCGAACGGCATGAGCTGGGGGTTTACTCCGAAATTCAAAATCCTAACTTCGTATGGTGCCGTCCCTTTCACTCTCCAGTTATAGACTATATGATTGAAAGGGACGGCACCATACGAAGTTCGGATTTCGGAGTAGACCCCCAGTACCACTATTTTATAAAATAGAGCGAGATAGGGATAGAATTTAAAATCCATAAGTTACCTAGTAGTTTGTCACAACAAAATAGAGACGCAGCTTTAAGATGGCGGCCAGACTCAGCAAACATTCAAGTGGTGTCCTTTACACGATTAATATTATAACAATACTGAGGTGTCAATACTATCGCAGTTTTCAAATTTTGTATGGATTCTGCTTCAATATTCACGTGATACTTATCGTGATATGAATGTATCACATGATAATAATACTCATGTCACAGGCCCCATACATTCGCTTTGAAGGCGGTTGTTGTGACAATCAGCCTAGCTAGCACGATAGCGTATACCGTTACGTTTTATGTGATGTTTTAATACATTTCGCCCATATAACGTGACGGTATAAGTTATCGTGCTAGCTAGGCTGATAGGTGTATAGAACGCTTGAAAACTACAAAAACAAAACGCTGCAGACGCGGCTTGCCGAATCCACACAATGGGCGATGATAGCCCACACCCAGAACGCAGCCCAGCGACCTGGCCAACACACCGGACGCAAACATAGTTTACAATTTCCGAACGTACCCAACCCGACGCTGTCAACAAACGAATTTAATATGGCCGACCTTTCGTCATAAAATTAACACTTTTAAATGCAAAATACGCGACAATCCGAATTTTGCGGATACATATGTTCAACTCAAAAATCGTTATTTTTATACGTTCTTCAATTTGAGACAGGTCTCGTTCGGGTCTACCGTACCCCTGCACGAAATTATTAATATAGATATTAACAAAATTCATATAAACGTCTTGTGTTTTACAATTCTAAGACTGACACATAAATATATCATGCGTATCTACAAACTCGACTGCACATATTGATACGACAAAGAAAGTACAACGTAAATTGTGCTCCTTTTATATAGGTGTAGTATCGAGCGCTTTCGCCCCAATGGCTGACCACCCCTGCGCTAGCTACGACTGGCAAAGAATATTATACAGACTGGCGATTGGTGATGTTTTTTTTTTATTAGTACTAATTGAAATAAAGTTATACTAACGTGAGACATATAAACACTTAAAGAAAGAAATATGGTTGAAACTCACTCGTCAAGTTACTATTTGCGACATGCTTCGGACTACAATTGCAGACATTCATCAGGTTGAGGGTTGAGTTTCTTTAAATACTACTTGACCGAGTGAAACGAAGCTGCAACGGCCGGCCGATGGCGGATTTTCGGATTTCCCGCTATTCTCCCCTATAGGTCGCATTTCTCAACCGAACATTTCACAAGAATGTTTGTTAGCAGGTTTGATTGTATAGATTTTTTGTGGAGTCCCAATTTGGGAAATTTCGAAATAAACAAAAATATCTGAGGTCTGCAGCTCACTGAGCCACTAGTATTACAAAAGAGTATTTTTTTTGTGAGATGTAGCTTTGCTTTATATTTGTGCGTAGACGGTAATCTCCGGAACTCATCCGATATCATGCAAAACTGTCTGCTGATATGAGAAAAAAAAATCATTATTTCTCTGTCGCCTGTCACCAGGCTTCCCTTTAACATCACCCCTCTTAGGGTAGGTTACACCAAATTACGATTACAGACCACCACCATATCAGCCAAAGCACGTTCACTGCTGGACATAGGCCTCCCCCAATTTCATGGGGATATAAATGCCATAATCGCCAAGCTGGGCATGCGGATTGGCGATCGCAGTATCTCCACCGCACTCTAGGGATGCTGCTGCCCATCCCCCGGTGGTGGACGATTACAGACCGATCAACGTTAAATATGGCGCCGGCACCTGTCATCCCATAGAAACTTGTTAAACTCTCCATACAATTACGATTACAAAGTTTACAGACGGTTTGGTGCAACCCACCCTTAGAGTGTATGTATGGGCATAGTCACCTGACAGTCCTCGTGTCGTCCCGTAAGGGGGGGTTTGTTGCCCTTACTGTTGTAGCAGCTTTTTTTCCGCCTTGTAGCAAAAACCGCACGTAAATGCAATAGCGTGTGATCGTGAATCGCATGACCCATTTCTGTCATCATGGGTTTGAATGGGTATGTAAGGTATAGGAAGTACCGCCGTCCACAAAATGATGGCCCGCAGGCCGACCCACCGTAGCGGTGACGCGACCCGCAACCGCTCCCGAAGCTACCAGCGCAGACGGAGCCACCCAGCAGTTTGCTGCTTGCCTTTGGGTAAGTAAGTGTTGAGAGAGAAGACGTTATAGGCAGAATATGTTGTACTCTCTTCCACACACGATCGTGTCGCGTGAGCTGACCCGTGGCGCCGCCTTCAGATTGTTACGGCCAGAGACACTCCGCGCGACAGCGACATCCGTGGAGATCACTGGCAATTTTAAAAGTTGTTTCGTTTTTTTATATCATGACGTTGGCAAATAAGCATACGATTTGTCTGATATCCACCAAAATTTTCTCTAACAAAACATACTTAAACTGAGTAGGTAGGTAACTGTAAAGACTCAGTTTTGTTAGACATGGTATGGTACTTGTACTTACCTATAGGCAGAATATGATGTGCCCTCTGCCGAACACGATCGTGTCGCGTGAGCTGACCCGTGGCGCCGCCTTCAGATTGTTACGGCCAGAGACACTCCGCGCGACAGCGACATCTGTGGAGATCACTAGCGAATACAAAAGTTATTACGATAATAGTTTTTTGATGTGGAAAATACATCAAAATTGTATTAGTGTCAGACTGAAACACGATAAGCCGCGGAACCCGAAAACAGATAGATATTTTGGCCGAAACTGAAACTTTTTTTTTTGCAAACTCGACATTTTATTGAATACCTAATTGATACTCAAATATCAAAACATATTTTTAACTTTATGTTTTGATCTCTATTAAAATGTCAGACAAAACATCAAGCAAACGACCCGTCTGATGGTAAGCTCACTGCCACACGGCACACGCCACAACACACAGCCTGCATGGGCACATGTAACTTCAGAGAAGGAGGAGGAGGAGGAGGAGGAGGAGGGAGGAGCTGTGTCTTGATTTGAAATGTGCTCGTATTTTATTGCCTACGAGTATATACTATATAATTAGGATACAAAAGCTCGTTTAAATGATACAACCATACACATACATTCTTTCATATTGTATGACTTACGATCAATTCCGTATGAAAGTACTTGATTACTTTACTACGCTGGCTCGATGACCTAAAGAGGATCTTGGCCTCTGACTCAAGAGACCGTCACTCTTTTTTATTCTACGCCACCTCACACCATCAGTTGAATATTCCGAGATTGGCTAGGTCTTTGAGGGCTTCGTCATTCCAGCGGTATCTGGGACGACCAACGGAAATTTTCCATTGTGCCAACCCATATAAATTAAAAGAATGAAGAAGAAGAAGTTATTTATTTAGCACACAAAACATTCGTGGTGATGTAAATTCTATTATAATTTTTATTATTCTTAACTAATAAGTGGCATTATCCTGTATATTTCTGTAATCTAATATGATTTTAATTTTGTAATTAATTCTTAAATAATAACCAAATGTATAATAATTTGTAATAATCATAATATTATTAGGTGTAAGATTGCTGTGTCCTTGCAGGGTTTCTGTTTCTGGACATTTTCTGAGACTGTAACACTATGAAAACAACATGATTTCAATTTCATTACAAAGAATGAACAGAAATAAATTTTAAAATCTTAGTGCTAAATGAATGAATTTTATTCCTACAAAAATAAAGCTAATAATGTCATATTAGTTTTCCGGTATCGACTCCACGGCTTCCGTTCGCCACACGGAGCACATTCAAAGGATCGCGAGTTCTTGCGTCCCGCGCCACTTTCATTTCATATTTTATTCTATATTTTTATTTATCCAATGCTGAATTTTTATAACATCGGCTAGACTGGGTTTTTATGAGCATGGGATCAGCGTTTTGAGATGACCAGTCCGAATTCGGAACGCGTTTTTGACGTACTGAAATTATATATTAACGCCACTACTAATCAAACGGCTTGCCTTTTATGGTATGCAGACAACGAGAGTATGAACGACAGTAACTTCTGAGGAGTCACCGTACCTTACATAGTCTATATAGATTTGAGGATTCGTTGTGTTGCCAGCTAGAGACAATTAAATGCTGGTACTTCACTTACAGCGCATCCTGGGGACCTCTGTGGTGACCTTCCTCACCCCCACAGAACATTTAATGTTCTGTTCTCACCACTAGCAACAGCAAGTGTGGTGTTGCCAGTTGTTGAAATGTAGGCCCGCAATAAAGAATCTGTAATAATTCGGTATTTCTTTCATACCGCACCGACCGATTCCACACCGAAACCGAAATTTGTGCGTCGTGCGTGTGCGTGCGCACTGTTATTGAGCCAGGAATGCTAGGATTGATAATATTTATATCAAACTGAAATGATTTTTTTGTTCCGAAATGGCGGCCTTGGGTTCTTATGACCACTCAATGGAATGGCCGATCGAGTTCTTTACGAGATATGGTTTATTTGGATTAATTAATTAGACGTCGTAAACGTCATAAAAAGAGCCTTTTTGGTATGGATGAACGGTTAAGGCCATGAACAGAGTTAATGTTCATCGTTGTTTATAACAATAATGTTTATTGGCTGCGTTGAATCGCAAAAATGTCTTCGTAAACATATTTAGAACATTCTCGTTCTTTATTTGAAGTCTTTTGTAAATTACTTTTATTGGCTACAAGATGTAAAAAACATAAACAATATAGCTGTACTAATTGTATTAAAGGAATACAAAATATTACTTTCATTTGTTTTTGTTTATTAAATTGTGAAAAGCATTATTGGGAAAAAACATTATGATCTTCTTAGTTGATATTTTGACTGGTTTGACGAATGGTTGACTGGTAGAGTGTGCCTTATGGCATTAAGTCCGTCATTTGTACATATTTCTTGTATTGTGCAATAAAGTTTAAATAAATAAATATTTTATAGTTTATTGTACACATTAACAGGTTAAGAGAACATACATCTCACACAACAACAGATTATATAATAAGGTGAACTTATACGCACAAGGGAGGGATCGCTAACAGCTAAGCATTGAGAAATTAAGAGAACTTTAACCTGTCCCAAATTTAATCATAGATATTTAAAAAAGGGGCTACTATGTATGTATGTACTGTATTTTGTATTTAAGTACCTCTTGAATACATAAAACTAGTTATTCGTCGATCTATGCATCCAAAGTTAAAACGGCCGTTTTATTTTTGAGTTCTTAGATGGACGAATCCAGCAACTTAAATACAAAATACAGTACATAGTGCCCCACCCCCTTTTAATATCTATTGTTAAATTTATATAAGTAATCGTGAAAAACGACATACACAAACTTACACATTGTAACAGGTTTACACGTTTCAATAAGTGGAGAGAATACAATGCACACCTCACACTCACACAAATGAATTAGTATAGGTAGGTAAGTAGGTAGAGGTAGACAATAGGTGGTTTTATCGCTAAAGCGCGATCTCTTCCAGACAACCTTTGGGAAGCGGAAAAAAACAATTATTATATAGACTAATATGAAATATACAAAATAATTTATAAAAAAACATACTTATACATATTTATATATAAACATGATATTGCATATATATCATGAATTAAACAAATCTAAACAAAGTTCCAATATTTTTTGCATTTCCCGAAAATAGCAGCGTTTTCTCGACACAACGGATGATTTTTCCTGTTAAATTATACCCCAGAGTTCAAGGAAGGCAGTCCGTATATTTACACTCGTGTACACGTATATCCGCCAGTAAAGACAGAAACTTTCCTCCGACGTGCCATTTCTCAACGTCGCACGCACTGCGTTAAGTACAGTCACGCACGGAAGGGATGTTGACGAAAACGCTTAACGACTGACAGTATAGTCTGCAAAACAAGTGGCCACTTTGGGAGCTTAACTCACAGGGTCCGAAAGTGGTGAACCACTTTCTAAGCTGACTGTACAGTTGACGTGAAAAGTAAGTACACATTTGATGCCTTATTTCAATGGGATAAGGTGCAAAATGTA
Source organism: Notocelia uddmanniana (assembly GCA_905163555.1). Lineage (NCBI taxonomy): Eukaryota > Metazoa > Arthropoda > Insecta > Lepidoptera > Tortricidae > Notocelia > Notocelia uddmanniana. Next base: position 8,367,582 of record LR991071.1, on the reverse strand, counting down.
CGACGTTGCAAGACTTGGGACATAAATTTCGTCATTTGAATTAGAACCCTTTGCAATTAAGCATAGAGTCGTATTTATTAATAAATCTATACTAATATAATAAAGCTGACGAGTTAGTTTGAACGCGCTAACCTCAGGAACTACTGGTTCCAATTGAAAAAATCTTTATGTGTTGGATAGTCCATTTATCGAGGAAGGCTTTAGGCTATATAACATTACGTGGCGACCAATAGGAGCGAAGACGCGGACGAAGTCGCGGGCAACAGCTAGTAATAAATATTAGGGGACAATCTTACACAAATCGACCTAGTCCCAAACTAAGCAAAGCTTGTACTATGGGTACTAGACGACGATATACATACTTTTATAGATAAATACGTACTTAAATACATAGAAAACATCCAAAATCCAAAAATAAATATCCGAGCTAAATGCACAAATAATGCCCTGGCCGGAATTCGAACCCGGGACCTCTAGCTTCGGAGGCAGTGTCACTGCCAACTAGGCTAAACAGGCCGTCAAAATTTACATAATAACTAGCATTTGCCCGCGGCTTCGCCCGCGTACTAAGCAAAATTTTTAACCATCTACAAAAAACAGGTTCGTATGTTTATCCACGATTATCTCGCGTTTGGCTAAACCGATTTAGATGCGGTCTCCAGAAAAGTAGTTGTTACATTCTGGGGGTTTCGGCATACGAAGTTTTGTGATTATGATTCATTAACAGATGAACAGATGAAAAGTCAGTATACATTCTAAGAACCGGCAAGCTGTTGAATTTCATTTGATTTTGGAAAAAATAAGGATCGAAAACTATTATCATACATTTCCGAGAGGCCGAAGGGGAAAGCACCGATGAAATAAAAGTATGTCTTAAATGGCCCTTAGTAAAAGTATCTCTGTACTACAGTAACATCAATAGATCTGTAAACGACCAAGCAGCGCGCAGCGGTCATAAACTCTGGTCCTTTGAAGTACAGAAATACGGCTAATTCAATATCGCGTGTAACATTTATTTTTCCTAAAATTAAATTTATTAGGAAGGTTTTGCCAGTTCCCATTGGAGCATCCAAAAAGAAAATTTGGCCTCACTTCCATTCGTACTCCTTACTGTCAGTCCGTCTGTTATAACCAAGTTGCTTTTACTGGACCGATTGAATTGCAATTTGGCACAAACTATCAAGAATTTAGAGCGCTCGTGGCCCAGCGGCACCCGCCTACCGCGTGCGGTGTGCGAGGTTAAGCAATGTGGGCGCAGGTCAGTTTTTGGATTGGTGACCGCTTTGAGTGGTTACTAACTGACTCTCGTGCTTTGGAAGGCCAAGTTAGAGGTCTTCGAGCGGCTTGCGAACTTCTAACAGTCAAGTTGCCCACTCACTTGACAAAGGGAGGTCGAAGTTGCACCACGTCCGTAGGAAGTACCCACCGTTGCCCTACACGTGACCCCTGGGTGGTGCTAAAAGTGGAACAAAAACTGGCAACCGTACTTGTCTTCTCGAAAATCTCACGGTTCGTAAATAAATGCCATACGATAAAAAAAAATCTAAAGGTTGATTTAAATGGAAAAAAATATCGAAACCTCTATGTCGTTTTTAAAAGCAAATCCATAGATACCCCACACGCCTATATAATAAAATTAAACTTTTTTGCATACAGGCATGTATGGAGTGCCAAATTTTACCTCAGGTTCGTATTAAGAGACGCTCGCCTCTCGGACGCTCAGATATCGATTTTGAACGAAATCGGATTGGAAATGAAGAAAATCAATATGGCTGCCACTTTTTTCAAATTTTACCTCGGATTCGTATTAGGGGACCTCTCGGACGCTCGGATATCGATTTTGAACGAAATCGGGTTGAAATCAATATGGCTGCCACTTTTTCCAAATTTTACCTCGGATTCGTATTAAGAATTCTCTCGGACGCTCAGATATCGATTTTGAACGTAATCGGGACGGAAATGATAAAAATGAATATGGCCGCCACTTTTTCTAAACTTTACCTCGGATTCGTATTAAGAGACCTCTTGGACGCTCAAATATCGATTTTGAACGAAATCGGGAGGAAAAAAAATCAATATGACTGCGACTTTTTCCAAATTTTACCTCGGAGTCGTATTAGGTGAGCTCTCGGACGCTCAGATATCGATTTTGAACGAAATCGGGACGGAAATGAAGAAAAGCAATATGGCCGCCACTTTTTCCAAATTTTACCTCGGAGCCGTATTAGGGGACCTCTTGGTCGCTCAGATATCGATTTTGAACGAAATCGGGACGGAAATGAAGAAAATCAATATGGCCGTTACTTTATTCAAAGTTAAGGTACCTCTGATTCCTATTAAGAGTCCTCTCGGACGCTCAAATATCGATTTATATCGAAATCGTATCGGACGGCACTGATTAATAAAACCACTTACAATACATTGAATCAAAAAAGGTCATATCTTCATAGGGAACTCACGGCACTTCATGCACCTTTAGACCTTATAAGGAACGTACATGCCAAATTTGGTATCTCCCAAACCAGCAGTTTGGGCTGTAAGTTGATATGTCACTCACTCAGTCAGTCACTTTCTTCTTGCAATTTGGCACCTACTTTTAAGTTTTCATGCCCGCAATATTAAATTTCAAAATCAATGCCATTTTCGAAATTAACGACCCAAAAAATTATAAAAATCACACCCATATTAATATTTAGACATTCCAACCCCCTCGGACTCCAACAGAGGGGATGGTATTTCACGTCCTCCACGTGAGATTTTAAAATCATTGTCGTTTTCGTAATCAGCAACCCGATAAACCATAGAAACAACACCCATATAGATTTTCAGAATTTGTCACCAGATTTCCCCCTTATAAAGATTATAAAGTTAGAAATACTCCTGTGAAGTTTCGAATAAAATAGTCCAACTAATCTTGTTTCCCCATACAAACATCGGACCCCCATTTCACCCCCTTAGGGGTTGAATTTTGAAAAATTCTTTCTTAGTGCACCCCTAGACCTTATAAGGAACCTACGTGCCAAATTTGGAATCTCTAGGACCAGCGGTTTGGGCTGTGCGTTGATATGTCAGTCAGTCAGTCAGTCAGTTTCTTCTTTTATATATTTAGACTAGCATTTGCCCGCGGCTTTGCCCGCGTACTAAGCGAAATTTTTAACCGTCTACAAAAAACAGGTTCGTATGTTTGTCCACGATTATCTCGCGTTTGGCTGAACCGATTTAGATGCGGTCTCGAGAAAAGTAGTTGTTACATTCTGGGGTTTCGCTATACGAAGTTTGGTGATTGTGATTCATTAACAGATGAACAGATAAAAAGTTAGTATACATTCTGAGAACCGGCAAACTCTTGAATTTCATTTGATTTTGGCAAAAATAAGGATCGAAAACTATTATCATACATTTCCGAGAGGCCGAAGGGGAAAGGGCCGATGAAATAAAAGCATGTCTGAAATGGCTCTTAGTAAAAGTATCTGTGTACTACAGTAACACCAATAGGTCTGTAAACGACCTAACAGCGCGCAGCGGCCATAAACTCTGGTCCTTTGAAGTACAGAAATACGGCTAATTCAATACCATGTGTAACATTTATTTTTCCTACAATTAAATTTATTAGGTAGGTTTTGCCAGTTACCATTGGAGCATCCAAAAAGAAAATTTGGCCTCACTTCCATTCGCACTCCTTACTGTCAGTCCGTCTGTTACAACCAAGTTGCTTTTACTGGACCTATTGAATTGCAATTTGGCACAAACTATCAAGAATTTAGAGCGCTCGTGGGCCAACGGCACCCGCCTACCGCGTGCGGTGTGCGAGGTTAAGCAATGTGGGCGCAGGTCAGTTCTTGGATGGGTGACCGCTTTGAGTGGTTACTAACTGACTCTCGTGCTTTGAAAGGCACGCTAAGCCGTTGATCCCGGCTGCAATCGTTAAGCCAAGTTAGAGGCCTTCGAGCGGCTTGCGAACTTCTAACAGTCAAGTTGCCCACTCACTTGACAAAGGGGGGTCGAAGTTGCACCGCGTCCGTAGGGAGTACCCACCGTTACCATACACAGAACCCTTGGGTGGTGCTAAAAGTGCAACAAAAACTGGCAACCGTACTAGTCTTCTCGAAAATCTCACGGTTCGTAAATAAATGCCATACGATTAAAAAAGAATTGAAGGTTGATTTAAATGGAAAAAATATCGAAACCTCTATGTCGTTTTTAAAAGCAAATCCATTGATACCCCACACGCCTATATAGTAACATTAAACTTTTTTGCATATAGGTATGAATGGAGTGCCAAATTTTACCTCAGATTCGCATTAAGAGACCTCTCGGATGCTCAGATATCGATTTTGAACGCAATCGGGACGAAAAAAAAAGAAAATCAATATGGCCGCCACTTTCACAAATTTTACCCCGGATTCGTATTAAGAGACCTCTCGGAAACTCAGATATCGATTTTGAACGAAATCGGGACGAAAATGAAGAAAATCAATATGGCTGCCACTTTTTCCAAATTTTACCTCGGATTCATATTAAGAGACCTCTCGGACGCTCAGATATCGATTTTGAACGAAATCGGGACGGAAATGAAGAAAATCAATATGCCGCCACTTTTTCCAAATTATACCTCGGATTCGTATTAAGAATTCTCTCGGACGCTCAGATATCGATTTTGAACGAAATCTGGACGGAAATGATAAAAATGAATATGGCCGCCACTTTTTCTATTTTATACCTCGGATTCGTATTACGAGACCTCTAGGACGCCCAGATATCGATTTTGAACGAAATCGGGTTGGAAATGAAGAAAATCAATATGGCTGCCACTTTTTCCAAATTTTACCTCGGATTCATATTAAGAGATCTCTCGGACGCTCAGATATCGATTTTGAACGAAATCGGGACGAAAATGAAGAAAATCAATATGCCGCCACTTATTCCAAATTTTACCTCGGATTCGTATTAAGAATTCTCTCGGACGCTCAGATATCGATTTTGAACGAAATCTAGACGGAAATGATAAAAATGAATATGGCCGCCACTTTTTCTAAATTATACCTCAGATTCGTATTACGAGACCTCTCGGACGCTCAGATATCGATTTTGAACGAAAACGGGACGAAAAAAAAGAAAATCAATATGGCCGCCACTTTCCCAAATTTTACCTCGGATTCGTATTAAGAGACATCTCGGACGCTCAGATACCGATTTTGATCGAAATCAAGACGAAAAAAAAAGAATTCAATGACTGCGACTTTTTCTACATTTTACCTCGGAGTCGTATTAGGGACCTCTCGGACGCTCAGATATCGATTTTGAACGAAATCGGGACGGAAAAAAAAGAAAATCAATGACTGCGGCTTTTTCCACATTTTACCTCGGAGTCGTATTAGGGACCTCTCAGACGCTCAGATATCGATTTTGAACGAAATCGGGACGAAAAAAAAAGAAAATTAATGACTGCGACTTTTTCCACATTTTACCTCGGAGTCGTATTAGGGACCTCTCGGACGCTCAGATATCGATTTTGAACGAAATCGGGACGGAAATGAAGAAAATCAATATGGCCGTTACTTTATTCAAAGTTTAGGTACCTCGGATTCCTATTAAGAGTCCTCTCGGACGCTCAAATATCGATTTATGTCGAAATCGTATCGGACGGCACTGATTAATAAAACCATCTACAATACATAGAATCAAAAAAGGTCGTATCTTCATAGGGAACTCACGGCACTTCATGCACCTTTAGACCTTATAAGGAACTTACATGCCAAATTTGGTATCTCTAGAACCACCAGTTTGCGCTGTGCGGTGATATGTCAGTCCCTCAGTCAGTCAGTTATTTCTTGATATTTGGCACAATTTTTCAAAAGTTTTCATGACCACAATATTAAATTTCAAAACCGATGCCATTTTCGTAATTAACGTCCCAAAAAACCATAAAAACGACACCCATATTCATATTTAGACATTTCATCCCCCTCGGACCCCAACAGAGGGGATGGTATTTCACGTCCTCCACGTGGGATTTTAAAATCATTGTTGTTTTCGTAATCAGCGACCCAATAAACCATGGAAACAACACCCATATCGATTTTCAGAATTTGTCACCAGATTTCCCCCTTTTAGGGGTTGATTTCTCAAAAAACCTGAAACACCAGTTTACTCATTTATCGTTAGAAATACTCCTGTGAAGTTTCGAATAAAATAATCCAGCTAATCTTGATTCCCCACACAATCTTCGGACCCCCATTTCACCCCCTTAGGCGTTGAATTTTGAAAAATCCTTTCTTAATGCACCTCAAGACCTTATATGGAACCTACATACTAAATTTGGAATCTCTAGAACCACCAGTTTGCGCTGTGCGGTGATATGTCAGTCTCTCAGTCAGTCAGTTATTTCTTGAAATTTGGCACAATTTTTCAAAATTTTTCATGTCCACAATATTAAATTACAAAACCGATGCCATTTTCGTAATTAACGTCCCAAAAAACCATAAAAACGACACCCATATTAATATTCAGACATTTCATCCCCCTCGCACCCCAACAGAGGGGATGGTATTTCACGTCCTCCACGTGGGAATTTAAAATCATTGTTGTTTTCGTTATCAGCGACCCGATAAACCATAAAAACAACACCCATGTCGATTTTCAGAATTTGTCACCACATTTCCCCCTTATAGGGGTTGATTTTTAAATAATCCTGAAACACGTATTTACTCATTTATCGTTAGAAATACTCCTGTGAAGTTTCGAATAAAATAGTCCAACTAATCTTGTTTCCCCATATAAACTTCGGACCCCCATTTCATCCCCTTAGGGGTTGAATTTTGAAAAATCCTTTCTTAGTGCACCCCTAGACCTTATAAGGAACCTACGTGCCAAATTTGGAATCTCTAGGATCAGCGGTTTGGGCTGTGCGTTGATATGTCAGTCAGTCAGTCAGTCAGTCAGTCAGTCAGTCAGTCAGTTTCTTCTTTTATATATTTAGATGGTAGCAACAGGCGGTCTTATCGCTTTCAAGCGATTTCTTACAGACAACCTAAATAATAAAAATAATAATTTTGCTCTTACAAAAAGTTTGATCTGTGTCCTATTGATACTATTAATGAATCCCATTCTTATCTATAGGTTTGTAAAGCTTCTGCCGATTTTTTTTTACTTAGCCTGTACTTAAATAATTTTACTGTGTATAATTGTTACAAGATACCGAATTTGACTATTTTACTCGTTATTATTATAGATCTAATTTTGTGAATTTTTTTACCCTGACATTTTTATGATAATTATTTGTAAGTACAATGTTATTTTTTCTTACTGCTGTAAATTGTGACTTGTAGAAATATTTTTACCAATTAATAAACTAAATCTGAATCCTGTAGGTACAGTCAGCATCAAAAGTAGCTGGTAAAGTAGTAACGCATATGAAGGGATCAAAAGCTCTCATTCCCTTATAATAAATATAATAATAATAATTTATTTAGCAAAAACTTGTTATATAGTTCAGAGCATTATCCATCAGACCCCAAACTAGGCTGTGCCTGTATTTGGCAGTCTGCGAGTGCGATTAATGAGATTGACAATAGTGTACAAGACTTTTTTGAACTTTTCATATACCTACTGACTGTACCTGTACCTACAACTTCATGGAAATACCATGCGCGTTGCCGATCCTTTAAAAACCTGTAGGTACACAATGTTTTTCTCCTCTATTGCTATATACATTAAGACTGAACCTGAAGTTGTTAAGCAATCGGTCAGTTTCGCATTGAGACGTTTACCTTATTGCTTTATCTTACAACGCCTTGGTTTTATTTATTATGAAAACATGTTTATTTATTTATTTATTTTGACACACCAACAGTACATAAACTATATAATCAAAATGGCATATTAATATTTATTTACACAAAACATATTTATGTAAATATGTACCAATAACAGGTATATGCAACAGGACTTAAAGAGTTGAAGGCTTTAAATAACACTACCTGAAAAGCCAAAATCATTTTAACACGTGTAATATGTGGATACGAATTAATTTTAAGTCTTATCAATAAGCCTATGCTACCCACTATGTACATATACTTGGTATAAAACCCAGCATCAACACGTAAGTCCCTCCCCCTCCCCCTACCCCACCCTCAACCCCCCTCGAGGCGCTGTACGCGGCGCCTGCAGCGCTGGAGATAAGCGTCGCGGCGCCGTCCTGCGAAATTATAGCGCCTCCTGGCTGGGTCGCCGTGTAGTGCGAGGGAGTTCAAACCATATTATGAATTATTATAATGAATGTAATTGCCAATGTATGATTAGATTTTTCTCTTTGGTAGGTACTGTATATTGGTTTTTTAATAAATGTTTTTCTATTCTATTTATATAGAGGCGAGCAGAGCCGATCAATCCTAGTTCCTAGTTGACATTTTAAAGTCATAAATAATACGGCCTGACGGCATGTTTAGCCTAGTTGGTAGTGACACTGCCTCCGAAGCTAGAGATCCCGGGTTCGAATCCCGGCCAGGGCATTATTTGTGCATTTAGCACGGATATTTGTTCTTGTGGGTATTGGATGTTTTCTATGTATTTAAGTATGTATTTATCTATATAAGTACCGCGCGTACCGCGTGCGGTATGCGAGGTTAAGCAATGTGGGCGCAGGTTAGTTCATGGATGGGTGACCGCTTTGAGTGGTTACTAACTGAGCGCTCTCGTGCTTTGGAAGGCACGCTAAGCCGTTGATCCCGGCTGCTGTCTACGACAGCAGTCGTTAAGCCAAGTTAGAGGCCTTCGGGCGGCTTAAGAACTTCTAACAGTCAAGTTGCCCACTCACTTGACAAAGGGGGGTCGAAGTTGCACCACGTCCGTAGGGAGTACCCACCGTTACCCTACACGTGACCCCTGGGTGGTGCTAAAAGTGCAACAAAAACTGGCAACCGTACTTGTCTTCTCGAAGATCTCACGGCTCGTATAAATGCCATACTATTAAATAAATATATAAATATGTATATATTCGTTTAGTACCCATAGTAGAAGTTTTGCTTAGTTTGGGACTAGGTCGATTTGGGTAAGATTGTCCCCCAATATTTATTATTTATAGTAGCGCTTTCATTTTATTACCCGACATAAACGCTGTTTACTATCCAACGAAATGTACCTCCATAGCCCACTAATAAGATACTTCATTGCTCTTTATTATCTTATTATTGTAATTAAGAGATTGGAGTTGCAGGCGCCCATAGGCTGCGGTGACCGCTTACCATCAGGCGGGCCGTACCTACGCTTGTTTGCCACCGACGTGGTATAAAAAAAACTGGCCAAGTGCGAGTCGTACTACGCACGAAGGGTTCCGTACCAGAAAAAAAACGCCAACAACTACTCTGTTGTATGGGAGCCCCCTTAATTATTATTATTATTTTGATTTTAGTATTTGTTGTTGTAGCCACAATAAAAATACATAATCTGTGCAAATTTCAACTGTCTAGCTAGTACGGTTCTTGAGATCTAGCTCGGCGAGTGGTAGCCATGAAAAAGGGTTAAAATATCACGTTTTTTTGTATGGGAGCTGCCCTTAATTATTATTATTATTTTGTTTTTAGTATTTGTTCTTATAGCGGCAACATAAATACACAATCTGTGAAAATTTCAACTGTCTAGCTATTACGGTTCTTGAGATACAGCCTGGTGACAGACGGACGGACGGACGGACAGCGAAGTCTTAGTAATAGGGTCCCGTTATTACACTTTGGCTACGGAACCCTAAAAAAATTACGAGGTAGGTACATATAAAAAAATATTGTGCCGACGTGCCTACTAGAAGGACTTATTCTGTAAGTACAGGGAATTAGAATAATTTTCAATTGGAATAGAGTTTCCTACATTACTTGATTCAAATTTCGTATGGAGGGCCTATGCGGACGAAGGACCGTAGACTGCCTTGTGAATCCTATCTCAATCAATAAAATCAAATTATGTGAAATTTTTATTTATAGATCACGTAAAATTGGCAATTTGTGCGCAGTTTTAACGCATAATTTGCCTATAGAAACATATTCAAGGTTCGCTATTCTCTGTTAACCGATATAACATAGACGTTATTCACTCATTAATTACTCTTTGTTCTGGTATCTATCGTTTCTTTTAACTTCGGAAAGTGCCAAGAAAGTGCAACTAACTACAATGTATTTTAGTAGACCGTAACCTATGGAAGCCGCGACTCAAGAAGAACTTTGTACTTCAACTTTGCAGTCTCGTATTATTTCTTAGAAAATATTCTAAGACGACTCCCTCACCACACGGCGAGTCTCGAGAGGGTGTCGGGGTCGAGCTCTCCTCCGGGCCATTTGTCAGTGACAGGACGTCGTCCAGGGGGGCCGGGGGGGCGCGGGGGGCGGCCCCCAGATTCCGCACGTTTTGCGGCTTGTGCGCGCGACAGTACTAACGTATGATGTTTGGGCCAAGTTTGGGCTTAGAGGTGTTTTACTGCTGTGGAATGCTATTATTGTTTTTTATTGTGGCTTAGACCAAACGGACGTAGTGTTTGCACGAAGTCAGTATTGTAAATATGTAATACATTCTAGCACTTTACCATAGAAGTCGAAAAGTGTTAGTAGTAAGTCGTAGTAGTAAAAGTCGAGATATAGAGGTCGAAAAGTGTATGCACGTTTATGATGCAGTTTTTGCTAAGAAAAGTTGACAGATCACGCCATTTGCTTGGAGTAAAACCCAACATATAACTCTTGAGTCTCGCTCTATGTAGAGAGTAGTCAGTATAGGTACTACTTAGTTCTGAACCTTTACATTTACTTTCTTCAGAATTCATTCCCTTCTGAATTTTCGGTGATTTCAGTTTGATTAGGTACTAGCTTACTGACTCGGCCATTTTTGAGCGTCTTTCCTCGTAAGTTCGAGCGCTCGTGGTCCACCGGCGCCCGCGTACCGCGTGCGGTATGCGAGGTTAAGCAATGTGGGCGCAGGTCAGTTCTTGGATGGGGGCGCGAGACAGGTAACCTCCTCGAGTGTCCGGGCTCTACCAATACCTGTTGATCCGGTTGATCCGCAGGTAAGGGTAGAGTCTTGGCCGGTGCGTCCTGGAGGCACGGCAAGTGATCATTTAGTGGACCCTAAGTGATCACTTGTCGGGCTACCAATAACCTGTCAGGGGGGGAGGAGGGTATCGGACCAAGGACTTCTCCACGGAGAAATCCCCAGGTACGACGAAGGCGGGCCGCTTCGGCGGCGTAGTGCGGTTCGAGGCACCGACCGTTTGCCTCGTCAAATATAACGGCCCCGTAATCCCGACTGGCAGAGGGCCGATGATGTCCGGACCGGGGACTGTGAAGACCCCGCTTGCGGTAGGCTTGCAGTCGCGAGGAAGAACACCTCTATTGTCTATCCGTTGATCCCGGCTGCTGTCTACAGCAGTCGTTAAGCTAAGTTAGAGGCCTTTGGGCGGCTTGAGTTGAGAACTTCTAGCAGTCAAGTTGCCCACTCACTTGACAAAGGGGGGTCGAATTTGCACTACGTCCGTAGGGAGTACCCACCGTTACCCTACACGAGACCCCTGGGTGGTGCTAAAAGTGCAACAAAAACTGGCAACCGTACTTGTCTTCTCGAAGATCTCACGGTTCGTAAATAAATGCCATACGATTAAAAAAGAATAAAAAAGTTCTTCGTAAGTACAAATACATGTATAGTGAACAGCAAAAGTAGATGATCATTTTAGTACCTTGTCAATTTGTCTACGCTGACGCATCCCAACTGTCGCAGTATTGTTACGTTAGTGCGACAAAGTGCTAAAATGATGATCTACATTTACTGTTGACCGTAAAAATTACAAATCGAGTTTCAAACACTCAAGAAATTAATGAATCTTCCAAATTCGAAATCGCGAAAATATATCCGAGCCTTACGAGGATATAGGAGGCTGGTATTGGTAGATATTGTAACTCGCTTTTGATAAGAAATCAAACGGTCTACTACTACTTACATATGTTTCTTTCTTCAAGGGTACTTTCTCACATGGAGCATAAGTGATAAGACACGAAGAAAGTACCTTTCAGTCGTGTCTTATCACTTATGCTGCACAATTGGCAGATACAAGTTACCGTTGCTACCGTGGACCAATCTTCGGATTGCGAATAGCCAGATCATGTATATTTGAAACTCCACAGTACGTTAACATTCCTTACAACTCGCTGCAGATGCTCGATCGACCGAAAATTAGCCCACTAATGGATGGTTGGAACGAAGGAACATTCTTGCCTGCGCTGATTGAAATTGATACCAGACCCTTTGAGTGATGACTTTTGACACTGATTGTAACCTTGTATATGTGATATGTAAAGAGTAATGTCGATATATCAGCCAAATCATGTCAAGGTTATACAAATCTTGAATGTATTGGGTGTCCTAGAATCACGATGCAGAAAAAAATCACCGAGGTACTATAAAGGTTGTATAACCATCTTTACAGTTCTCCTTCCGAAACGGGACTGGCAGTTAGTTCAGATTAAATTTAGAATATCAACTGTCTCTGTCTAGTGGAATAATAGTTGAAAGCGTCAGACTAAGCGGATCCGCCCTGAAGTGAGGTCGATTTATGTGATTGTTATACGAAAATATAAAGTTAAATAGCTATAAAGACGTGTTAATTCTACCCCATTGCTCAGTCCCCCCTACATGGTTACACCACACTTTGTATTTTTTTAGTTATAAGCTCTACTTAACTACTAATCTTTGTAACTTTGTAGTTTTCATGTCCAACCATGTAACTGCAGGTATGCCTATAAAGGTGAAATATCTCGAAAAGGTCCAAAAGCGAATCGCCAAAAAGCCTAACCTCTGACGGTCAACCACTAAGCCTGCCACATAACGTAAGACGATTACGCCGCTGGGAAGGCGCGCCCGCCGAAATTGATCCGCCCGTGGGGTGGCCTTTGTTGGTGAGTCTGTAATGTGTTCTTGGTGTAATCTAATGTGAATGTGAGATTTTTACAGATGATGGTGTTGTAGACTAGAACCCATGTTTTGAAATGGAATGATGTAGTGGCGTGATGAATACTGAGTAATGACGTAGTGGTTAATTTATTAAGAGATTAAGTACTTGATACAGCACAGAAGGAATACAAAGAAAAATGAACCGTGATCTCGCACGCAGCCTTAGACGGGAATCGAATCTGCGCCTCTAGTTTGCCGGACAAGCGTTTACCACTGGGCCACCCAGACCACTACCTACGTCATTACTCATTATTCAATCTTAAACTGAAAATGTCAAGCATTGCGTGAGTGTCAACCACTCAGACGTTTACTTTACCAAAAGTGACGAGATATAGGAATGCATAAGGTTGACTTTGCTCTGGCAATCGCAGTCAAGCACTTTAAGAAAACTAGACATCGGTAACGGAGCGTCGTACCTAGATCGTATCGTAAAACGGGTTTCATCAGAATTTAGATCTTGGGAAGAGTATTCAAACGCTACTTACAGAAGTACAGTCAGCTGCAGAGAAACATGACCCCCCTTGCTTAGAAGTTTGTATGCAGGGGGTCAGATTTATCTGCAGCTGACTGTACTTACTATACTGACTAGCCTTTGCGCGTATTAATTTCGTATTCCAACACAAATTCAAAACTGGGGGAAATCCACAACAAAGTATAGGAAAGAATGAGGCAGATATATATTTGTAGGGATTTACCTGAAAATTATTTAGGCAGTTTAAGAATTAAAGGAGGCGGCAAATTAACACAAATGGCTTAGTTGGCGTACAGTAAAATCACATGACAATCTTCAAATCCCTTAATACTTTTTTTTTCAATACCTCCTGACCTGTCTTATGGGTTGCGACAAATTTTATTCGTCTCTTTCTGTCCAGTACGTAATTATAACTCATTATACCTAATTATTGCACGAGAGGGAGACAAGTGTCATATCCTTACATATTTCCTATCGTATACTATTAAACGAGTAACATTTGTATATATTTATTTGTTTGTTTGTTATCGAACTCTAAACAACCGCTCTAACGATTTTAATGAAATTTACGAAACAGGGCTTTCCGGGAACGAAAAAAATATCTCTAGCTCTCGTCTTTGGGAAAACTCGTATTCTCCGGGAAAACACGAGCAAAGCTCGGTCGCCCAGGTACAGTCAAGTGTAAAAATATAGGTGCACACAACCAATCAAAAATATGTCCCATAGTACCTTAACGTAAGCGAAATAAGGCCTCGATACATAATTATGAGAGGATGAAATCGATACGTATTTTTGCACTTGACCGTACTAGGTATAAGAAGCAACAAACAGTCACGTATCTTAGTCGGCCCGACGAGGGGCTTAACACCTTTTTACCGTGTAATGGTGTCGCTTTAACGTAATTTTGAAATTGTCATGGGATTCATAGGTACTAAATTCCTGATAGATGAAGGTGAAAGCGATATAGTACTTGGTGTCCAGCTACTTATTCGAGTTCGATGTACAATGCTTTACATGAAGACATTCATTTGTTTATTTTGAATACGCCCCAAGACATCGGAAATAGCGTTCTATTCTAAAAGCGCTCGTAATTCCCAGAGGCGATTAATCTCGAGCCGTATCTCTATCGCTTTTATCTGTCACGCGCGTTCGCGGAACGCTGGGAATAGCGGTGCGGTGCCGCGGACGGCGTCCGCTTTGAATAATTACAATTATAATATAGGTTTGTTCTCACTTTCGATTAGAAGAGTGTGTAGGTACGTACGTACAAAGCGTGACGTTAGGTGTGCTATGGGCATAGTCGAGTGTAAGTATTAAAACACTAGCAAACAAATTCGAATAGGTAACGGTATAGTTAAGTACCTGTATGTTTATATACAATGTTCGTTACCATGTTTGGGTAATATTAATTTTTACTTAAGTGCCTACATATCTAACTAGGTACTTAATTCCGAAGCCGCGAGTCGAAAATCACTAAGTATACCGAGTGGAGACCAGCCAAAGCCAAGAAATTGGTCTGCCACTTTTCAACTCTATGTTCAATAAGGTTCATAAGTAGCAGACTACTGTTTTGGCCGACTGTACCTAGGTAAAAAATATAAATTCCTTCAGTCTATTTTTCTTTATAGATTAAGTTAAGTATACCTACTTAAACTACTTATACATACTTACAAATAAGGTTTTCCTGAGGGACAGCAAGGAATTGGGGTAAACCATTGTATGGCGTTCTTGTAAGTGTATATTTTTTTAAAGGGTAGGCAATGCGCATGTGGCACCCTGGATTTACAGACGACCATAGGCTATCAGATTGGCCGTAGTACGCTTGTTTGACATGGTAATAATTGTAATATAATCACCATGTTTCGTCGTTGAAATCGGTAACTAGCTTTTGAAATTTAGAATTTTCAAGATAGATAGTTATAAAGGTACTTTTGGTTAAAAACGTCTTAACGATATTTTTAGATTTTCCCTTTCGGTTATCATTTCCTATCTTCCGAGACTTTTAAGGTCCTTGGGTGCACTGGCGTTAACCATTTAAAACTGTCCTCTCAATTCAGAATTCGTAATCTTTATATAAAAGTTTTTGTAATATTGTACTTGGGTAACCCTTAATAATAATTAGTTAATATTTTACTGATGTACATAATTCCTTTGTAGCTTAATGTCTGAAAGATTCGTTGTTCGTTTCTACCATTAAGAATATTTTTTTTAAGTAAATGCGGGTAACTTTAACGTAAAGTAAAAACAAGTTCATTACGAGTCCTAAATTAAGAAACAATCGTTAGAAGAAGCGTAATCACAAAAATCGAAAACGCCGTCACTGCCGTAGTCATTTCCTTTCATCTATTACTCTATACTACAGGTTTGTAGCAATAGCCATATGTATATTTCTAACATAATCTGTAATCAACACCTAGCGAATGGAACGCCACCGCCGTCCACCAATCAGCGTCCAGAATAGGGACCCTTCACACCCGAGGCGAGAAACTCGACACCTTATCCGGCTGCATTCGTAAAACGAATTAATTCTAACATTTTCACCAAACTAACTTCAACCGTAATAGAATCAGATAACGTTCAATTTCTTATGATGGGGGAGGTGTGAAAATTTACGCCTATAGCTTCTCATGTATCTAACTGGATTTAACTGTATTGTATTGATATAGAGTTGATTTTGGATTGACGTTATGGATTCTTTTGTAAGATTTATCATGGTGTGTTGTCACACGCGGTTATGCACCGTAACAGGTTGAAATAGAGTGTATTTTTATATGTGCAGTGAGGTGTTAAATTTAACACCTAGAAAGCGTTGTTTGTATACTGGCCCCACAATACTATTGGCGGGCGTATTGATATAGTATTTGTAGATGATAATCCGTGATAGACGCCCTCTGAGGAACTATTGCTTTCTATCATATAATCGTATAAGCCATAGAGCCTATAAAAACTAACCTCGCAAGTAAATAAAGTAAAAAATTATAAGTATCAACAAATATTGTACCGAGCTCTGAAAAGTAGGGAATCCTACGTAGGTATTCTGTTTTAATTGTTCCTTATTTTAGGGTTCCGTAGTCAACTAGGAACCCTTATAGTTTCGCCATGTCCCTCTTTCTGTCTGTCTGTCTGTCCGTCTGTCTGTCCGAGGCTTTGCTCTGTGATTATTAGTGCTAATAGAAAGCTGAAATTTGGTACGGATGTATAAATTAATAAAACGGACAATGTCGTAAAATAAAATTAAAATTATATATTTTTTTCAACCCTGTGGTGTGGGGTGTTGTTGGATAGGTCTTTCAAAATGAATAGAGGTCTTCACTAAACATTTTTTGATAAAATGAATACTTGCGGAAACATTCACTCCAAAAAAAAAGTGTCCGCGAGTCTCTAGTTTTTGAACTATTAGTCCAAAAAATATTTAAAAAATCATGAAAGTAAAGCTTAATAAAGACTTTCAACGAAAACTATCGCGGACATGATCAGTTAAGCCGTTTTTGATTTATCTTAAAAAGTCTGCCCTTCTTAATAAAAGACGTATGAAACGCTGCGAAAGTATTCCGTTTTGCTTGTTATTGATTTTTTAAGTAAGTTCATTGGGCAACTACGGAACCCTACACTAAGCATGGCCCAACATGCTCTTGGCCGATCAAAGATCAAAGTCTGCAGTTATTTTATTTTCATATACTTATTAGTCCAATCCAGTAATAAAGTTCAAATCAGTTTTAAGCCTTCGGTATAATTATTTATGAATTTCAATGTTCCTTTTTTACCGCCACAGAGCTGTCGACAGTGTCAACGTAACGCGTCGATGGGCAATTTCTTTTTTATCCGTTTTTTCTGGTGTCTAATATCTAACCGGCCAGTGTTTTATACACGTTTCACTAATCCCAATTCTTGGTTGTATCGTCTTTGTCACTCAATTCAAAACTTATTAAGAGTGAAAGGGAGAGGTGAAGTTTCGGATTTCGTGTCGGCCGAGTTCTCACGTTACGTAACTGAAACATGTTTGAGACAAGGGTTTTGTCGCTATAATACAATAGCTAATGATCCCTTTGATTATTTTTTAAGCGGCCATGTTCTCGAAATGTTTGTAGGTTAAGTGGTTCGTGAGTTTCGTGATAATTTTATGGTTGTTTGTATTAGGTAAGTAAATATACCCACATGGGTTGGAAGGACACATTTTTTATCAACTTGATCTGATGATAGTAAGTTTTTATGTCATACAAAGATAGTCGGTCCGAATCCGGATACCGGTTTTGAAAAGGTAGGTATCTACTAAAGTATTTATATGATATGTGACTTCCTCTTGCGTTAACGAATAGCTAAGCGTATTTTAGTTAATCTGTACTTGCACATTATTATGTACCTACTCGTACTGCTTGTCATCTCACAAAATGCTATGTTATTGCATTATATATTGGTAGCCAAGTGCAAAGACTTTCAGGAATGATAATAGAGGTCAGTTATAAGGTACAAAATCTTCTACTTTATAAGATATGCGCCATTTAATTATAAAAATTTAAAGAAAACAGCTTGATTTGGGAGATGGGAAATGGTTTATCTTCTGGGTTATGGTAATTTTACAAAAGCGAAATTAAAGTCTAAGGTTTTTTCAGAAATTTCTTCGAAAAATATCTATGGCAATGCCTATGGCGAAAAAATCGCCTAATTAAACCCCTTATACAATCACTAAGTAGAAAATTGTAGTGAGGGACAGAAAGTATTCCAAAATATGCATTTTAAGCAAATGTGTCGAAAACCTATAGTAGAATGGCCCATCTACTAACATGCCTATAATATCATTTACCAGCTCGTAGGTAATGGATATTTCGTTCAATGATAAGACCAAGTTTTACTAGTGGCTCTGTAACCTCGCAAAAAACATATTATTTTTTTCAAATTTCCGAAAACCGACTCGATAAAAAAAATCTATACTCGTAATTATCGAACCTGCTGTTCACAAATTCTCATGAGAATCGGTTGAGAAATGCCCCTGTAGAGTAGAACATCCGGACATACGAAAGAATTTGTTTCAAAAGCTGAAACCGAGACGCTTCGCTCGCTTCGCTCGTTTAGTCAATAACAATTTTATTATGCACATATACCACTGACATCTCAAAGCAAGCGACGCGAATCTGTGGTGCACTTAACCGTAATAAAGAAATGTTTAAAACCTTTCTCTAGAAAGATCCTGTTAACGCTTATTTGTGCTTATTGTACAGTAATTGATGGCTACTGTACAGGCTGTATTGTGTTCCTCTGAAGATGGCGGTTGCACCTTGCAATGTTTAATTTACCATTGCGTTGGGTTCTCATTTCTTAAGCATTGTGTCTGAGCATCTGCTCATGTCTGCTGAATATTGAGAAAATTTGACGGTATAGATGATTTATGTACCTACTTATGAAAGCGGGTAAGTAGACTAAGTATACTAGATAGATAGATAGAAAGTTTGTTGCCACAAACTTAATAAAAAAACTATTGCACTTACAGTAAATAGTTTAGAAAAAAAATACAGTAAGTATTAAAACTATTACATAATCTTTAAAATCTACCTACGAGTGTAAATATTATTTCAAACGCATAATAATCTCATTTGGTAACATTTTTATGTTACTTCGGCGGCAAACAAGTGTACGGCCTGCCAGATAAAGCGGTCACCGTAGCCTATTGACACCTGCAACTACAGGGGTGACACATTTGTATTGCTGATGTCCGATGATCGTGAGTTTCAGACATAAGTATAATAAGACGAAACGGTCAGTCACGTCTCACTCGAACTCGACATGTTTCGAACCTGCGTGGTTCTTTATCATGATGAAGTTTATTTAATCTTAGACTCGTGCATATATAGTCCCACAGTATTCTCAGTAAGGATTGATACGACTAGAAAACGACGATATAGGTACATACTGATAATTATATTCAAGTATAGTTAAATACAGAACATAGGTATCTAAAACTCAAGGACCAAAATAAAATACTCTTGCTCATCACAGATCTCAGCACAGATTCTTCAAATTCCCAGCCTCTTTAATTATACACATCTTTCAAAAAGCTTTCTATTGTAATTAATTAATATCAGAGAAATATATGTACCTCATTTTAATAAATATAGGTGCACTCCGTTTGAAAACAAATCATTTGTAGTCAATCGCTGTTAAGCACATAACGATAACATGCGAATGAATCTATTTACCTATATATTTACGTACAAAAGTAATAAAACTTCCACAAAACATACCCGCTAACTAAATTACCTTACAATCATACGCGAAATCATTTCACGAGCACGAAATCATTGAACACCCATTACCAACTAGGTGATAGCGCGGACTCCCAAGTCGAGGCGGTGTTTATGATATGTTGAACATTATGTTATGTTGAACATTATATGTTGGGTATGTTGTTGGTGTATAAATAATGGAGCATGGGCGCATATCGCGCCGCTCGCTGCGGACTAGGCGCCGCGGAGGGGTTTAAAGTGGCATGGAGTCGGAGGAGGGTGTTTAAATTAATTAATTTTTAATGTAATATTAATATTATTTTTCTATGATGGGTTTATGTTTTTAGATAGATAGATATAAACTTTTATTGTCAAAACTGTGCACATAAGATCTCTTTTATTACAGTACTTAATGAATTTTCAAACATTATTAGAGAAAATTAGAGGTGTTGTATTATAATTATAACAGCGCCAACGATAACGCAGCATAAGTTAGCTACTTTCATTATTTGGTACAAAAACTCGCAAAAGATTATTACATTATTTTCATGTTTAGAAAAGTAAAATTTTACAACCTATTTTGATAAATAATTTTACAGTACATATGGTGCTACACCGCACGAATGCGGTAATAAGCAGATTACGTGCATATGTCGAAACTTTAAAGAGCCATATGTACTGTAAAACATTGTACGATATACGTGCGAATACGAGTAGATAATTCACAACTCGTATCGATTTAAAACACTCCCTTCGGTCGTGTTTTAATTTATCACCACTCGATGCGAATTTCCTGTTCTCTGCACTTGTATCGTACTGTACTATAAATAAATGTTCAGAGTATAAGTATTATTGATTTTTTGCAAATCACTTACTACAAGAGAAATAATAAACCAGTACACAGAAAAACTGAATTTGCGACTAAAATACTAACTCTCAGAATTATTGGACGGAGTATTCGCACAGTTAGTATTTCGGTCAGTACGTTTTAGTTTTTTGTAGGTTAGGTTTATTCGGATATGTTCTTTTATTACTACACTTACTACAATACAATCATTGGTGTATGTATACATACAGCTAATTTGCTGGCTTACAAATTACCTTAACGAACAAAGTATGAAATGCTTGTTACAATTACAAATGAATATTCTCGATGAATATTTTGGTAATATTGTATGCTGTTTTGTTGTGAAGTCATTGTTGCACAATTAAACTATACAACACAACTCAGCTCTGAACATCTACCATAGGCGAACTTATCCCTGTTAGGGTATCTAACTACAGACTGTGACTGTCCAAAGAATAACGGTAACGCGTTCTCGTACGTTCCATGAAGGTTCTTCTCCGATTTTTGTTCCTAGCACAGCGACTCCACGGTTTCCCATATCCCTCGGCTTGGGTGGCGCCCGCCGCTATAAAATTCGGACGGCGGCGCGGAATCCCACAGATTCCGACTCGATATTAATTGACGATCGACTGACCTTCCTCTATAACCCGCTCTTATTAAGGCACCGCTTGCCTAAATGGGTTATCGAGTTATGCATATTATGATGAAGATCACGGAAATTTCTTAAACAATGACTAATATAATAAACATGTATGTAAAAAATATGTTATAGTCTTAAACTAAAAGATAATAATAATCATTATTAAAAAAGAAAAAAAAACTAACTAAAACTAAACATAAAAAAGTAAGTATAAAATCCTATCTCTATATATTCATAGTAAAATGTAGGGTACGTTCATTTGTTTCTTGCATAAAACTTGTAGGTATGAAATTATATACTTTTTCTACTCCAGTCTGTCAATTAAATGACTTTTTATACAAACGCTCGAAAAAAAAAATGGTCCAAGTGCTCGTCGCCTGTATAAGGAGATTTCAAAGCGCCTTAAGTATAGAAGCTTCTGGTGACAAGAGTGCTGGCCACTATTTCGCCCAGCGGATCAGCATTGCTATCCAACGGGGCAATGCGGCCGTCCTTCTGGGTACACTACCTAGTAACGAAGACCTAGGGCAAATATTTTATTTATAAGTTTTTTTTTATATTTATTTTTTATTATGTTCTATTGTTGTCCTTTTTTGTTGTGTTATAAATAAATAATTTTAATTATACAAATGCATATGCAAGTCCATAACATAGACAAGTCATTGACTGGTGGGAGAATCAAAATGGATACATTAATTATTTTATTATACAACTGTTATTATTTATTTTAATTTTTAAATCATATTATTTTGCCGTCGCAAAAATATTGTATGCAACGTTACATAATTAATGCTATAGTATTACATAGTTACTTAATTCGACATTCACCGTAGACATTACATACGTTACGACAAGATGGAATCGAGTTACGTAACCTACAATCTTACCTATACTAATTATCTATATTAATAATTTCGTGCAGGGGTACGGTAGACCAGAACGAGACCTGTCTCAAATTGAAGAACGTATAAAAATAACGATTTCGAGTTGAACATATATATCCGCAAAATTCGGATTGTCCCGTATTTTGCATTAAAAAGTGTTAATTTTATGACAATGGTCGGCCATATTCAATTCGTTGGTTGACAGTGTCGGGTTGTGTACGTTCGGAAATTGTAAACTATGTTTGCGTCCGGTGTGTTGGCCAGGTTGCTGGGCTGCGTTCTGGGTAATGGGCCGCGTCTGCAGCCTGCAGCGTTTTATTTTTGTAGTTTTCAAGCGTTCTATACACCTATCAGCCTAGCTAGCACGATAACTTATACCGTCACGTTATATGGGCGAAATGTATTAAAAACGTAACGGTATAATCTATGGTGCTAGCTAGGCTGATTGTCACAACAACCGCCTTCAAAGCGAATGTATGGGGCCTGTTACATGGTTATTATTATCACGTGATACATTCATACCACGATAAGTAACACGTGAATATTGAAGCAGAATCCTTACAAATTTGAAAACTGCTATAATATTGACACCCCAGTATTGTGATAATATTAATCGTGTAAAGGACACCACTTGAATGTTTGCTGAGTCTGTCCCCCATCTTAAACCTGCGTCTCTATTTTGTTGTGACAAACTACTAGGTGACTTATGGCTTTTAAAAGTCTAGCCAAATTCTATCCCTATCTCGCTCTATCTTATAACTTAGTGGTACTGGGGGTCTACTCCTAATTCGAAATCCGAACTTCGTGTGGTGCCGTCCCTTTCACTCATATAGTCTATGACAGGAGAGTGAAAGGGACGGCACCATACGAAGTTAGGATTTTGAATTTCGGAGTAGACTCCCAGCTCATGCCGTTCGCCACGCTCGGACGTTAGGGGCGCTACCGTGAACCGAAAACGAAGTATCTGCCTCTCTCTCGCACATGTATATTCGAACGACAGAGAGGAAGATAGTTCGTTTTTGGTTCGCGGTAGGCCCTCAGGCGTCAACTTTAAAACGAATAGGGTATTTTACTGTAAGAGAAATAAAATTCAAAATGTAATAAAAACCAGCCAAGTGCGTCGGAGGCGCACACTGAGGATTCCCTAAAACTAAAAAACAAATGTGATTTATCAATATATTGATGTTTTTGGTAAAATATACTTCATAATAAACATTATCACCTAACTTCAAGTTCATAGGTCGATGGGAAGTTAAAAAATTATATGTGTGACAGACAACACACGGAATGTTCTTTGACTTTCTTCGACCGTCCGCCGCGCTCAGACTAAAGTGCTGCCAACCGAAAACTAAATATATATGCCTCTCTGTCGCACTTGCATATTCGAGCGGGGAGAGGGAAATACTTCGTTTTCAGATCGCGGTAGGCCCACTGGTCTGACGGCTCCTATTCCTGGATGGTGCGCGTATCGGAATATGAAATACCTTTAGCAAAACGGAACAAGTTGTTAAATAGCTTCCATTAATTGGAGAAAATATTACCAACTGTTATTATTATCACGCGAAACACTGAATATTGAAGCAACATCCATAGAGGCCTGTTACATGGTTATTATTATCACGCGATATACTCATATCACGATCAGTATCACGTGCAATGAATATTGAAGAAAAATCCATACGATTTTGAAAACCACGATAATATTGGCACACCAGTTGTGTGATAATATTAAGCGTGTAACAGACCCCATACAATTTTGAAAATCGCGATAATATTCACACATAATATTGAGTGTAAAAGGATAGAATTTGGCGGAGATTAGAGAGCTGCTACCGCGAAACGAAAACGAACGAACATCGTGTATTTCCCTCTGCGTCGCTCGATTATGCAAGTTCGACAGAGAGGAAGATACACGAACTTCATTTGTTTTCGTTCGCGTTAGCAGCTCTGATTAGTATTTTAGCTATACAAATCAGTACTGATTACGGTGTCAATCTTTTTATGTGGCTTTAAATACTACCCTTATAAAAATGCTTAGGATTAACTTGCAAAGATTTTACTCCTTATTCCATACTCCCTATTCCATATGTTAATCCAGACTACAGACTATATTTCTATGTATATAAATATATATAAAGGGACATTTTTTTATACATTTTTGTACACTATTTCTTTTGTCGTTTGCATAACTGTCACGAATAAATGTTTACTTTTTTTTCTTTCTTATTTATTTCTCCCGAGCGAAGCCGGGCTTTCGTCTAGTATTATATTAATGTTTTAGCAGTGTGGTTTAATACACCCGTTACAAAAACCCTTCGCCCATCTTGTTGCTACCGTAAAGCTAGTAATAACTGTATCGAGTTACATATGTCATGTCAATGTCGGTGAAGGGAAAACGACATGTTTATCGACATGGATTTGTGAACATTTAATTCAAATAGATTGGTCATGTTATAGGATTCTTTATATAACGACGGTGGCATACAAGCTTACGTCCTGCCTGATGATAAGCAAACACCGCAGCCTATTGACGCTTGCGGGTCCAGAAGAATCACAAGCGCTTTGCAGACTCACCAGGAACACAGTAGACAAGGACGTATAGCAAACTAGTATCTAGTGGTGTTGTTATGGCTGCTTCTGTAAGGTGAAAGTACAGTCAGCTGCAGACGTGACCCACTCTGCATACTTACAAACGTCTATGCAGACGGGGTCACGTTTCTCTGCAGCTGATGGTACATACTTCCCCAGTTGGGCTGCTCCAACCAAATAAGAGCGCGCGAGATGACGTTTCGCTGTGCCTGACTCTCTTAAAGGATACCTTCGTATTGATTCATCATCATCAGCCGATGGACGTCCACTGCTGAACATAGGCCTTCCCCAAAGAGTTCCACAATGACCGGTCCTGCACCACCCTTATCCAGCGGACACACGCGACCCTTACTGGGTCATCAGTCCATCAGTGGGGGGCCTGCCCACGCTACGCCTCCGGTACGTGTTGTTTGACCAGTTGAAATATTGGTGAAAGATCGATAGGACACAATGTTGCGATAGACGACGTTTATAAATTAGTGTTTCACTCCAATCTGTAAACTCGCTATGAACTTATTAGTTTAAAAGAAATATACAGGGTGATTCGGGAGACGTGAGCAAGATCAACACTACGGATTCAGTAGATCATAAGCTACTGCTTCGTGCCACTATTAGTGAAATTAACGTTCATTTATCTTTGATGTTGAAAACAAAATGTTTTAAATTATCTACGAAATTCATGGTCACTCTACAATCAGAATACTTCATTCAAGTGATACGTGTCTAATGTCACCTGAGTCCGATTACTTTTGAAATATCGTATCTCACTCAATGTGACAATTTACTTTCTTCGTAATCAAAGTGCTGTCATAACAGTTAGAGGTTTAGGGTCGGTTGCACCAAACCGTCTGTAATTGTAAGCGGTCTTCGTCAAAATCTGACGATCACATGCGGATTTTAACGACCGTTAAATCCGTTGGGTTGCACCATCTTCAAAATCACGGATTGTAATTGTTAATCGGGTTGCCACTTAAGAAACGCACTCCCACCAAAATAATTCTCGGGAAATTATTTTTTCATATAGCAACCGAGCATGAAAATTCAATTTTGTCTGTGCTCATGTCACTTTTGACAAGCGATACAAACGCGCTAAAAGCAGCTACTCATTAAAATACTGATAAATTGGATAAATTTTAGGCGAATATACGTTACTGAATCGATCAAATAACAAAAAAAGTGTAGTCAAGAAACTTGGCTCTAATATTCATGGGCAGAATACAATCTACCGAGTGAGATTTCTTAAAACGACGACCCGTCAGAACATCTTCTGTTTCACAAGCATTCAGAGCTTTGTATGTGGGATTGATGATATTCTCCTTCAATACCTACGGTGAGTTATAATATTTTACGTCTATTACATACTACCGCTACCTACCTACCCACGAAACCTAACCTAACCTCTAAAGCTGTTTACAAACTAGTTTGAGTAGCCGAGCGTTAAAGCACGCGACTTTCAATCTGGACGTTGTGGGTTCGAAACCCGGCTTTTACTTGGTCAGTGTGAAATATCATATGACATCGATTATAACTTATAACATTAGATTTTGGGTGACGGCGAACATTAACTGGTTTAGTTCCAACAGGTCTAGTTTTTCCCTCTGGCTTGGAAGGCCAGATTGGCAGTCGCTTTTATAAAACTAGTGCCTATGCCTAATCCTTGAATTTGGATACCAAACCAGACCCCGGGCTCCTTTAGGTCTTATCTAAAATAACTTGATTTTAGTAGTAAAAATCCCAACAAGTAGATGTTGATATATACAAATACTTGTATGGTGTAAATATCATATATGTCATGTATTTTATTAATATACGAATTTATTTCAGGTGCAGAATTAAGATGCATGAGCAATTACTTTACACTGAATTGAAAGAAACAAAAATGTGTGGCACATTCAAACCAATTGAAATGGAATTATTAATATCGGGATTAATAGTAACCTAGAAGAACTTAATAATTGTAAATAAGCTTCTTTTCAATTGTAATAAAAATGATGATTAAAATTGTTCAGTTTTGTTTATTATTGGCCTTTACAGATATTTACTGCCTACAATGTTAAGTTTTTTTCTTTTTTGATTTCATACCAAATGCACTTACATATTAGGTTGGTAGGTATATGATATTAAAAACTGCAATTTCATCAACTTTTGCTAGACCCTATCTTCCTCATAAAAATAGTCATGTCAGGCATTAAATAGATAAAACCATCATTTTCACCCAATACCTTGGTTCATTTAGATTTCATCAACCCGCAATAACCCCTGTGCTCCCTATGTCTGTGTGGGACACATCACTCCCATGATACGGCAGGGAACAGCATCCACTCAGTCTACACTTCTCTTTCATTAGTGTCAAAAAGGCTTCTTATTCTGCTCCAAATATGAGCAAGATTACATCCTGCCACACCATACTGACATCTTTAATTCCAGTATTGATAAATAAAACAACATTTCTAAATAAATTGTCAAAATTTTGTTATATTACTCATATTATTTGAATTTAATAGGATAAACCTTTACTATTGTTTTATGTATTTATATTATTTTTGAAAGCAAATTTTATGAACTAATTATTGCAAAACAAACAAATTTTGGCACTCTGGGGTAGGCCTATGTCATAGCAGTGGAGGTACTTTGACTGATATGATGATGATGAAACAAAGTTTGGGAGCCCTCTATGATATATTTGTTTTACAAATTAATTTATTGAATCGGTCATGCAATTAAATGTAATGTTATCT
The DNA here is from genome assembly GCA_905163555.1 of Notocelia uddmanniana. Lineage (NCBI taxonomy): Eukaryota > Metazoa > Arthropoda > Insecta > Lepidoptera > Tortricidae > Notocelia > Notocelia uddmanniana. The sequence goes on along the minus strand of LR991071.1, from coordinate 8,340,213 downwards.
GTAAACAATACTGAGGTAATGAGTAGAATACTTGGGGTGTGGGTTGCTTAGCTCTTCTGCTGGTCCACCTGCAGTGTGAAAATTAACTCATCTTTTACACACATGACTGGCTGCATTTTGATACTGCGATATTGTATAGAATACTAAGTACCACAACATTTTAGGTATATCAATATAGTAGCTAGGTACTGTACCGAATACAGATTCCTGGTAACATGTACATTTATCTGAGCTGAGGTGCATATTAAAATACATAAGGTCTAAGGTTACATGTCCCTAGCATGTATTAGAAATAAATACCTATCCATGGGGTTATTCCTAATAGATGCCAGAGACATAAAGAGATGTAGTTCTACCACTCTTTATTTTTCAAAATGAGAATGATAGAAACATTCGTGGACTTGTTCAATATAGCAAGTTGACTTTGAGCCCTCATGTACATGCATATGAAATGGCAGGAAAATAACAAAGTCTGCTGTAAGCATCTTTCACCGACCTTTATTTTAGGATTTGTCTGAATGTGAAAGGCAATAGGTTTAATGAAGGGGTAAATCAAATGTGATTGAATGACCCAGTATAAATTAAAAACAACACGTAATAATAGTTGAACTGTTTAATATTTTTCAACACATTCAAATGTTTAATACAATTTAGGCTTGCTGAAAACTGTTCATCACTGTAAGTTAAACTTGTTTATTGTAGTTGTGACACTATTTTATACTTCTGTAAAGTTTGATACACGAAGATCACTGAGGTAACACAATAATGTTAGTTTTCCAATGTAAATTCGGTCTTTTCTTCATTTTCATTGCATAGCCCTTGAATATCCGTTTTAAACCACTTTTATGTTGTCCGATATTTTCCGTTGTTACGGTATATATTTCATCCTATACTGTAAGGCGTGTGAGACATGAATCAGTCTGTTCTCTGTCTAGGATGTCTGCACTAATACCATATCGTCTTTCAAACTACAAACTAGATTTAATTCACATCACAAAAGTTTGTTAAAGTTTCCTTGTTGCGGAGCGAAAATGTTGGTTGACAGCAGTGAATTAGGCATAAATCAGGTTATAGAATCGCGTTCCGATACTTTCCGCAAATTGCTACAAAATACACTGCCATTTAATTATTAAATTTTTGTAATTTATTACTTAAATTGTCAAGAAAAACTAGTTTTCATAATAAATATGGTACTATGCCGCCATATTTGACGAATGGATTTGACGTTAACAGGGGGTCGGACCACTGGTTAATGTAATCGTCATAATTTAACGTACGTCAAGGCTACGAATGGATGGTGCAACGCAAAAATGGAGTTAACGTACGTCAGCGCCATATTTGACGTTGACCGGCCTGTAATCGTAGGTTGGTGCAACCGGCCCTTAATCTTTATAAACCAGTTGTTGTAGGGTGACCATGATTGTAGAGAATTAAACTTTAACTTAAAAAAAAATACAGGAAAAAGGTATGGGTGTTTCACTTACATACAATGGTGAACGATTCATTGCCATTTACTATGTATATAGTGTTGGTCCTGCTCACGTCTCCTGAATCAGCCTATATAATTTCGATCTGCTGTTCTAACCCTTTACCTATATCTAGGCAGCAACCGAACCCTCTTATCGATTTTTCAGTTAAAAAATTCTTAGTCTCATTAATTCGCCCACAAAGTTCACAACGTCCAGAATAATGATACATGTACATGTCGAAACCAATTGTATTTTGACACCAATGTAAACACATGTATGCAATAAATTATATGAATATGAATGTCAATACATACTACCAATGGTTCGGAAAAATAAACCACTGCCACTAGAATAACCGACGCAAAAAAACTCTGCAAGGTATCTTTTTGTAAAATAATATATAAAATTACGGTATTACAGTACAATCAGCTGCAGAGAAACATAACCCCTCTTGCATGGAAGTTTGTACGCAGGGGTCAGGTTTCTCTGCAGTTGACTGTACAACAAAATTACAATGCTACAGTTGAAAACCTATTTTTGCGATAGATTAAGGGACTCGCGCAGCGTGCTATCACTGCCAAACATCCTATCCATGATGTAGTACCTAATCGTTTATATACTTTATAACATGCTTTTAAAATAGTGTTTACACCACACCTTGCCAAAAAGCGCGTTTAAAAGGTGACGTAAAATTGTGTACAAAACACGGGTCGTAAAACAGAGAGCCCTCTTTCGCATATTTATGACCCTCGCCTGCGGCTCGGGCCTCTAACATCTGCGGTATCGGCTTTTCTTTGTTTTACAACCCTTGTATCGTAAATAGTGTTTGTTTCACTACAGATTTGAATTTAGAATCGGTAAGATTAAAAGTATCATTTAGATTATTTAAGTAAAAAATAAAAGTAATTTACTATACTTCAAATTAGGCATATTACATGCACCTATTCGGAAAAATAAACCTTTGCCGCGAGAAAAACCGGCGTAAGAAACTCGGCGAGGTGAGATTTAAGTCATTGGAACCCCTAAAAACTCAGCAAGCAACCGGTCACTGCACTCGTAACAAGCCGGATACCACAATTGGTCAACAAGCTGCCAACTTCGCCTTAATTTTCACCCATTCATACAAAACCGTTTTCAACCCCCACAATAGGCACCAGTTCCCTGTTAATTTTATTTGATTAGTAGTTACCGACAGGCACAATTGAGGTGGTGATTTTTAAGTATCCTTGGTTGCCACAAAATTATAGTAAAATTGTATAATTAGGGATGTGCCGGGTAATTTAAGGCTGCGGTGGCGTGGCTTCCTTCTCATTGTCTGATTCCCTGGTCACAATACACAGGAAGGTCTTAGTCTTTAATCGATTTGTGAAATTTTGACAGTTGCGGTTGGCAAGCGATTTTTTGAGTTTGGGAATAGGTTTTTTGGCTTCCGTTTTTTTGAGTTATGAGCATAAAAAGTTCGGAACTAAACGCCGTTTAGAAAGCACAGGTTAAAATAATATTGTTGCTTAATTTTTACATAAAAATCAGGGGCGAAAGATAATATAGGTAAGATTTCCTGACTTGAGACTTGGTAGGGTGGGATATTTATATTACCTACTACGCCTGTATCTACCAACTACCTTCAATACTAGATTTCATCTAAATCAGTTCAGCGGTTTAACTGTGAAAAGATACCCGACAGTAAGACAAAGTATTCAGACAGTGTTTTACATTTATAACATGTAGTACTGACGTTTCCCCTCTTATTAGTTTACATATAACTGCCAGTGTAGTGTAACTTAATGTCAACGTACGTACCACATGCCTGATAGTAGAAAATCATGAACGATTAGCGACAAATGTTTTTTTTCTTGATTCTAACGATGTTAATAGGCAATAAAACGCCCTTCAAACATGAAGGTTAGTATCTTCGAACAATCATTCATAGAGCCATAGTAGTTTTAATATGGCAGAAGTTGTCACGTACGGAAGGATGAACTAGGCACTATATTCAAACCCCAGCCAAAGAAATACGAAAAAGTTGTATCTAAGTAACTATAAGTATAGACAAGTAAAGTGGTGCTGTGCACGAAATAGGGCGAGAGTGCCTTATTTTTTTACTATCTTAGAATGTAGGAGGGTATTCATTATTGACACATGCAGATTGGTAGGGCAAATGGTCAGTAATCGTATACCTACCCAACTTCAGTTTTTGTTTGAGAAGTTTGACTATCTAAGAGATGACAGCTATCTACGCCATATTTAACGTTTTCCGTTCAGAAAAGGGCTCAATAGGTCAATGACTAGGTATTTGCTATTTTTGCGCGACAATTTTTTTATACCACGTCGGTGGCAAACAAACGTAACTGATGGTAAGCGATCGTCGCAGCCTATGAACTCCTGCTACTCCAGGGGTGTCACATTCCCGTTGCCGACCCTGAAATGAAATTAATCAACTTTTGAAATGCTAAGTGTCGCAGCGCTCGCTATAATGACTGGTTAAATGTTATTTTAGTACCAACATAACGAAATAACATTCCTGAAATGAAACAAACACCTGTAAGGAATTTCGTAATATGTGTACCTTATTTATGGGAGACTTTAATTTTTGGCATTTGTTACTGATTGCGTCGAATTGTGTAAAACAAGGAGTCAAACTTCTGTACTGCATTTTCTGTCGCATGGACAGTAATTAGACTTTTGATACGAATCAATTAGGGGCAAGTGGTGTTAAGAGCTGGCGTTCCGTGAAGGTGTATCAAACAACGCCAAATGTGCAGTTGTACAAAACAATAGAAGCTCTTAACATCGGTATGAAGCGTTACAATGCATTAGCAAAAATAGATTTCAGCTGTACGAGCATAATAGGTCTAACATCGCAATGCGCAACTGAACTAAGTTGACTTATATGTTTGCCATTGACGAGTGATTATTTCGTTTGATTATAGTCTCTGTTCCGATGCAGTAAAGACTAGATTAGATTTAGATGAGTGAATTTGGTCGTATGGATTTGTAACCACTGATCTGTAGTCATTTGATGAGCAAGGTATAAGTGTAGTGTTTGATGCATACAACTTAGATACCTATACCTTACATACTTATATCTAGAGTCATTACGTCTATTAGCGACCAGCTATTCTAGTATGCCGGTTTGCGACCACTTGGATGACCTGGTGAATTGAAAGGACATAGGTACCTAGTCTCGTATTTGAATAGATTACCATTCAATTGACTACCTCTTAAAATGCACACAACATACCTACAGTTTCTTTGGGGTCTGTAAAAAAATATTAATTTATATAATTCGCGTTAGCTGCCTAGCGGCCCTAGTACCTATATTAGAAATAAAACAAGAGCATAGTTTGAATAAATATATTAATTGACCTTCCAAAACTGCTTTATACTTACGTTTTGGAGAGGGCCTACTCCGAACTTAGAAAATCGAACTTCGTATCGTGCAGTCCCTTTCCGTCCTATACTGTATAACACGAGAGTGAAAGGGACGGCACGACACGAATTTCGAAGTTCATAGTAGGCCTTCTGAATAACTCCAACGCTCGCAATCGAATGGGATACCACAGATAAAACTAAGGTGGGGGAGTGAGGGGTCACTCGCGGCAGTTCGGATTACAGCGCCGTTTGGATTAGCCTGAATTATGGAGGCTCTATACCTACTGCATATATACTAGAATACTAGGTATGCAATGCAGTTTGCTGGTTGCAAATGTTGAGCATAGCTATATCTATAACACCTAAACTTATATGTTTCGATAACAATGATAACAGAGTGATATGGGGTGAAAGGGACAAGGAGCAAGTAGACAAATATCACGAGTTATGTAACTCTAAGTTACGGGGTTTTCATTTTCCGAGTGATTTTATTCAATGTGCCGACAAGAGATGTTTTAATCATGCTCATAGGTTATTATTGGATAACATTTATAGTAGTATAATATGTATACTTAGACAGGCGGCCGAATGTACTCGCGATTTGTCTGCCCGCAAAAAACATAAATATGTAACCGGCTGGAATAAACATGTCCGTAGCGCGCACGGAGAGGCTAGGCTTTCTTATCGCAATTGGCTATCGTGTGGAAAACCTACTAGTGGACATGTATATAATAAAATGAGAGAGGCCAGGCGTATATTTAAATCAAAATTAAAATATTGCCAAGACAATGAGCAACGGATAAAAATGGAAATAATTGCGCAGCATCACTCAAGTGGGAAATTTTCTAATTTCTGGAAAGCCGTTAATAAATTGAATCCAAGGCCGGGTACCCCTGTTAGCGTTGCCGGTTATCACGAGCCCATTGAAATTGCGAATGCTTTTCGTAAACATTTTCACGTACAGTCGCTCCTAGCGCCCTCGGCTCAGGCGCCCGATGCTGACAGCTCTCCAGAGGATATTAGTGTAATTTTCTCTGCCAAAGAAGTGGCTTCTGTGATAAGAGAAATGGCAAGAGGGAAATCTCCAGGTAAGGATAGCCTCAGTATCGAGCACCTGAGGTACGCCGGGGTTCATTTACCCAGGGTCCTGGCCATGTTTTTCAATCTGTGTCTTAGTCATTGCTATCTGCCAGATGATCTGATGCACACAGTTGTTGTACCTATTTTAAAAAATAGGACCGGCGATGCCTCTGACGTGTCCAACTACAGGCCCATCTCACTTGCGAATGTGATAGCTAAAATATTGGACAGTCTGCTTGATAGACACCTGAATAGGTACATAAATTTACATGATGCTCAATTCGGGTTCCGACCTGGCCTATCCACCGAAAGTGCCATCCTGTGTCTCAAGCAGACTGTGCAGTATTACACTGCTAGAAAAACGCCTGTATTTGCCTGTTATTTGGACCTGTCAAAGGCTTTCGACTTGGTATCCTACGATAAGCTGTGGCTGAAGATGAGGGAAGAGACTGACATGCCTGATGAAGTCATATCCATCATTAGATACTGGTACAGAAGGAAGAAAAACAGTGTCAAATGGGCGGGGGCGCACTCGGAGGTGTATAGGTTGCAGTGCGGGGTGCGGCAGGGGGGAATAAGCTCGCCCCGGCTCTTCAACCTGTACATGAACCAACTTGTCGAGGAGCTCAGCAACACCAACATAGGATGCTCAGTGGACGGGGTCTGCATAAATAACGTCAGCTACGCTGACGACATGGTGTTGCTCAGCCCTTCGATTGGTGCGCTGCAGAGGATGTTGCGCATATGTGAGGCTTACGCGGAGGCCCATGGGCTTAAATATAACGCGGTTAAAAGCGAGTTCATGGTTTTCAAGGCTGACACTAAAACGTATCTTGATGTACCACCTGTCAGGTTATGTGGGACACCATTAAAGCAGGTACACAAATTTAAATATTTGGGCCACTGGGTCACCGATGACTTGAGTGACAATGTTGATATAGAGAGGGAACGTAGGGCGCTGGCTGTGCGATGTAATATGCTGGCCCGGCGGTTTGCACGTTGCACCGATACAGTTAAAGTCACCCTTTTTAGGGCATACTGCCAATCTTTTTACACGTGCAGCCTATGGGTCAGACATACGCAACGTACATACAGCGCCCTGCGCGTCCAGTATAATGATGCGTGTAGGGTGCTGTTCGGGCTGCCGAGGCACTGCAGCGCCTCCGCGATGTTTGCGGAGCGGCAAATTGACGGCTTTCACGCCGTAATCAGAAAGCGGGCCGCCTCGATGATGAGACGAGTGCGCGGCTCCACGAACACCATCCTACAAACGCTGGCCGAGAGATGGGACTCCCCGATACTGCGGCGATGGATACAGCTCCACACCACAGTGGTGCACTAATGTTGATAATTAATTTCAATTTAAATTATTGCTATCAAATTGTACTTCTTTACTAACATAGTGTTCGTAAGATTAATTATTACTAACATCTTTGTCATTTATATGGAACCATGTTTCTGAAATAAATTATTTGATTTGATTTGATTTGATTTGATAGCACGTCTACCCGGTCTCAAAATCCCTGAGAGTTAGGTACTCGCTTTAGCATTGAAATACACGGAAATTCAGCTGTTCGGAGATTATTCCTCCGTGGTACCTACTCGTATGTCCGATTGTATTTTTTTTTTAAATTTTAACTATCTGCAAGATACACACACAGAGACACTGACATATTTAATGGGTAAAGATTTGGACCTTTAAGTACCTATGTTAATGTAAATACGAGTATGATGAAATGTATTATTTTGACGTGTAATGTGTAAAATCATTGCAAATAAATGAGAATGAGTATGAGTATGAGTATGATGTCACCTATCGACATACAAAATATGAGCGTGATCGGTTGAAGCGTCTAGGAGGAGTACGAACTCAAACGAAATACCTATGTCGCCTAAGAATGAGGTAAGGCTCCACTGTATTCTGCGCTCATGCGTCGGTGGTTGCAGCTTCATGTCCGCGTGACCCTTACTTAAAATATTAGTATAGCACCTAAGTTAATGTAGGGTCGATGGACCAGTTAGCGACCAGCTAATTTGGTGTGCCCGTTTGCGACCACTTTAATGAGTTGATGAACTGGAAGGATATTTTCTCGTTTTTTACTGCAATTTCCGTTAACTAACTACCGAAGAAAATTCATACAACGCACTATTTCTTTATAGGGTCTGTAAAAATATTAAAAAAACTCGTTCGCTGGTCGCGTAACCGGCCTAGCCACCCTAGGTAATTTATCACTAAGCTTAAATTAATTTATAAATGTTTTACTACTTAATTCTTATGGGTGCAAGCCTGAAATAAATTATTAGAATTGAATTATCCTTTTAATATTGCTTGGGTTAGCTGACAAGGCTGTCATCCCAGTCCTAGGTACAAACTAAAAAATGACATGTTTAAGGCTATCCCACTATCCAATGTACTGAGATGACAGCTAGGTACATCACAGATGTCACCGTGCGCAAATTGTAGGTATTAAAAGCATAATATGTACAGTACTTAACCATTTTTGAAATGAACTCCTTTCTCCTCGTTTGCGCCTATATGGTTATATATACGCCAAATGTGGGCGGAAATACACGATTTGTTTTATTCCAGGGACCTAGTATTTCTATACATCAGGTGTCTATCTGCAGGCACCTACGTATTATGAAAATATCGACGCTACTAGCACAATTAAAGATCACTATTCCATTGAAAATGGAAAATGAATTTACCTTATAGAAAATATATTTTCCTAGTAACTTCTAAAGCTACTTAGATATAAAAGAGTTTCATTTAATCATACATTAAACTTAGCAAAGGTTTTGAATACTAATAACGAATGCCTTTGATATTTTATACTGGCTTAAACACCGCCCAGAAGCCATAGACAAAAATAATCCAACTTAACCTCTCCAATCTCTAACTAACCACGAAAATCCAAAGATAAACCAATACACGCAACACGATCGAATTTTTAATAGCCCTACCAATTTACTTATGCAGCAAAAAAGTTCTTATCACAAACGCAAAGAGCCTAATCTTGCTTGATTGACACGTTTGTTAAGTCGGTAGACACGTATAAAGAACGATTTTGAACAGCAACTGTCATACGATGAACACCCCGAATTTCCGATTGCATTGTTGAAAATTTGAAAAAGGAATGACAATCGCCTATAGAATCGAATGGCAGATGTTTAAATTCGAATTTCGAATCTATGTTGTCATTGATAAAAGGAAATAGGGGTGTTTTTTCTTGTATTTATTTTGGTGGAGGTTTAAGTATGGCCGTCTATCCTGTTTTTAAGTTGAGATTACCAATCTTCATGTGAACGTAAGAGTTTTAAGCTTTGCAATTTCGTTCGTAAACTTATTGTAATAAGTAGACAGTTTTTCGCCACCCCATTTTATTATAAGCACTTTTAGTAAGAATTATTTTATTGTAAGTACTTACATAACATACGTAGGTACCTACATATCGATAGCGAAATTCATGAAAAGTAAGTTTGAATATGTGAACTACCTAATCTGGGGCTCCATTTTCAATCCAAATGCTATCTTTCTCAAGTGTCATAAGTTATAATAGGAATTTAAAAGTAAGGATAGGCCGATACGAACATTATGGACCAACATTTCTTACACCCGAAACAAACTGACAACGTAAACTGTCGCCAACTTCAATGAAAGTTCTTTCCCCAGAATGGCGCCCTTGGGCCTGTTCTTAATATAGGTTTAAGTCAATGGTAATAATACGAAATCGATTGAGATACGTTTTCAATGCCTACATTAAAAATATTCCAAAAACGGCTTCCTTGTCTCTTGTCTCGAGCCCGTATCAAATAGGTACGAATGGTGAACAAGCCCCCGTACCCAGTAGGTAAATAACACGGTGCCGGCTAGAAGTGTCGAATTACCCTAATTATGAGGCACGGAAGCGGCACGGCTGGCTGCCGACAGTACAATTACCTGCCTCGGTATAGTATAACCGATTGTAGAGCACATGCGTGGGGAAACGTCAAATAGATTTAGTAAAGGTTCCGTAATAAAATAGAAGTGTTTAAAATAGAATAGTTTGGACGTCCAAACTTTAGACGTACACTCCCGTCAAAAAGTTTAGGACCAAACACAAGTTTTAGTTTAATTTTCATAAATTATTACGCAAACCAAACAAAAAGATGGCAATGGGCTATTACTCACAAGGATTGGACTTTTGCAAACTGGTTGAGAGTAGGTACTACGGACAGATGAATCAAAATTGAGTGGATAATCAATCAATGTTGATTATTTGCATATTTTGTGTTTGGTCTTAAACTTTCTGACGGTAGTGTATTGGGGCCGAAAATATATAATAAAGTGCCCAATGAAATCAAAAATATTGGAACGAGTTTTGGATTTACATTAAAACTCAAAGCGATGTTAACCCAGAAGGCCTATTATTCCGTAGCTGAATTTCGAACAGAATAATTTGTTAATTTTGTAAGTCATGACATGTAATGTACCAATTCCAATGCCATTTCCTTTATTTTACTGCTATTATTATTTACCTTATTTATTTATTTTTCTTAGCTTAGATTTTTTACAATAAATTTATTATTATAAACATTTAATTCGAGTAACATGGACTCATACAATAATTACTATTATTATATACTGATACAATCTTTAATTTTATTGTTATAAATTGACATGTAATCTCTAATCGCAAAGGCATTGTACCAAAGCCAGTGTATGCTGATTAATACCAAATAAATGAATATTTATGTATGTATAACACTTTATTGCACAAAGAAACAATTACAATCGAAACAAAAAATGTAAAAGTACAAAGGCGAACTTATCCCTATAAGGGATCTCTTCCAGCTAACCTTCGAGAAAATGAGAAAAATAAATGTAGTACACAAAGGCGACAAACTAATTAATATGAATATGAATATAAGTAAAAAATAAGTATTCGCTTAATTTCACCCTCTGTTCATTGAGTCAGCTGAAAAGTTGGATCATCATTTTTCAGCTGAAGTTTTAGAGAGATGTCAGGCACAGCGAAAGGTCATCTCGCTCAAAATTGTAGCTGCCCAACTGGCCATAATCCAGTACTTATTCTATATATGTGGTGTTGTGTTGCTGGTGGTGAGTAAGGTTACTGGAGCCCCCAAAGATGCGTTATGTTGGTTCAAGTAACACAAATTGGTTCTAACTGACAATACAACAAATTCTAAAATCAAAAAGAGGTCGGGTGCGCGCTTATGTTTGTCTTGGACAACCATACGCTTATTTGCCACCAATGTAAGCAACCCACTAGTGGCGCACTTTAGCCTCATACTTATTTATGAACAAGTTGGAGCTAATTTGGCTCTCTTACTTTCATTCACTGTATAGTACGTAGGATGATGACTGATCTTCAATTTTGGCAAAACCATGAGATGCGAAGGAATCAGTTTAGTCTATTGCTAATAGACTTGTGTTCTAGTCTAGAAAATGACAAGGATCTTTAAAGGATTTAGTAATAGTTCTCGTAGTGTGGATATGTAGGTACCTATAGCAGGGTAGAAAACACAACAGATCGTATCGTCACAAGTAGCAGATGACCCTTGCGATCAACACATCCTGAGTACCTAAGTATCTACTGTTAGGAAATACTGTTTGGACTTTATCCATCGTATGTATGGTCTTGTGATAACTTAGGTACTGTTTGTTTAGTAAGGACAATACCCTGGACTATTGGACAAAGATGAAAGATAATGAAGAATAGAGAGAGAAACATCTAGACCTATATCTATTATACCCTTATTTGATTTTAGGATTCGTTATAATGTTAGGTATCTTTCGATTCCAGCTTCTGAAATAGCGATCATAAGACCTGCTTTTTGAGATATGGTGATTTGGTGGAAAGTGTTGATATCAACGACAATCTGCGAAGTTTTGCTATTCGAATGCATTACGCCAAATACCTATAGATAAGACGTATGAAGTTGACCATTTTTTTTTTACATTTAAATTGATAATCTAGTAAAATGTAAATAGGTGGTACTATAAGCACGATAATTTACTTCTCTAAGCCTTAACTACATAACATATGCCAAACCAATTGAAAAGAAAAGGGTAACATTACAAATAACTCAAACAATAAATACCTAATAGACTACTCGTAAGTTCCTACTCAGTACTCACTGTCTACCCCTTAATAGAGGGCTTAAGGTACGTTATTACATGTAAATGAAGTCGATGCTACGTAGACAGGCTTTTGTGGCTCTAATTAAGGTGGCAGCCATTGCCGGAAGACGGGTCTTTCCGGGCGAGGCGTCTATTATAGACTGCGTCTATTTCATACAACAGCTTCTGACTTAGTAACATATAGTCGAGTAGAGCGTTAACCTGCGTTATTAGCTTATTTGTTTTACTTAATTTAAGACTGCAATTTATCAACGACCCCTTCAAAATATAAGTAGATACGTTGATCAATATCATAGGTACGGTTATGGATCTAATAACTATAGTTATACCGGATGAAAATTAGCCGTTCTGTGTAGTAAGAGATTTATGAAACATTGCTTGTCTTGGTGCGGGTGAAATTTTTTTTAAAGGTAATTGTTAGTTTTCTTTAGGTACAGGCACCTACTTAATCACATAGACTTAGTAATTGCATGTATACATATCTAATAAAATAATACCTAGATGATTGCCACGTCACAACAACACTGATTCACTGTTCCTCAATCACTTTTTTTTTATACCATGTCGTCGGTGGCACATAAGCGTAACGGGCTGACTGATAGTAAGCGGTCACCACAGCCTATGGACGCCTGCAACTCCAAGGGTATCATATGCTCGTTGACGACCCTTCAAAAATGTATACACTCCTTTATTGAAGTACACTACTTATATACTGCAGTCGCCCAGGAAAACCTGGGCAGGGAGTTCATTCCACATCCGGAGCGTCCGAGGGAGGAAATTCCTCTGAAAATGTACCGTACGCAAAAAGTAAGTTATTGTTGAGGTAAGTTATATAGGCAGGTAGGTACTTATATTTAATTAGATATATGTACCTACTGAGTAAGATCTGTTTATTTTAGTGCCCGTACCTACCAAATTTGGTCCATCACTTATTTCATATTCAAATTGAGAACATTAGAAAACTTTAGAGATAGTTATACCTTAGGTATATTATAACGATTTATTTTTATAATAATCTACCATTTTTTTACAATTTTTAATCTGCACTCGATATCAATCCACATAGGTACCAAACTCCTTTGGTTTTTACACTGAAAAAATGACTCAGACCTCGCCCGAAAAACCGATTAAAATTCATAAAACCAGCACATGGAAATTTATTCAGCCATCAAACGTAGATATAAAATAAATCCACGAAACTAACAACAATACAGTCTGCACTGCGAGCTATAGATCATTTCGCTCGATCCCTATTAGCCTGGATCATTCTGACCACGCCCACTTGGAAGCCCACTGAGCATTAATTGGATGAGAAATTTGATAACGGAACGCCCATACTATAGTTATCCCCGTCTTTTGTGAGGGTGTTCGGAATGGCTGTCTTGCTCGGTCGCGGAGCGTCGGCGGCGTTCGGTTTTGTTCGTTTTCTCGACTCAGGCGCACAATGCGCGCGCAAGCTACTTCCAGAGAAAAATAGAATGTCAGCTTTTATTTTTATTTGTTTGAACCGCCGCCGCCGCCGTCGTGTGCAATATTTGTATCGAATAGATTGTTTTTTATCCGCGTTTTAGACGTCTAATTTGAAAGTAAGTTGGCATCGGCCAGTTTGATACGCGCCGAAACTGTTTTTAGACATCGTTTTTTTGCCCCTTGATGAAGTTGACAGTGTCGCGGAATTTCGGTCGCGACGTCTGTAAAATATATAGGTTTATAAAAATTTCACGTAGGCACGCGATAAACTAAAATCACAAGTTAACAACATACCTAATTGCCAATACTAAGTTACTTAACAAGTGAATACGTTTCGACGGCATTTTTTTTAAAGGTAACCTACCTATACTTAAATAATAAGTGGCGATGTCAAAGTTAATCAAGTGAACTTAAACACAAGTTGAATACAGTTAAATAATTGGTCCTATCTTCTTATTTCAGCAACGATACCTAGTGATTTTCGACGACTTTTTGCATAGTCCAGTTTCCGTCCACTCACCGATAGATGGCGCCGCGCGCTTGAAACTACCTGTGACGAAATGCCTCATTATCACGCTGTAAAACTCAATTTTATTCGCTCATTATTTACGTGTCTGTATAAGGTTGTAGAAATATGAAACGGGTTTTTCGGCTGGTTGATATTAAATTAGTGAACCATTTTTGCGACGTGTTTTATTGTCTTGTGCCTAATTAACTGAGTATGTCGTGCTGGAAAATTAATAAGTGTTTTTAGGATATGTACACTCATATTTGTAAAATTATTTTGCCTTGTGCGTGTCGTGTGGTGCTAATGATGTTTTTATTTAAATACGTCATAGGTATGTGCTTCCTTTATCCGTTTGATTTTTAATGTGGGTCTAAAATATTTTGTGAAGCAGGTACAGTCACGAACTAGGTATAGGTAATTTGGGACCCTCTTAAGGTCGACATCAATATTTTTAGTCCCATAATAAGCTCTTGAGTTACCTAAGATGTAGGTACCTACATTCAGCAGCAGAGAAACCTGACGCAACCTATAGAAGTTTAGTGTGACAATTTTTGATCTTATTACTATGAAAATATGTGAAAGTGTAAATATATCTTCGACGTGGTCCCCAGTCTAGTTGTAACTAACCAGTCAAATTATTGAATCTCGCAGTGTCTTAAACTCAAGTTATAAGGAGAAGAATAAATCAAGGTATAAGGAGATAATCTGAGATATTCGTCAAAACAGCATGGATCAAGCTCGGAACAAGCTTCACTGTTGTTTGGTCGGATCCGGTCTTAAACTTTTTACGCTCTGCACATAGATGCATCTAGGTATATCTAGCCTAGCTATATATCTACATACGCTACAGAATCCTAGAGTTAGATTTCTTGGCACATCTACATAGGTCACAGCCTCACAGGCGCTCGACGCGCCCCTTGCGACCCCAGCTCTCAGCGCCCACTGACGTCGGCCATGCGTGACGGAAGAGCTACCTACTAGCTACACGTATAGGCAAGTTTTATTGTGTCAAAATAGGAATTTCAGATTGAAATACGATTTCTTGGAAAAATAAAATATAAAGAAACTTCACTTTCAAGTACCCATGCACAATTTATTACGTCTAGTGATTGTAATACAGCCAGACGGCCACATCACAAAAGTCAAATTCAGATTTGGTCGTAAATCAGACATATTAGGCCCTACCTATGGCCACATTTAAATAACAATTATACTTTTTCTATACTCCCGCATTATAATCTGTCAGTTTAACGGCTGACAGCAGTTTTAAAACAATAAACTTTTTATACAAATGCATGTCTATAACATACCTATTAGCCAAGGGATTATATGACTGGTGGGAGAATGTAAAATTTTATATTTTATCAATAAAATGAGTATACACGTAAGTATGAATCAAAATGGATTTTCATACATTATTTAATAACAAAATTCGCTACGCTTGTTTTGTTACAGCGGCTCTCGACTTTTAAGAACCCTTATTATGTAGCTGGCGCCTTCCTGACTTGTCGATGCGAGAGCGGTACGATATGAGAAAACTGTCAGCTGTCAGTGTCAACCGATACTAATGCAGTACTGCCCCACTTCTGCGCATGGTATTACTACTGCGCAAACGTATTACTGACAGTATTTCGTCAAGTGAGGAAATCTCACATCGGTAAATAAGACCTGCTGAATTCACGTCAAAGAGCAAAATACCTATGAAATATCGCTCCCGCCCCGCCAAATCAGGAAGTCGCCTTACATTACTCGGTCAGTAACAGTAAGTTGATGCAACATGTGTCAAATCGATATGACTGACACGATACGGCTATGGGCGAATCTATATCTCGCAAGATCCCAGACCCACATTTTCACAAAAGCGCGCGGCGGTCACAGGTCTGTCTAGTCACCTACCATAATTTAATAGGTACACCTACCTACTCGATTTTCACTTAAGAAGGTAACACTTGATATATTGTCGTACATACCTACATACTTAATATCTTACAGTTTACAGTAGAGCATTCGAAGAACTTCCCTGTTACTCAGTCCTAATGAACTTCAAACATTAGGTACCTATACCTAAATGACGTAATGTTCAGTTTAAGTTGTTATGACGTAACACAAGCAAGAAGAAAGTTTATTCTAAGATGCTCATCAGATTAATATCTCGTTTAGTCTAGTCGGACTTATTCATCATCATCATCATCATCATGTCAGCCGAAAGACGTCCACTGCTGGACATAGGCCTCCCCCAAAGACTTCCACAATGACCGGTTCTGCGCCACCTGCATCCAGCGGACACCGGCAGCGACCTTTACCAGGTCATCGGTCCACCGTGTGGGGGGCCTACCCACGCTACGCCTTCCGGTACGTGGTCGCCACTCGAGAACCTTTCCGCCCCAACGGCCATCGGTTCTACGTGCTATGTGCCCCACCCACTGCCACTTAAGTTTAGCGATTCGGAGGGCTATATCGGTCACTTTGGTTCTGCTGCGGATGGCCTCATTCCTGATGCGATCACGCAGAGAAACTCCTAACATAGCTCTCTCCATTGCTCTTTGGGTGACTTTGAGCCTTCTTATTAGGCCCATTGTAAGCGACCACGTTTCAGTGCCATATGTCATGACTGGCAACACACACTGGTCAAAGACTTTCGTCTTGAGACACTGCGGAATATTGGAAGAAAAGATGTGCCGTAGCTTCCCGAACGCTGCCCAGCCGAGTTGGATTCGACGATTAACCTCTTTCTCGAAGTTAGACTTACCTAACTGGACAGTCTGTCCTAGGTATATGTAATCGTCTACAACTTCGAGCGTAAAGTGTCCGATTGTTACGGGAGTTGGTGTGACACGGGCATTTGACATGATCTTCGTCTTGTCCATGTTCATCCTTAGACCAACTCGCTCGGAGGCTCTACTGAGGTCATTGATCATTGTACTTAAATCCTCCATGGTCTCAGCCAAGACTACTAGATCGTCAGCAAACCGTCGGACGTATTACTTACGAAATTTTAGTGTTAAACCATCGCAGGCCGAGCTTTGTCGTTGTTCGTGTTTTCCGAAGAAAACGAGTTTTCTCAAGAATGAAACCTACGAGTAGCTAGACCGATTCTATATCCCCATACATCCCTTTAACTATCGTTTTCGAGGACTCAATGAGCAAGCGTCCATAGGCTACGGTGTTTGCGTGTCATCAGGTAGAGCGTATGCTATTTTGCCACCGAGGCAGTATAAAAAAGTTAGAATATTCTGATTCGACAAGATGCTGCGTTTATTGTTAACTTTTATATTCTACACGGCATCAAAACTTCGTGAGAGTAACATCATCCAAACTGGAGACGTCTCGGTGAGCACGTCACAAGTAATGGAGACATCGTGACATGGCGACTGAACACAAATAGACAAAACTAGATCGCCGTTATGTTGAAAAAATGCGTTCTCACAAAAAACGTTACCGTAGCACATTATTATTATACCTTTACCACGACGCTGTGCTAAACAAACATACCGGTTTAAGGCCATACAGTGATTAAGGATGAAATAAATTAACTTTATTCTGCAAGTAGGCCGCAATGGCACTTTTACAAGTCAATATCTACTAGCGTTTCTGCAAAAGAAGACCACTGCCGGTAAGAAACGCCGAAAGAACTCGACAGTCAGTCATTTTTTCCTAAAAATATGCTTATTACAATGATAATACTTAACCACTTAATATAAACAAATCTGAGTATGGAAACAAAAGAGGAAGAATATTTACAATGTATACGATACCATACGATACGAATACTCTTTATTGCACACATTACACAAATGAAACGTTACAAACAGAAAATAATAACTAATATGTACATAACAAAACCGGCCAAGAGCGTGTCGGGCCACGCTCAGTGTAGGGTTCCGTAGTTTTCCGTCCGTCACATTAAGTTGACATATTAAGTACAGAAACACACAATTTTATTATTATTATAATTATTAGACAACGAACGACCAAAGACAACTAAGACAATTTGAGAACGACAAATTTTTGACCTAATGTATGGGCGCACCTGCTCAGACCCCATTAAATCAGGAAAAATCTTAACACCGCCATGTAGAAATGAGCGTTCCACGTACAGCGACATCTATCGGCAAATTAAGTAAACTATTGCGCGCGAGCTTAAAGTATGGAAGATGATTTTTATGGAATAATTATTTATTGCGTGAACCGATTTTCACCGGTTTTACTTTATTTGAAAGCACGTCATTTCATTGTGATTTTGTAGAAATGACAGGTACAATAAACACCTGTTTATACGGTTAAATTACAAACTTAGTTCAGAAATTATTTTTGTAATTTTTTCAAAAACTATTCAACCTATCAAGTTCAAAATAATTTTCCTACAAAGTTTTTATAAAGTTCTACTTTTGAGATTTTTTTCATATTTTTAAAACTTATGGTTCAAAAGTTAGAGGGGGGGGACACATTTTTTTTTACTTCTGGAGCGATTATTTCCGAAAATATTAACATTATCAAAAAATGATTTTAGTAAACCCCTATTTATTTTTAAATACCTATCTAACAATATATCACACGTTAGGGTTAAAATGAAAAAAAAACACTCCCCACTTTACGTATAGGGGAGGTACCCTAATAAAATATTTTTTTCCACTTTTTATTTTACCACTTTGTCGGCGTAATTGATATACATATTAGTACCAAATTTCAGCTTTCTAGTGCTAACGGTCACTGAGATTATCCGCGGACGGACGGACGGACAGACGGACGGACAGACATGGCGAAACTATAAGGGTTCCTAGTTGACTACGGAACCCTAAAAAACAGTAATATGTAAGAAGAGGTAGACAACAGGCGGTCTTATCGCTAAAGAGCAATTTCTTCCAGACAACCTTTGGGTAGCGGAAAGTATAGTTCAAGAAGACAACATGTGTTTACTAATTTACTAGACGTGGTACAATCTGTGGATGGACAATCGATTCGAGATATGTGGTTCCCAATGTTGGACAGACCGAAACCCATTTTATTTCATTTATTTTAGGGACAAAAAACAACCATACAATATATATTACAGTAAGAGTTACAGATAGATGTGTGTTACAACAATCAACCGCATTACCTATCCACGGATTACTGTTAACAATTCGTGGTTGCCAAAAGTGGAAATGTTTTACAAGTACAATACTAGTACCTATTACTATCTAGATTAGATATTTAAATTTCGATAGAAACAGACAGGAAATAAACAATCAGAACAAAGAACAAAGACACATCTAGCAAAAAACTCTGAATTTTAGACTCACCTCTTGCATGTCACTGAACCCACCACCACCACCATATCAGCCCTAGGACGTCCACTGCTGGACATAGGCCTCCCCCAATTTCATGGGGGGTAAATGCCATAATCGCCACGGCATGCGGGTTGGCGATCGCAGTATCTCCACCGCACTTTAGGAATGCTGCTGCCCATTCCCCGGTGGTCTTGGTCGTAGTTTAAGGACATACCCGGGTCCCTGAACAAATGAGACTAATTAATCCATGAATACAGGAGTTTCCACAGATCTCAGGCCTCATGCGATATTTACTGTGGGTCGCGATTCGAACTTAGTTAAGGCGACTTCCTGACTTGGCGGGGCATGAGCGACTTGTGATAGGTATATTTTTGTTTGACGTGAGTTTACTGATGTTAGATTTCCTCATTTGACAAAATAGGTACTGTCGGTATTACATTTGTGCAGTAGTAATACCATGCGCAGAAGTGGGGCAGTACGAACCCAGTATCGGTTGACACTGACAGCTGACAGTTTTCTCATATTGTACCGCCTCCGCATCGGAAAATCAGGCAGGCTGGAAACGCTGATGTGGACTAGTGTTATTCGAACTTATAGAAGTAAGTGACCGGTTTGTAACACAGTCCACCGGTAAGCATTCACCATAGTCTATGGAAGTCTACTACTCTAAAGAGCTCAACTGGCACATATCCTGTCCCTTTTTTTTTGTTTTTTTTTATTAATAATGGGATTTTTCTTGGCCAGCATGTAGCCAGGGGGCAAAGATGAGGCCGACAATGAAGCGAGCTCACCCAGAAGATGCCTATTCACTCGTGCCTTAAAAAGGTCCAAGTTATATGAACTCGGAATTACAGACGCCGGCAGAGAATTCCAACCCTTGTTAATAGGCCCCGAGTAGCTAGGATCTTGGATTTAGCTGGGACAAACGTTACGACGCTGATGATGTTATTTTTGACACGTCTCTTCCATTTCACTAATAAATTGAACTTCTGTTGAGTTTCATAATTAATTATTCCTGCCTAACTGATATTCTGCGCTATGACTTTGAAAAACGTTGTGAAACCTTTATTGTACCTGCACAAGGAAAAAAATAAAAGTACAAAAGGCGAAGCGTTCTCTTCCAGTTAACGTTAGGGCATTTGAGGGCAAAACTCCAAAACTAACAAAGTGTGCAATTCCATAAGCATCAGTTGTTTGATATTGAACGTAGAATTTCTTGTCGAAAAATATTTATTTTCGTGGAATTTTTACTTCATAATATTTCCTCCGTTAAGTACCTTTGACTTTTTCGGGAATATGATAAAACAAATGGTACATAACCAAGCTTACTTAATTTATTGACTTTAAGACGATTTTTTTTCAAATGGCTTTGACCTTTATTTTTCCAGGGCAAAATATTTATCTAATTACTTTGAGAGTATTCAAATAGGCACTGTTCACCTCACTTTAAATAATGTCTCGTTAGGACAAAACTCCACAAGTTTATTTAAAATACTAAGTACTTTAATCAATTATTATCATAATAATATTGTGTGTGATCGTCTGTTCTTCTACAAAACGCACAACACCTGAATCAATAAATTAATAGCGTCTAGTTTACTAATACGCGCCTTACATAACTTAAAACTGCATTATAATATCGAATCTATATCATTCATTTAAGGTTTTAAGTCCTTTGATATTTGTTGGTATAATCAGATCTTTTTCTCGGCAAGTTCTATTCTGACTATTTCTGACTGAACGTTAACATGGAACAGTTTTTGCTTTAATTATTCATTTCTTATAAGAATAGGGACAAAAAATGGAGCATATTATCAACTTTAATGTGTTACGAATAGGGTGCATAATGTATATGAAATGACTAGTATTAAGATGGAAGTATTCATTACTGGAATATTGTATGACCTATTAGGAATTACTAACGGACATGTTCGAGCGTCGTAAATTACGTTTGAAGTCTGATCTAGTAAAAAAGTAGCAAGGGTGTATTAGTCCATTAAATTGCAAAAAAAATGCGTAGCGTAAAAAGGTACCAGTGAATTACTAGGTATAGGTAAGAATGAGGGTAAGAAATCATAAAATTATGTAGGTATGGGACCCGGGTATGTCCTAAAACTACGACCAAGACCACGGGGGGTATGGGCAGCAGCATCCCTGGAGTGCGGTGGAAATACTGCGATCGCCAACCCGCATGCCAAGCGTGGCCATTATGGCATATACCACCCGTGAATTTGGGGGAGGCCTATGTCCAGCAGTGGACGTCCCTTGGCTGATATGGTGGTGGTGGTGGATGTAGGTATTTACTTATATGAGTACTTACGCGTGTTTTGTTTGCAAGATGTGGATTTAGTAATAAATAGGTACCGAAATCGCTGCATAATATAAGTTACTTAAGTATTTGTCTCACCTACAACTTTTAATTGAGATAAACTATTCTTAATTCAGCAAGGTGCCTAGAAAGTAGTAAATTTTACAGTGTTGGGACAGTAAATGGTTGGTGTGGAAAAAATTGAATAGCAGAGAGACGTATGCCAGCGCTCCGGATGGAGATGGCTACTCGTGCCTCGTACCGCCAAATAGACCACCGCGAGACGAAGCGGCCGTGATCATTAAGCTTGTCTATTGATATGCACCTTCAACCGTTCGTATGAGCAGAATCTAATATAACAACCGGAAGTGCGTTTTTTTAAAGTGGCCCTTGTTGATAGACGAATCACTAAGGCCTTGTTTGCCGCAAGTACCTTACAATTTCTAATGGATGGAATGGAGCCTTGCATTCAATGAGGTAATAAGTAATATTTCTTTTAGTAACTAAGCAATGTAGTCTAAAAATATATATTTACAAGTTCACGCTAATTTGCCCTTATAACCTGATGTTCAAATCAACATGTACATATTGAAACATAACCACTATCATAAAAACGAATTTTAGCAAACGATGGCGCCACAGACATAGGTAGTCGCAGTAAAACTTATAAATACAACCAATAAAACAGCAACAATCCGACTGCCTCTTACTCAAAACTTAATCACAAAGCCAACATAACTTCAACAAGAGCCAAGCGGACATGAATCGTAATGTCGTATACTTTAAGTCCACGAGAATCACCTTGTTACCAAAAATTAATCAGATAGCAATGTTAACTTAAAAGATAAATGAAAGGAAAAGAGACTTTAGTGTCTTCAAATAAGGTTGATAGGGGCTGTTTAAGTTTATTGGTTTTTCCAAAGAGCCACCCAAGGGGTTTTCTTCGAAAACGAGCCGTAAAAATTAGTGGACGTTTATTCCGTTGAGGGCATCCGATGAGTTAACTCAATTATCTGGTCGTATTATAATTATTGTCGTGTGTGAAGCTTTAAGAGGCTTAAATCGATCTCCATAAACTAGTACCTGGTAGATCAGAGCAGCAGAAAGCCAAAAGAAAATGAATTTATTTCTACAGTAATCCGATGTAAATGAAGGCTCATTTACCGTCCTTGTAAACCCGGGAAATGTGATTTAAATCGTTAGATACGATTCCGAGAACCGAATTTCAAACAAATAAAATAGGTACCTATACCTAATATATTAATTGCTTGTTTGATAGAAGAGCATACCCACGCCACGCATGCTGATTGAAGAATTCTTCTTGGTCGCTCAGAGTTGCCCTAATGTTTGATCAATGCTGTTCTAGTTAATGTTCCTCCTAGTTTTAATACGATGACTTCAATTTAAGAATTACACCTATTCCAAGAATACTTCTTTGAGAAAATACCGTGTTTGGCTTTGGGCATTAAGACTAATGATTTATTTGGCCGTAAATATAGGTATTTTTAATTTTTGAATATAAAAATAAAAAAAGTAATTAACGAATACAATATTTGTGTACCAATTTTAG
Organism: Notocelia uddmanniana; assembly: GCA_905163555.1. NCBI lineage: Eukaryota > Metazoa > Arthropoda > Insecta > Lepidoptera > Tortricidae > Notocelia > Notocelia uddmanniana. The sequence goes on along the minus strand of LR991071.1, from coordinate 8,317,021 downwards.
ACAAATTGACCTAGTTCCGAACTACCTAAGTAAAGCTACGGGTACTAGTTAAGCGACGGCATACATTTCAAAATTTCACTCACTTTATGGGTGTATTGCAAAAAGTGTAGGTACATTCCATGATGATAAAATGTCTCCAATGTTCGAAAAATTGTAAAAAAAAGTATTTAGGGAGTAATGCCGCTAGCGTCCTGGGATCCATGCCGCAAGAGAGAGAGCTGGACGCTGTTTTCTTTTTATAATTTAACTTAATTTACATTTAATTTTATCTTAATGTTTTATTTATTTTTAAGATAGTTTATAGCTATTTACGATACAAGGGTTGTAAAACAAAGAAAGGCCGATATCGCAGATGTTAGAGGCCCGAGCCGCAGGCGAGGGGCATAAATATGCGAGAGAGGGCTTTCTGTTTTACGACCCGTGTTTTGTACACAATTTTACGTCACCACTAGGCCCAAAACGAGCTTTTTGGCAAGGTGAGGTGTAAATTAGTTTTTTAGTTTACCTTGTCAATTTCGATTATAATTGTGATTAGATTTTTTACTTTATTCACAATATACGATTATATTTAAGTTATCTCCATTTCAAATACTTACGTTATTTTTATCTTGTACTCGTATTACCTTGAAATCGATAACGATCGATAAAGGTTTAAAAACATCACTAATAGGGATATTTCTCCTACAAAATTCAAATGTCTCCTCAGCACCATGCTGAAATATAAAATCATAACTTTGGTTACGATCGATTCATCAAAACAAATTTACATTCAGTGTATTTAGTATAATTATAATAAAGTATGTTATTAAACCCTTTTACGATCTACAGTTTTTTTTTATAAATACATTTAATATCAAAATGATATTACATATTTTCGTCCTTTTGGTGACACTCCTTTGTGAGACAATTAAAAGAGTATTATCTTACTGGCACTGGCATGGAATCACAACGTCAACTTACCTACATTTTTTTTTGTATTATAGGGGGTATGTAGGTATTTAATTACCGTTATCTACTACATAATTCCCCAGATCGTCATGGCATTACACAAAATAACTTGCGTAGGTAGGTAATACAATATTGACTTAGCTCCCTTCGAGTTCCCCACTTGTGATTATCGGCGATTCCCGTCGCATCGTTTGAGTTATTCTATTTTGTAAGCTTGTCTCAAGTTGTTCCAGTCTACAGGTGTTTGAGATGCCTAATGCTAATGAGATCGTTGAGAGGCTTAGAAATAAAGGGAATAGAATAAAATATCTTATAACATACGTAGGAATTATTATTACTTGCACTAAATTACTATGCACTTACTAACCAGGTAGAGCCATTATTCTAACAACTACCTATAACTTACTTGATCAAGTGTCATTAAGGTACTCGTAGGTATGTTTAGTTTAGTTTATTTATCTCCATATATACAATTACATTATAAAACGTGTTAGCTTATGTTGCTAATCGTATACCGATCGTCAGTTCATTGAAATTGAAATGTAATATAATACCTATAAGTCACGCCTACCGTAAGTATGAATAATGAAACGAATCATCAAACTAGGAATCATGTATTAGGAGCATGTTGAACGAGTAGTATGAGTATTTTCTTTTTTTATGCCAGGATTGGGGTTTCCATATATGTAATCTGTTACAATTAAGTACACAGTTTCTACCAATACCATCACATATTATGTTGACCGCTATTCGCCCAGAGATGGCGCTGCGCTGTCGCGAGCATCTGTAGTGTTTTTGATGCGCTTTATATTTAAAAGCAATTCTTTCGACAGCTTTTGTTTCCTTGGTTGGTAGATTTTATAAACTCTTAACTTTTTTGTAGTTAAGTATTATATTTCAACTTCTTCCATGTTGTTTAAAAAGGTAGAGTAAAAATTTAAGCCCCTCGCATGTTTCCACTCACATCTCTAACGTTAGCACACAGTCTTACATGTAAATAATAAAATACTCATATACTCACAAATACAATGTTTACCAGAAGAGATGCGTTCATTTTAAGATTATAAATTTATAAATATTGGGGGACAATCTTACACTAATCGACCTAGTACCAAACTAAGCAAGGCTTGTACTATGGGTACTTGATGACGATATACTTACTGATATAGATAAAAAATATACTTAAATACATAGAGAGCATCCAAGACCCAAGAACAAAATTCATGCACAAATAATGCCCTGGCCGGGATGCGAACCCGGGACCTCTGTAGCTTCGGAGGCAGTGTCGCTACCAACTAGGCTAAACATCAGGCCGTCAATTACCTAAGTAGAATTCAAACGTGTAAAAAGTATGTCTCATCATCATCAAATAATACGTCCCACTCCTGGGCACACACCTTCTTTTATTCGATGACAGGGATTAGGCAGTAGCCCCCACCCTGGCCCAGTGCGGGTTGGGGACTTAGGTAACCATTGAATTTCTTCTCTTCACCGAATGAATTTCTTTCCTTTACTGAAAAGCTAATAATGGTAGATATCAAATGTTATTCCGTAGTAAGTACCTACATAAGTTCTAAAAAACCCAGTGATTCGTATGATTCGAGTCCATCACTACCGCCGCTTGACAGCCGCATACTTGGAACCTTTAGGCCACCGATCGTAGCTTTTTAAAAAAGTTTGTCAATGGGTATATACATCAGCACAACCCTACTTATCTTTCGAATCATTTACGCATAATTTTCTTACAGGATAAAATAAAACACGATCTACATCCATCAGTAATTTATTCAAGCTACTATTGAATTTACAAAGCGTTTTTCATCACGGCAAGCTAACGTTTATTGTTTGAGAGCTCTAAGTGGCACGACGTTGAGTAAGGATTAGTAAGTACTTAACTGTGTAAATTCTGTAACGGAGCATCGGAGAGTTAGCAGCAGCACCGGGGGCAGCTTTGGATGCACTGCTTGATTTAACACCACTCCACCTGCAAGTGCAAAAGGAGGCCAAGCAGTGTATCTACAGAATATGCACACTGAAAAGGCCAAAATGGCGTTCTCAAACGCTAACCAAACTTGAGGCCTTGGTTTTTAATAACAAAACCTTAAGCATGCCCACCGACGACACATACATTGAATGCAAATTCACCAAACTGTATACAGTTGAAATACCTCCAAGAGACAAATGGACAAATGACCAAATGGAATTCAAAGAGGGAAGCCACATATGGTATACAGATGGATCAAAAAAAGGTGATGATGTAGGATGTGGTATCTACGGCGAAAGGCCAAAGTTCAAAGCTAGCGTCAGCATGGGAAAAGAAGCCTCAATCTTCCAGGCTGAAGTCTTCGCCATTAATAAATGCGTGGAGATCAATCTGGATAAAAGCCTAAGAAACCAACATATCTACATCAACTCAGACAGCCAAGCTGCTCTAATGGCACTAGAATCTCTAGAGTCGTACTCTAAACTAGTGCAGACTTGCAAAAACAATCTAAATGCCCTGGCTAATTCCAACAAAGTGATACTTAGATGGGTACCCGGGCATTCCGACATTGCCGGAAACGAGGAAGCAGATGAACTTGCCAGAAAAGGCGCAGACAGACCCCTGGTCGGCCCTGAACCGTTTTGCGGCATCACAAAACGGAAAGCATATTCTCTGCTAAACAGCGTAGTAAAGTCAACGGCTGTCGAGCTGTGGAAGTTCGCAATAGGACAAAAACACTCGAAGGCCTTGATTAAAGGGTTCAATAATAAGCTGTCTACGGAGCTATTACAACTCAAAAGACATAAAACCTGTGCAGTGACAAGGATCCTGACAGGTCACTGCAAACTGAACAAACATCTGTTTCAAATGGGTATGAAACAAGACGCATCATGCAGGTTCTGCCAAGAATCAGAGGAAACAGCAATGCACATTCTCTGTTTCTGCGGGCCACTGATGCAAAAAAGAAGTACCTACCTAGGGCAGCACATCGTGCAACCAGAAGAGGTACAATACATCACCGTCCAAAGAATCTGGAAGTTCCTGGAATCAACGGGCCTTAACGGTGAACTCTAAAGGGCTGCCACAATAGATCACAAGCTGGTCGAGGCGGCATATAAAGGCCCACAACTAACAATAATAATAATAATAGCAGCTTAGAGTACTGCAGAGTAGATGTCAAATTTACCACTACGGAGTACGGAGTGAGATGATCATATACTAAATGATGCACACCTCAGGATTTTCAACACTAAACACAGTCTACCATGTCGCTATATCAATTCCAAAGGTCAATTTATCATACAATAGGTAATCCGCAACGCAGGCTTCGTCAAATATTATATATATAATATAAAAAAAAATACACAACAGCAACTAGCTTCGTCACATACACAAAATAACTTTACTTATAGACAAAAAACCCCTTCCAAATCGCTGCCTGTGGGCAGTGTGCCCAAAAGGCTGGCCGCATTGCCACGTTGTATGGCAATGCTTACCCTCTGCGCGGAGTATTGGCCAGCCCTTTGATCACCTGTAACATCTATTAAACGGGCCGATAAATCCTTATAAATGCGGCGTGCACTCGGCCCCCATGGACCCAGCGTTTCGACCCCAAACGCCTCAAATATGTAGCTACTGCCAAGAGTAGCATATTTACGACGCTTGAGATCCTCAGCTGATGACGCCGCATGACCGGCATTCACGCTGGTGCCCGGAAGGTGAGACGCCGCGAAAGTATCTACGCACGTAGCATCCCAAACTAAGGGCCGCCCCATCCTCCAAGGCACCAGCGTCATGCCATCAGGCCTCTTTCCATCGTCCCTCGCCAACCGGCTCCAAGATAGCCGGCACTTTCACGCTGACAAGAGCCCTACGGATCACATCATTTATACTAGCGTGGCGAGGTATACGCCCTGCGCTCCTGCTGCAAGAGAGACCATGGTGCCCCAAGCTATCTACCATAGTGCCACACTGGCAGCGATGCGGAACGTTTGTCACTGCCCCCACACGCAAACTAGCGGCTAGTCGGAAGGTCACGTTATCTAAAAGCGTCCCTATCGAAGGCGATGGTAGAGCCCGCAACCACAGACCAGATTCCCATTCTACAGCAGCAAGGAGACGAGCACGATCTGCCAAACCAGTTGACGTATCAAGAAGATTATTCCGTACTAGCTGACAAAGCGGCTCGTCCCACTGCCTCTGCGAACAAGGATTGGAAGGCGGGTTGGAATTTGGGCAAGATAATGCCCATGCATTCTTAGCCTCGGCACAATGCGCAACCTCCAAGAATCCGAGGGAAGAGGCTAAAATGCCCCTTATTAAACCCTGAGTGCTGTGCACCGAAGACAAGAAAGCAGGCAATGCGACGCTAGAGATCTTGCGAATCCCCAGTCCTCCCAGCCTAATTGGTAAACTGGCCTGTTCCCAAGGCCTCACGTCAAAAGATGTGTTGAGAATTGTTGTTAGAGACTCCTCAATCAACTCATCAAACCTCAAGAGGAGATTAGGATACTTCCAAAGGTGACTGCCGCGCAGAACGTAACTAAATTTGGGAACGAAAAGACAGTGGCGAACAATGGTGTAAGCAGCGTGAACATTAACTCGTAATAGGCGGTCCGAAATTGATTTGAAATTCTGAATTTTGTCGTTAACATAACCTTCGAAAGACTGGTCCAAAACCGGACAACCGAGAAGATGAAGCGATTTCTCATCCACGATTTTAATACCAGGGGCCACCCGTGTGAACCTTTCCACTATACTTTCCCTGTCCGGAGAAGTACTAGAAACAAAAAGCTCACACTTAGAAAAATTCAGGGTAAGACCGATGGAACCGAAATCTGACGATAACTTTTGCAAATCAGCCAAAACGGTATCCGCATCACCCCCCAGTGTGCCGTCATCCAAATACCAAACATTTAATTGTGACTTAATATTTTTTATGACAGGATGGATGGCAAGACTAAAAATCGCTGGGCCTAAAGGGTCACCCTGCTGACAACCAACAGACGATTCCAAAAGATTTGAACGAAATAAAAGCTTGGTAGGGGAACTGTAACACTGCCATAGAAATCTATATGTTTCTGGAATTTTTTCCCTGATCTGAGTCAACAGGGTGCCCCTGTCCACGGAGTTAAACGCGTTCCTCACATCCACCTTTAGCAACACATCCTGCTCCCCCAATCGCCCCATATACGTCCGTACAGCGTGAACGGCGGCTTCGCATCCACCCCTGGAGCCGAAACCCAGCTGCAATGGGCTAAACTCCTTTCCTAGCCGTTCCAAAACAGACCGACAAGCTATTTTCGCCACAAGCCGCCGAAAAGTGGTCCCAACAGCGATTGGCCGTATCCCACCGTCCTTCTTCAGCAGCGCGCATAAATTGGCACCATACAAGATATCCGCCACTCCAGTAGGCACCTCACCAGCTAGCATCTTGTTCACAAGAGCCGTCAGGTTCCTAAGAAGCCCACCACGGGTGCCATTGCAATCGCTACTCAAAAGATCCTTAAGATGCTGCGGAGTGTCATTCGGAAATGACAAGACGGCCAAGAGAACCTCCTGTGCCGTGGCCTGAAGTGTGAAATCGTCGGGTTGTGGGGGATCCGGGAGAGAAAAGCTAGCTGCAGGAAGCGGATGCTTCTCCCTTAAAGCTGCAAGGGTCTCAGGATTATCGGGTGCCACTACGTCACTGGAAAACAGTACGCGGGCTGCCCCACCAATGTCTCCATCGCTCACCTTACTCTCCACTAACTTTGCCGAGTTCTGACTACGCTTTTGCAATGGGAGGGGGTGAACAGATGAAACATTAGTGCAGTTTACTTTAACCTTACTAGTAAGCGAAGCCCGGGCTTGGTCCTTGGACTCAACATGCAATACTCTGTAAGAGAATATAAGAAGTTGCTGCCAGGCATGAACTGAATTTTCGGAAAGCACTGCCTGGATTGTCTCCGCCAAACATTTCGAAACTGCAACACGAGCACCCCTCGGAATACGCTTAAGAACCGGGAGGGTACCTTTCAGGCCGCCAATAGACTCCCAAAAAGGGGGGTCAGAACCGAGTGGCTGTGAAAGGCCCGTCGACTCAGGGAAAGAGACCGGAGGGGCCGAACATGAGATATGGGGCCTATGCGCCCTCGCAATGTGCACGTTAAGGCCCTTGGTACCCTTAAAAAACCGGGCCTGGGCGCAATGCGGGCAGCGCACACTATTTTCCAGCGACGAAGAAAGAGACATAGCCGTAGTTGCTGGCAGTGACATAGACAAATTAATTTACAGTTATACAAAATATAAAACTAACAGCTCAACTAAATTGAATAGGAGCGTCACAGAATATCATTTGTTGTCCAAAGTTCCACTATTTTATTTACCGCGAACTATTTGATATGACTTTGAGGGAAACGATTACCCGTCCAAGTTTTTAGGCCTGTTTAGCCTAGTTGGTAGTGACTCTGCCTCCGAAGCTAGAGGTCCCGGGTTCGAATCCCGGCCAGGGCATTATTTGTGCATTTAGCATGGATATTTGTTCTTGGGTCTTGGATGTTTTCTATGTATTTAAGTATGTTTTATCTATATCTGTATGTATATCGTCGTCTAGTACCCATAGTACAAGCTTTGCTTAGTTTGGGACTAGGTCGATTTGTGTAAGATTATCCCCCAATATTTATTTATTTATTTACTTTAATGGTTTTAACGCACGCAGAGCGCGGCGCAGCGTCGTTGCGTGGCGGAGGCGATTTTTTGAAAAAGCGAACGCCGTCCGGGAATGTCGCACCAAAAAACCGCGCGGCATTGAGGAACGGAGGCGGCGTGTGTGACATACTGACATATGAAGCTGTAATCCACTATCGACAGTTGACAGTTTCGGAATGACCAAAATTTCAAAACCGCCTCCGCCCCGCGCCCGCTCTGTGCGTTTTGAGCTTGAGAGGTTGTTTAGGTAAGCCGTCAGCCGTTTAAGACAAGCTCTCAATTTAGCTGTATGAGAGCTTTCCGTCCCTCTTAGTGGAAAGCGTATAGAATCTCTATAGAAATCCTGGCTCTGAGGAGGTTAGCAGATTTACCATAATTCGTGTAGAAACTAGTTACTAACGAGTGGGTTCCAGCGACCAGTCGTTTTTCATAGGAAGATGTATGTATTTATATTTGTGTCGTTAGCTTTTCGGTGAAGGAAAACATCGTGAGGAAACCTCCACATACCTACTTATTGCTATGCGGAGAAATTCAAAGATTAGGTGAAGAAATACGTAAAGTCCGCAACCTGCATTAGGCCAGCGTGGGGATTTTTTGTAGCTACTTCTACCTAAGGTAATATGGAATCCATGTATGGAATAAATTTCATGAATTCGTCAAAAATATTGATTTTGCTCAGATTAATTATTCGATAGCTCTATAGCACTCGTAAATAATTAAAAGTCATTTTGTTTTTAGTGTTCCGTATACCAAAATTGGACCTATAAGATCACTTGGTGTCATGTACGTCTTTCACACGCATTTTTTTTTTCTAAATCTTACTTCATCATCATCATATCAGCCGATGGACCTATGGACTCTTATTTACAACGAATTCATTTATTTATTTATTTAAATGTTTTTTTTTTATAACTGGGCAGTTCACTTACAGCCGTGAAATACAGTGTGTAAGTCTAATACGGGCGATAAATTAAATCGGACATAGTATTCATTAGTGTAATCATGAATTAAAAAGTTTTTTTTAATTACAGTTCATTACGACCACATAATTATTATTTTTTAAATTTCTCAGCAGCAATGTACTGTAATCATGGTTGCGGTACCGAAATGTCAAATGTTCATTAGCAATACAACAACGTGAGCGTGTTTGCATTACATTGCGGGCTGAATTATTTTGTATGGACAAAATTATTGTTGCAACTTTAAGTAAATGTTATCTAATTACCTTTACCTTGTCCTATACTAACCACCGTTAAGAGATTCGCCCGTATTAGACTGTATAACTTAAATTTAATGTTGATTACAGTACAGGTTATCGTCTACGAAATTAACCTTGTATTTAGCGAAATAAAAAAGTGTGCTGTGGCCTTGGTCGCGCTGTACGTATGTATACCTGAGTGGATATTAGCCACTTATGGTGAAAATAAATCATTTTTAAAAAGATGCAGTCATTTACAGAGGCGGAAAAAAAATGCGAAAAATATATAACCTCCTGACGACCGGCGTCCTACCCGTTATTCATTGGTCCCAATTACGTTATGACTCTTTGTCAATTCGAACGACGACCTGTTTAGCCTAGATGGTAGTGACACTGCCTCCGAAGCTAGAGGTCCCGGGTTCGAATCCCGGCCAGGGCATTATTTGTGCATTTAGCACGGATTTGGTTCTTGGGTCTTGGATGTTCTCTATGTATTTTAAGTATATATTTATATATATATAAATATGTATATCGTCGCCTAGTACCCATAGTACAAGCTTTGCTTAGTTTGGGACTAGGTCGATTTGTGTAAGATTGTCCCCCATTATTATTATTATTAATTTGACAGAGTATAATTTATTCTGGCAAATTGAGCTAAATGTAGGTAATGTAACAAGGTTGTTTTTAAAGGAAATATCATGGTACCTATACATTAAAAGATGAAAAACCATGACTGCTTCTTACCTATATTATTGCCTCGGTCACATACCTACACGACTAAGTGGATCTAACCACACTAAGACCACTAAACTAAGACTAAGTGGACCTCATGTATAGCCAGCACCATCAAGTTCCAATGCAGTTTAGCTGCAGAGCATGCCTAAGAAATAGACATAGATGCATACATGCACTCGAAAAACATAACCCTCCTTCTGCCGTAGTTGGCTAAAAGTGCTGCACTGCCTAAAACCTAGCTATACTAGGGTTTATAGATGTATCGCTGAGTGTAGACTATTACGGCGCAAATTATATTTCATAGATAGACCAGTCGTTGAACATGAATAGGTTATTATAGCATTCGAGTTTTTTCTTTTAAGATATGTTGTTGGTAACCAGTCAAATACGAATTATCAAAAAATTTAGAAATATTAAGATATGGGTATCGGCCATATTGAAATATTTCGTTTTTTGCCAAAAAGTCTGTAAATACAGAATTCGAGTTAAAAAAACAATGGAATATCGTGTAATAGGTACTTTTATTTCTTTACTATATACCGTTTGTAGAACCCTGGAACATTTTGCGTCCTCGTAAACGAAAAATAATACTAATTATGTTGTTAACAATGAATTAGAGTATCTGATATCGCAAAAACCAGATATACACGGATAATTTTGTTGTACACAACAAGATGTACACATAAATGTCTTCATTTCTAAAATATGACTGCATATCTTCTTTTATTGTAGTAGATCTATCTTTACAGACTGTAATTCAATATTAGCTCTAAAGACGTCAAACTTATATATACTTTTTAAAGGAAATATCATGTTACACAAAAAAATTTGTTCGCCTTTAGAGATATTAAAGTAGATTTTTAAAACTCGAATTCAATATTGGCAATAATAATATTATTAGCTAATTAACGTTTGACAAAATCGCGCAATAAATAAATTTCAACAAACTTGATAGTATAAGCGACCAACATATCATCAACGACGAAGTCAAACAAAACATTGCACTCTAATTCAATATTCACGAATCGGAATCAAAAATATATAAATACTTAATTTATACCTAACGCTCGTTCTAACTTTTCGTGTTATTTTACAAATATGCTTAAAAATATGTTAACTAACATATTAAGCATTTTTCAACATTACAATTATCAAAACCTTTAGGTCAAGAATCCGGTTTCCCGACTGGGCTAAGAGGCCAGTTAACATTAACATGTTTTAAGTCTACCTTTATTCTGCTTACCAACTTTAAGAAAAAAAAAAGAGGACGTATTTATATGACCTTTGCTTTGCGGCTTAGACTCTACAACTACTATTTATTTTACTTTATTAATAAGTATTAAATCATTTCAATATATTTATACATATTCTGATAAGTGGGTGTAATATTGACGAAAAAAATGCATTTGAGATTATACTTAATTTAATAGCATACCTACTAATGACCCAAGTACATTAGGTAGATATGTGTTCCCTACTAGCTCGTCCTAAATAAACTTAATTATGACTCTATATTTTCATGCATGTCAAGATATTGATGACCACTAGCAATGAAGTCTTTTTATAGTGGACTGTAAGTACACCCAATATGAAAAGGAGAAAAATTACAATTCAATTGTTAGGTAATTGCTTGTTGTTGTCATAAGCGTGATTGTGGTCGGCCACAAAGACATCGGACCGTTGTTTGCTTAGGCCGAGCCCGCGGCAGGAGCTACCACTAGACGCACAAAAGACATAGCGAGTAACGAGCTCAATTGACGAACGAACGGAAACGTGTCCAATTAGAAGGAGACGGCGGCGGTGGCGAGTGTAGTGTGGTGTAGTGTCGCCCCCGCGTATTAACGAGATTAGCGGCGCCCCGCGCCCGCCGCCCGCGCCGGCCGGCGCGCGAGGTGTGGCGGCGGCGGACACCTCGCCCGCGACGAAAAAACAACGCTTGTGGCGCCGCGGCCCCGCCTGCCTGCGCGCGGGGAGCCGCTCGGCGCGCCATTGGGCGGGCGCGCGGAGGGGTGTCGGAGCCGGCGCCGCCGGCGGCCAGTCGTTTGACGCCTGCCGTGCGAGCGGGTGTCGCCACGAGAGCGAGTGACGAGCGAGCCGCCGGCCGGTTATGGACGTTGCATGAGCGGCCGCGACCGCTGGAGCCGACGGGCACGCCGGTCGTGGAGCGCGCGCCGTGGATCCCGGGCGGCGCGGGCATGCGCTTCGAGGGCGCCGAGCGGCGCGACGCCGTCGCCTTCCATCCGCTGCTGGCGCCGCGGCCGAGCGACTTCTCGGTGTCGGCGCTGCTGACGGCGGGCGCGCTGCCGCCGCCGCCGTATCTGCCGGCAGCCCTGGCCGCTGCCGCCGCGCTGTCCGCGCCCTGCCCGCTGCTGAAGCCGCCGCCGCCGCCATACGCGCCCCTGCCCCCTGACGATGACGGCGTCGTAGACGACCCGAAGGTGACGCTCGAGGGCAAGGACCTCTGGGAGAAGTTCCACAAGCTGGGCACCGAGATGGTGATCACCAAGAGTGGCAGGTCAGTACGGCCGTCGCGTCCGTTGCTCGTTGTGATCGTGCCCTTAACGTGTATACCAGTGATGTGTGTGATATTGCAAATGAAACCTCGTTACGCGTGTATCGAAGCGGTAGGGTAAGTAGCGAGTGGCTAGGCATGAAGCAAGTTTTGTTTTGATACTTTTGATCCGCTAGACGCGGAGAGCGCCGACTTTGTTTACCCACAAACAGGCGGAACTACTTTGAAACTGATAAGAAACATTTACCGAACTAACTAGTTCAGGTAACAAATGCAGAATCAGATAAACAGAAACAAGCCGCTTATAAACTTTACGTTAGGTACTCGCTTAATCATATCATATTTATACTCGTTCGTATCATTCAATTAATTAACGTTCTTGAATTTATCACTTCAAACATTGTAAATAATAACTTGTTTGTCAATAATCAATATTGAAAATATTTTCGAATAGGTTGCAACAATGATATTTTGCAAGTGTTCCTTTGAACATTATGGAAATGGATTTCTGCGTTTAATTTAACCTTTTAACCGCCACCTTTTAATTAGGCTACTAATATTATTTATTAATATCTAGTTTAATTAATCGATTTATTTAATTGAAGTATAATTTAGTTACAAATACTAATAGGAATTTAGGCACTACAATCTGCAGTTTGATATTTCTGTCGTTGTGTTACTAAGTCAATAACGAAAGTGAAATACAAGGTAATATCTTATAACGGAGTTTACAACTATATCCAGCTCTCCAACGTCTTTCAAATAAGTTACATGCCCACCACATCTATTAAAATGCAATATCAACGAAAATTCAACTAAGAAACTGCTTTACAAATTGAAATTTAGTGCATAAACTTATTTATTTCGCACATCTAGTCGCCATGTTGACAGATGCATAGAGTAGAGTAGGCGCTTTTTTTCGCCGAAACACTGCACCGACGGGACGTGCACTCGCATTAATTAATCTGAATTTAGAAATTGCGTCGTTTCGGATGCATGGAATTTTGCACTAATTATGGCTTTTGTTTATTTCGCAAATAATATATGGGGTGGAGGAGAATTGCTATTAATAGGAAATTTTTTGATTTAGATGAAATATTATTGCAGTAGGTAGCGTTAAATTTTAATAATTAAATTTTCGTCAAATTCAAGATAAAATTAGCCGCCAATAGTTTAATAGTTTTGTACCACCTATCTGTTGTTTTATTCATTTGCGTGATGATTTTTTAATGATCAAAATAGCTCTATCTCGCTAAAAGAAGGATACCTACTAACATAGCTAATTAATGCAGGTGTCTAAATATATATGTAATTTTTTTAAATGTAAACCCTAGTTACCGACGTAGATCCGTATTTTGTTACCGACCTAGGACACTATTCCTGTCAAAAAAGTAATAATCATTGGAATGCTTTTTTTTAATTATAGTTAAGTTCAAAAGCGATCCGCGATAGACCTATATATAATAAGCAATAAAATGAGTTAAAACATTAAATGTGATGATAATTTAAAACGATAACACCAGTATCAAAAAGCACTATTATTTATGTTTTGTTATGCTTAAGTCACACGTAGGTATAATGTACTTGTTTGTCGATTTTACTGTAGGCCAACAAATAGGCCTCACGCACACTCGTAAAGTTGGATAAAGAAAATATTGCTCCTCATTTGCAGAGTCAATATTTTGTATAATATTCAAATTTGTTCCTGTAAGGGAAAATTGTCTTTATTTTCTGTGATGTTTTGTTTGGAATATCAGCCTGATGATAACGTAGGTATCTGTCAGTTTTTTTATTTGTAGATATGCTTGTTGTTTATAAGGTTTCTTGCTCTGGACTTACAACTACATATCACGTTATTAGAAAAAAGTTAGTATTAATTCTAATTAGGTACTAAATTATTATTTTTTTAAATTTTTCTGTTAATCTTATTATTACTTACTTAATTTCTACATTTGTCAATTCGTCACGCAAAACAAAAGAAAGGCCTATCGGAAATTTCATTAAAAAAATCTCGTGTCTTTTGTTAATGTTAATATGAACATTGTTGCAAATAATTACATAAAAAAATGATTTTATAAAATACCTACCCCTAAATCAAAATACATCGATACTACAACACAATACTATGAAAAAATACTTGGAACTACTATTTTACTCCCTATGGTAGGGCGTTTTCGAACCAATAAAGTTACATTTGGGAATTCGTACCCAAAAGTACCTTCTTAGATATTTTAAGTGCACAAACACTCCAGGGGTGACGGTGCCAAATTCAGAGGGTAACAGAGATGAAAGAACCGCGTTAAAAAAAGGAAAAGTTTGTGAGACGGAAGTAAAAGGGTTTGCGACGATTTTTCCTCACAAATGCAATTCTCATTTTATTTTGTAGTAAGGCGTGAACGTGTAAATATTCTATTTATGGGCCACGATGTGTAAATTTTATTACGGTTAAAACAAGTATTTCATCAGAAATATCAGTTGCCTTATGTGTGACATAAAAACTCCAAAAATAAATAACAAAACGCTAATACAAAATCTATGTAAAGAAAAAAGCCGACAAGCAGGCTAATATAGGCCAATATTTCTGGTGTTCTAATTGGAAATTTATAATGAGAAAGTAATGTCAATATTTATGGACTAGTATACTGGGAGTGTACCTAATTTATAAATTTCTGTGTAGGTACATTACGTGTATTAATTATACCAACCAACGAGTAGTTAAAAAAAACTTGCAAATATATAAAAAGCATGTATTGATTAATCTTATTGGAATGAAAAATAAAGCTTATAAGCTATATAAGGTTATAACAATAAGAATATGAATAACTTATAATGCCTAAAATTAAACAGTATAAAAAATGACTACATAATTTAAAAAAAAACTCGACCCAAAAAAGTTTTGTCCTGTAGCAAAAAAAACATTTGAACTTCATTATGCTATAGGTACCTACATTATGGTATAGGTGAAGAAACCGTTTCGAAAAAACTCGAAACAAATTATTATTTATTATCTATACGTGGTTATTATTGTGATTATTTTATAGAGGAATGCTATACCAGCGAGCGCATGACCGTACCCTGCAATTTATCAAAGCCAGCTACCGAGTAAGTTTCAATTGCTCTAAAATAAAGCTGCGCACAAATTGGTGTGATTTTCACCCGACTATGAAAGTATGTTGTTCGAATGTGGGTGAATGTCTTTTTTTACAGGCTTATTGCCTATAATATCGGTTTTCGGTAATGTGGGTGACATATTAAATAGGTACTTACCTACCTAGTTCAGATTTTTCAAAATATATATTTTTCAGATTCTTTAAATTCGAGACTTTCTATACAAATGCTACAATATTTCGTAGAACTATAGTCTGATGGGTACAGTAGGTAAATCAAATAGGCATTTTTTGCAAGTAAGGAAAATAGAAAAATGCTGCCAAGCTTACAGGAAAATTAAAATAATAACAACCAGCTGTTCCTACTCATACGCGTTTATGCAAATTAATTCTTATGATATTAAAGGTAGCTATTATGTTACTAATATTATCTAAGACAGCCTTGCGGTCTTATTTGCTTAGCTACGCGATTAAGACATTACATCAATTATAATCGATATATTTAGTATTTATCTTAAATTACCTATGATTAGAGAGGTTGGCGCAGTCTTATATGAATTAGTTCCCTGAGATTAGGTAGGTACAAGTTAAGACAGATTTTAACTAGATAATTGAAAATTGTTATACACCATACATATAATATAGCGGTATGCATGTAATGCTATACACTAGTACAGTAGTAACAATATACTTTGGTACTAATATTCGTACTTTACTCAGCTACAAATTTAATTAGGTTTTTACGATGTCCGCCCATTTCGCGCCCCACACGCCAACGACTTCATATCAAGTCATGTCAAGTGATGTAAAGCGTGCTGTCAAGTAACGTTCATTTTCAGTCTTTTGCTACAAAGACTTTGGCATGTGAGACACGACTTACGGAATCTACTGTGGCGGCGAAGAGGTTAATAGCAACGTTCAGTTTAGCGCTCTATATGTAGCAAGTATGTACAAAAAGCTGCAATATTAATCCCACAGATATATGAATAGTATTCTATGTTCTGAGATTAATCCTAATAAAATAAGTGAGTATGCAGAGGGGATGCACTGCGTTGAGAGTGAGGGACCTGCATATGTCTCTAGCTGTCAACACAACGAATCCTCAAGTCAATAAAGGGTTGGTAACGCACTTGTGATTATTCTGGTTTCGCAAGCGTCCATAGGCGACGGTGTCTGCTTACCATCAGGCAGGCCGTAAGCTTGTTTGCCACCGTCGTTGTATAAAAAAACAATCAGAGAGTATTAATCAGAAACATGATTTAATTTTGATAAAGTCATAAGTAGATCCTCAATTTTTTGCTCCATTGTGACTTTTTTATACTATCTCCATCTTCATATAAACTTTCGCTCTCCCCCACTCCCGTTTTCGCCCCCTTAAGGGATGATTTGCATGATAAAAACTATCCTATGTCCCGGGACTTAAATTTACTATCTCTCCATCAAATTTCATCTAAATCGGTTCAGCGGTTTCAGCGTGAAAAGGTAACAGACTGACAGTCACACTTTCGCATTCATAATATTAAGTTTTGATCACATGGCTGACACTAATGAAAATATGATAAATATAGTCACTATACTGAGAAATAAATAGTGGAGAAACATACAGGAATAATTTTTTAAGACTTGCTAAGCAGGCTTATATAGCTCGCTTTTTAGACTCGACCGTTAAATGACGGTTTTTGTACAAAACACATAGTTGTATGATAACATTGATAACAGAACATATCTGAATTTATATCTATAACAGTGTTTCATTTAGCACGTCATATGAAAATACCCCTCTGGGCAGGATATCATTGTTAAATATGTCCCATTAACACATAACGTGACCATTTTGTCACGCGAACTTATATAACTTGATATATGGTGTTGTTCTATTTTTATCATTCATGGATGGACTTCTAAGAACCATTCTGTTAAGGCAGATGATTTTTAATATTTTTCACGTATGCCTGAATTAGGCAATGGTTTGATGGCGGGACTTGCTAGGCCCTTTTTAAAGGAGTGATCAGAGGATGCTTTGGACCGACAATAATAATAATATACTTTTCACCTCAGCGGCTCGAAAATGGCGGTTTTGCTGCTTGAAACCAGTGAGCAAAATGCAATTTTGCTGCGAGCGTGACAAAAAACTTACTTTTTTTTCTCATATCGTAGGTTAAGTAAGTAAGTAAGCGTTTATTTGTAAACAGGTAGTTACAGTGGTCGTCGTCATAAGAGTTTCACTATGTTTTGCCAATCGGCATACAAAAACATTGAACTTAATATTGAAATAAACCCTACATCTACTAATCTGTCATACATATAAAATTCAGGTGCCTTCGTACAAATTTTAATCAATTTATTAAATTTCAACTGCATTAATTAAGTATTTTAATAAATTTATCAAATTTTAACTGCATTAAGTAACTTCATTCTTTCTATCACTATTCCTTTGAATTATATGTTCCCGCCGCTGAGGCGAAAAGTTGTATGTATCACATGAGAGCAAAGATATTTGCATCTCGTGTCTTTGAGTCCCTCGCTACGCTCAAGATTCTAATTTTGAATTATAGTACCTTTCGCTTGCTCGGGACTCAACATCAACACTCGCAGCGAAAATCCAATTTGCTCTCTTGTTGAACAAATAACTTATCGCGCACTATAAAGTGAGAATGAGAACAGTATATAAACATAATTTTTAAGAAAAAAAAACCGACTTCAATGGGGGTGGCCGGTAAAAGATTATTATACTTAGATGGTGCTCTTAGATAGATATACAATAAAATAAAAATGGCTATAATGTATGTTTATAATGGTAGAAGACTAAGTACTCTCAATTCCTCATGGACTCATGAAAAAACCTTGCTTGCTTGACAAACAAAACGAAGAGAACAAATCGCCAAACGTGAACTACGCGTCGTTGAAGAGTTCCGTTCTGATCATCATCAGCAGTTCCACTTCATCAAATGTCACTTTTATGAATGAAAATGCTTGATTAGTTCATGAAAATACTAAAATCACTATTTGTGTGCCTTTCACATTTGAGGAGTTCCCTCGATTCCTAATGGATCCCATCATCAGAACTCGATCATGACAAAAATCAATCGTGAAAATAGAACTTGCTTAACAAACACAGCTAGAAGGACAAATCGCCAAACGTGAACTTTTCGTCGTTGAAGAGTTCTGTTCTGATCATCATCAGCAGTTCCACTTCATCAAATGTCACATTTTTGTATGATAATGCTCGATTTTTTGATAAAAACACAAAAATCACTATATGTTTGCCTTTAAGATTTGAGGAGTTCCCTCAATTCCTCATGGATCCCATCATCAAAAATCGAGCATGACAAAAATTAATCGTGAAAATAGAACTTGCTTAACAAACGCAGCTAGGAGGACAAATCGCCAAACGTGAACTTTCTGTCGTTGAAGAGTTCTGTTCTGATCATCATCAGCAGTTCCACTTCATCCAATGTCACATTTTTGGATGAAAATGCTTGACTTGTTGATAAAAACACAAAAATTACTATATATTTGCCTTGGAGATTTGAGGAGTTCCCTCAATTTCTCATGGATCCCATCATCAGAACTGCGTTTTGACAAAAACGGGACCAACTTGGATATATATACTTACAATCAAAAAAACAATTTTCCAAATCGGTTAAGAAATGACGGAGTTATGGACTAACAAACATTAAAAAAAAAAAAAACAAAAAAAAAACATACAACCGAATTGATAACCTCCTCTTTTGAAATTTTGAAGTCGGTTAAAAAACTTAAGACTAAGTAGTACAATGCAACAACAGGCGGTCTCACAACAAACAACAACAATACAACCACAAACCACACACACACACACACACACAAACATACAACGACACAACAACAACAATACAACCCAACAACAACAATACAACACAACAACAACACATTGGACACTACATGCCAAATTATTGAAATTATTATAATAATTAACTACAACAAAACCAGACAACCCATCGAGCTGGTAGACGATCGACGCTTCTTTTGCCTGTATTAAGTGTACTATACAGTTGCCATCATATATCAATATACCAACAGTTCAGTGTTTTCAAAAACATCTGGACATGTACTCTACAAAGTCGTGTTTAGATGATTGTGTACCGTAGCCTCATTCGCTCCGATGTAGGTGATGGCCAACTGTACCGTCGGACCAATTTTCGTATTTAGAATAGAATAGAATAGAAAATCATTTATTCGTGACAATTACAAATAGGAAGAAGCATAAAATAACAACATAGAAGAAAAAGACATGTCACGAAATGGTCCCAACTCAGCATGTAGCTGGCGTGACCGCCAGCGCTGGTCTTCCGTTGGGACCACGAGTGAACCACGGCAGGCAGCGCCCAAACAAAAAAATAAATAAAAAAAGTAAGTAAACAAAAAAAAATATTTCAGTACGGAGCAAGTGTTTCAAACTTAGGCGGCTTGGGCCTAGCTGATCGCCCATGAGAAGAGATGAGTGTGAATCTAGGGTTGCATTCCAGAGCCGTCCGAAGTGAGATGAGGAGGACCATCGGGGAGTTTTTAGTCGGTGCAAGTCATAGCCTCCGCACTATCCCCGCCCCCGCGGTGCGGTGGCATCCATAGCCAGGGCTCGGAAACCGGTATGAAAAAATACCGGTATTTTTGTATGGACAGCCATACAAAAATACCGGTATTTTTTTAGTTCTTATCGTTATTTCATGTTTAATCAGGCAATCTAACAATATGAAGTAATAACCCAAATACATTATTGAGTCCTACATAAAGAGCATAAACTAATTAAAAATATTTGGCTATTTCAGGATTTTGAGATTAACCGGTTCCGAGCCCTGTCCATAGCGAATTTACCTCCGAAAAAAAAGGGAGCGACCTAAGTGACTGACCTCAGTTCATGTAAAATGTGTAGAGCAAAGAGGCCGCGGGAAAACCTTATTCATCATTATAGTCATTAGTTATCATCGCTGTAAGTGTTTCAGTTAGCTGCTTGCCGGTAATGCGTGTGGTCGTTACCGGCATTACGGGGACCACACGATTCGGTCGTTATTTTTGTACAGTCAGATACGTTTATGTTTTGTTTTGCTGTGCAAGTCACAAACGATGCTTGAACTCACGATTTTTATTATACTTTGTCGAAAAAGGGTAAACCTGTCAGCGTTAATAGTTAGTTATTTTATAAAGACAGAAACTATTTACACCTAAAAGCATAAAACGGGTAGTTTTTGTATTGTTTTTCCATATAAAGTGTACCGTTTTATTTGCTTTCGACTGTAAACATAAAGCCCGTCACAGACGGAGCTATAATGTATATTAATATACCGTAAGATATCGAAATGTATATTTTAGTATAGTTGAGCACCACACACGACAAAGATACCGAAATATATATTTTTGTCATCATAAAACACGTTGCTTTCCTAGGGAGCGCACGATTAGCATAAGTACAGGATGTTTCGAAGTGAAATATGAATTTGACGAGTGTATTACTATCGAATTGATAGCTCTTCAGATGACGATTCCGATGCGGAATTTGAACTGCGCGTTACCTTATCAGCAAGGACACGTTCTTTCTATTAAGATCTCCATAATTAAAATTAAATACTAAACAAAATGTTGAAATGCACGCACCGCAACGCAGTACTGAACAAGTTTTGACTAGTCAAGCGCGAGCATCACAACAAGCAAGCAAACCAAGCATGCGTATCTACATTGTGAGTGAAACGAAGATGCAGATAAGGAACACCCTATAGTATGCCAAAATATATCGTAATATGCCGAGCTATAATATATATTTATAGCAAGGTATCTTAATATGCCTTGCTATAATATATATTAATATACTGAAATATATATTATAGCTGCGTGTGTGGACTCTGTCAACTAGTACGCAAAATAAATATTAATATGCCTTGCTATAATATATATTTTGGTATATTAATATATATTATAGCTCCGTCTGTGACGGGCTTAATAGGAATAACATGCGTCAAAATCTTAATCCGCTCTTAGCTGTCACGCGTCGTTGTTTACCTACTGTATTACTACATACATGTGACCGTTACCTTATGGCGGTATCCATAAGGTTATATTTTTATACCACGTCGGTGGCAAATAAGCGTACGGGCCTGCAACTCCAGGGGTGTCACATGTACGTTGCCGAGGTAAGGTACCTTTATATGTGGAACGTCACATATTTAAACGAATAATAATCAAGTGATTTAAGTCATTTATAACATAACTAAATGAAACATGGAACAATGTTGGATGCAAGAATGGACTGCCGTTTTTTAGGGTTCCGTACCCAAAGGGTAAAAGCGGAACCCTATTACTAAGACTCCGCTGTCTGTCCGTCTGACTGTCTGTCTGTCCGTCTGTCACCAGGCTGTATCTCGTGAACCGTGATGTCCGTGATAGTTAGACAGTTAAAATTTTCACAAATGATGTATTTCTGTTGCCGCTATAACCACCATATCAGCCAAAGAACGTCCACTGCTGGACATAGGCCTCCCCCATATTCACGGGGGGTATATGCCATAATCGCCACGCTTGGCATGCGGGTTGGCGATCGCAGTATCTCCACCGCACTCCAGGGATGCTGCTGCCCATCCCCCGGTGGTCTTGGTCGTAGTTTTAGGACATACCCGGGTCCACCCGGGCCGCTATAACAACAAAAACTAAAAATAAAATAAAAAAATATTTATGGGAGCTCCCGTACAAAAAACTTCTAAAAAATTGCTCGTTGTGTTCATCAGGCGCTGGGTCTCAAAATGTATGGGAAAACTAAAATCCAACTCGCACTTGACCAAAATTCTACTTGATATTATTTAACGTTCTTATTACTGATAAAAAGATTATTTAAGTGTCTAATGTTGTACCTATGGATTAGTACGGCACTCTTCGTGCGCGAGTCCGACTCGCACTTGGCCGGTTTTTTTATAATCATGCTCTTGTTTATAGTTATACATTAATATCCATTCAGGCCCTTAGTTGCTCTACTACAGTAAAATGAAACAAGACTAAACTAAAATGTAAACCTTTTAAAGATTTGTACCGATATTTCTTCTTCCTCTTCTCATCTTAGTCTTCTTACTCGTAGTCTCAAAAACTACTGAAAGTATTTTGACTAAACGTCCCACTAATGTTACAAGACATCAGAATAGGAGTAAAAGCTATAATATATATGCCTACAAAGTACAAAGTCGCGGCCAGCAACTAGCATATTGTATGACATTAATAAATCCAATTTCAATTGAACGTACGGTACATTTGTACAATCATTGTTTACAAGTTACTACATAGTGTTTAGTATCTACGCAACAGAATAACTAAATAAAAATGTATTTATTATCTGTTCAAATGTTTACTTTTTATTAATTAACTGGAAGATAAATGTTGAAACTTGGACCACCGTGATGAATTAAATTATTATCTAATTCATACCTAATTAAAAATGATTCGCGTGGAAACAGTTAAGGTTGAAATGATGAAAAATAGTGTTAGTTCTAGGTAACGTCAAGATTTTCGTTAGCAAAAACAGAGGCTTATGGATGTTTCTTGTAAAAAAATCTAAAACCTCTCCTTCAATTTCGTAAATGCGATTGCCAGTTGTTAAAATCGCAACTGAGACGATCAATTGCAATTGACAATGACGATTGCGATTGCTCGTCATGGGAGCCCATGAGTCCTGGTTGCATCCTTAGTTGATGTTTTGGCATCTGTGGTCTGAACCGCACTCTGCTAAGCAACGCAGCATAAGTAGGTAGATAATTATAATTAATGTAAGTATTTAACTATAAATTACATAATAACCATTTAATTACAAACTACAGCTGCAAAATAACAAGTTCCACTCACGTAAAGAATATAGATCAAAACTTAGCAAAAATAATTCAGACAGTTGATTTATTGTCTCCATTATTTTAATTCTACAGGTCGAATACATAATTACACATAATGAAAAAGGAGAAAGTACAGGTAATGTTGTGAAGAAGGTATACGGCTAACTGGGAAAACTACGCGATCGTAACACCTTTCAGAGTTTTTGCGATATACTTCAAGAACAATTATCATTAGCTAAACAATGGTAATATCTTAGTGTAGGTACCTCTACTTAGGGCGAGTACACACTTAAAGCTACCTAAACTCAGCGCAAATTACTTAAGTTTCTAGTCGACAAAGAATATTTTTCGTAATAGATGTTTCAAAGTTGATTAGAACTAAATTGTATGATGTTCGAAATGGAATGGTTTAATACTCGAAAGAATCGGATAGTAAGATATCTAAATAACATATTGACAAATGATATTTTTTCCCACTGGGTGTTTCAAAGTTGTTCATCTAAAGTACTATATAATGTGGAATGGTTATACACCTGAAAGAATAGACTGATAGGATATCTAAATAACAACCTGAAATCTACAAAGTAACCAAGACCTCCAGAGTACTTAGTTTCAACTCGGACGAGCCTTTGCTAAAATCAGATGCAGAAATATCTTTCAGTGGTGACACTTGTTATCTTTGCAATTGATATTTTTTTGTTTTAATTTGAGTAATATTGTTGGTTTTTATTCCATTAGTGGAAACTATCTTGGCTTGTGTAGTATTATTTAATTTATGTTATCTACAAGTGTAAGCGGTTTGTTTCGCAATAAAATTTATCACCGAATCTGCTGTTTTTTGGTTACTTATAGCTGAGTTGGCATTCGGCACGCTTACTTGCCACCAGAGAATCTTTATAAGTCTGAACTGCGATTATGCACAGTGGTTAGAATCTCGAAGCCAAGGTATACTACGAACAAGTGGATGGTGACTCGAGACATATTTTGAATGGTCACATCACATCCCTCTTTGAAGCTGTCATTTGCTGATTTTGAAGCCATTTTGCCGGTATTGGTAGCTAATACATTGATAGTACTTAATGTAGTAGTTATTGCATTATATTGTTGTTATTAAACTGTATGTTTATTAGGCTGTAGGGTAAACCTATGTTAATATGGGTCGTTGTTGCCAGATTCAAATCAAGAAATAATTATTAAAAGCTCACTGATGCACATGCACGCGGAGTGGGAAAAGAAAGCCTTCTGTTTCGCTTTTTGCCGCTCTTATGCAGGTACTACCTACGAGCTCCTACTATCCATCGCTCGCTGCTAGTATGCACGTTCCTTAAGCTATACATTGCTGGCAAATCTCAATTAGCTGGACATGCAACAGCAATGTATATGGTAACTCTTGGATGCGTAACGCGTGTCCGCGCGTGAAATGCCCGTCTGTCCGCGTGTATGGATCTAATTAATTGCTTCTCCGCATGCCAACTGCCAATTTGCCAATAATCGGTAGTTGGAGATTGGCAGCCTAATAGTTTAGGTGCACTTTCAAACTTATTTGTAGGTATAGCCTCGAATCTAGGCGTATCGTAACCTATTTTGAAACTGGATATTGTTCTAACCAGACTTTTTAAAATCTCAGCCCCTCGAAAAAGCGCGTCCTCGCCTCATTTTATTCCTCTTTGTGTCCCGAAATAACCAGTGTCTCGTCTTTCTCCGGGAAACCAATTATTACCAAATTTCATCTGAATCATGTTCATCAGTGACTTCGCTATTAGAAATGACAGATAGCTAGTTAAGTTAAAAAAGTGTGCATTACATCTGCGAAGAATTTCAAAGGTGTATGATAAATAAGTTTTCTAACAGCAGTAAATATAATATTGTGAAGGCCATCTTCAAAACCTACTAAGCTATAGACTGACGGCATGACGGTATAAGAGTACCTACTGTAAGTAAAATTTGATACGGTACAGATACAGTTATTGTCAGAGAGATTTCTAATCGCACCGCTATACACGTCTGTGGCAAACTAACGCACGGCCTGCCTGTTGGTAAGTGGTCACCGTACTCTATAAACACTTGCAACTCCAGAGATGTGACATGTTCGTTACCGACTCTATAAAATATTATACACCACTTTTGAAGAGTCACATTGTACCTAGTCCCAATTGCTATGCCAAAAGCGCCATTGACTGTCGATAAAGATGTTTTTTGGAACGGTAGATTCGTTGTGACATGCAACTAGGCTATCAGCTTGTAAAAATGTAAACCCTCGATTATCGAGTTTGTTTACATATCATGTTACGCCCCGCCCACAACATGGCCGACTAAATTAAAGTTAATGGCCAGCCTAGACCGGACTAATGGAGCCACTGTCTTTGGGGAGCGCTTTGTGGAAATGGGTTTAGAGTGGGCAACACCGACTGACAGATCGTCAGTATAGGTACAGTCAGCCAGTAAATTGGTCTACCGCTTACCGCTTTTCGACTTTATTAGGTATAAGTTTGTTAAGGCTCAAAAAAACGCCTACGCCACTTGAACCGTTGCAGAAGTACTGCTTAGCTCGTTAGCTTAGCTACACGTTCTCAATGTATCTATGCAGAGCCTTATTCTTTTGATATTAGAGTCTGTGCGTTCATTTTGAGCACAAGGCGACTGCCATCTGAAAAACCCAAGGGAGAAATTATTGGTCCTACTACTAAGATCAGCGCCTGCTGTCAAGCCAGCGTATGCTTCGTAACTTCGCCTTGGTTATTGTCTATATTCTTGTCTACTGTTATTATTGTGTCTTTTACCGACTTCAAGATTTCAAAAGAGGAGGTTATCCATTCGGTTGTATGTTGTTTTTTTTTTAATGTTTGTTACTCCAGAATTCCGTCATTTCAGAACCGATTTTGAAAATTCTTTTTTGATTGTAAGTATGTATATCCAAGTTGGTCCCGTTTTTGTCAGAACGCAGTTCTGATGGTGGGATCCATGAGGAATCGAGGGAACTCCTCAAATGTGAAAGGCACACATATAGTGATTTTAGTATTTTCATAAAAAAATCAAGCGTTTACATTTAAATAAGTGTCATTTGATGAAATGGAACTGCTGATGATGATCAGAATGGAACTCTTCAACGACACATAGTTCACTTTTCGCGGTTTGTTCTTTTCGTTGTGTTTGTCAAGCCATCTAGGTTTTCAAGACACATTTTTGATAAGCTTGAGTTCTGATGGAGGATTCCATGAGGAATTGAGGGTACTTAGTCTTCTACCATTATAAACATACTTATAGCCATTTTGATTTCATTGTATGGAATCTAAGAGTGCACCATCTAAGTATACTTAATATAATAATCTTTCACCAGCCTCCCCCATTGAAGTAGTTTTTTTTCTTGAAAATTATTTTGAATTAATCTGAAACTAGACTTTTACTGGGATTAGCGACAAACCAAATTCTTGAAAATGTCACCATTCTAGTCACTCGGTAGCTCTTCCCCGCGCTCTCAATCACTTCTCACTTACATGATGCGTACACGACTCTGGTATGTCGTGTTTTTGCCGTAATGTAACTTTCAATAACTGATATTCCGCTTGATATACGGTTTGGACACGCAAGTCCAATAAATCAATCGTATTACTTGCCACCTTTCCGAGTAGTTATTGTTTAACGGCTGGCAAACATGAAGGCAATGCTTATTTGTAACACTTGTGGATGCTCGTGTAATTTTCTACGTACTCGTGTCTTTAAAGAAAAAAATATATCCGTATAAGGTCACTTTAATGCGCTTTATTAGTTTCTATTGTAACTTCGTACTTGATATTCTGATTAGTAAGAGGTAATCGACCTAACATTGCAATCAGAACTGAAAAAGGTAATTACATATATACAGGGTGTTATTATTAATTCCGTTCCTTCTGGCATATAGCCGGTGGGTCCGCCTGAAGGAAAGAGGGTCCCATATTAGGAAAGTGTTTTTAAGGCGCTTAAAAAAATCTAACACTAGAAGACTATAAGGCGGGAGTTCCGCTTCGCTTCGCTCCCGCCTTAGTCTTCTGAACCTAACAGCATTAGAGTCGGGTTTGCTCTAGGTTTCGCTCGCTCGCTTGGGACCAAAAAAGCATTCTGTATATAACCTACTAACTGTCTTGCTAATACTGCCTAAAATCTAAACATGCCTATTAGCTTGAGTTAAGGGGTCCTAATATTTTATGGATAGAAAATCAAACGACTTCCCTATTTGAAGTAATAAATTCTATACCTATTTAGTTCCACTAGTCCACATTTCATTGCGTTTTCACGGAAGAAAACAATGTACGCAACATTGCACTCAGTCTTGGTATTGTACTTTTAGCTTATAGAATATGTATTTGCATGTATTTAGCAGGCTGTCCCACTAAGTTTTCATGAAATGACACTGTCTTTGGTAACCTCCCTAAATTTAAGTAGGTACGTCTACGTTGTCTGGGCCTTCCTTGCTTCAGTGAATATCGCACAACACAAAATGGTGAATGAAGAATATTCACTACGTTAGGTAATTTCATTACTGCTTTTCGAGATTTAGATGGCTTGGCTTCTTCTCTCTTTTACTCAACATACTCGTAAATACGAAAATAACTCGATTGAATGTTGATTTGACTATCAATAACCTTCGTTTACGTTATTCTATTACTATAAAAGCAAAAGGGAAAGACACGGTTGCACTGCTGTCATAGGAATACGTTTAGGTAGTAATAAACTCAGGCGCCCAAAACTAACCTCAAAAGCTAAGCAAAATGGCGGTCTAAAAAGCCAAAGTCAATAATGTATGTAGCTCGCTTCGTAAACGCCGTCCCGCGGTCCCAGTCAAGGGGAATAGGTAAGTAGAGCGTTTGCAGAGATCGCGACGCCTTCAGGCGCCGCTGTCAAATGTTTAAAAAGAAAAAAGAGAAGTTTTGGCGGGAGGTGTTTTATTGTCCGTCTATGAGGGTTGTTTTTGGTACAACGGTTTGAAGTTGAGTTTTGTAGCAGGAAAGTCGTCAGCTGAAGTAACAATAACAATATTTAAATAAATATTCATACCTCATTTCTATCGAGAATGTTTGAAATGTAGGTACTTACATTTCAACAAGCCTTTTTCTACTTGGTAGTGTGTATACCTACTCTATCTTGCACTGTATACTTAAGTATGTAAAGTGTCCTCAAAATCAGCCACTTGCAGGTATTCAATTGAGCTGAATTTGGCATACTTATGTAAATTCGGTGCCAATGCAATATTATGGTACCACCTAGTTGATTTGATGAAGACAGAAGTTGGCCATAGCAACACCCAAACTTCACAAGATAAACACATTAAACACGTCTTAATAGAAGGTAATAACAGAGAGATTGTTTTCGCTTTATAATGATAGTATTTTAGATTAAGGAAACGGCCCAGTGCTTGACACCCAATAAATGACACTTTAAATCTTGTATCATATTAATAGAGATGACAAACACTGGCTATTAAGAAGTGCCATTGTTGCAAGAAGTTTAAAAAGAGAAACAGTATGAACGAACCATTTGTAGCTCAGTCTCAGTATTGTGATGTTGCCGGAAAGCAAAAACGCGCAATTGCCAACGATGCCGATTCCCCGAACGATAAATATGCAATATACCGACTCCTGCGCAACTGTAGCATTTCGCATACAAGCCGCGAACTCGCTAAAAGGTCAATAATTATGTCAATTAAAATTACGATTAGCTATTTTATGGGAGAATTATACGGACATGAGCATTGTTGTACGATCAAAAAAGGTTGTTTATGTTGCACCTTATCTCAATGTAATAAAGTGGGAAATGGATCTTTGACGACTGTACAGCTTTGTTAGAAAAAGCTGTGAAGAAATAAATTGTAAATGTCATGTTAGTTGCATATACTTCGTTAGGCGCACCAGCTAGGGTAAAACGCGCATAAATAACCATAGGTATTATAGTCACGATTATTCAAATTGTAAAATGATCAATCGGTCATATAATTTTTTAAATAAATAATAAATATACTAGAAAAAATAAAATCAATCATAATGAACACGTCTCCGAAGTGTTACCTTCATAGTTCTCTTCCCGTAGGCAACAATTGGCGATATTGTTGTATCAGTATCTACTATATTAATAATACTAGCTTTTGCCCGCGACTTCGTCTGCGTAGAACTCATTCTCGTTTTAGAATTATTTGTTTTCCCATACATCTTTCACCCTTCTTTACACCCCCTTGAGAAATGATTAAGTACATTCAACGTGTCATGCTCTTTAACGCGCACGGACAAAATTTTAATAGAAATCCTATTTCCAAAACGAATCATCATCATCATCATCATATCAGCCGAAAGACGTCCACTGCTGGATATAGGCCTCCCCCAAAGAGTAACACAATGACCGATCCTTCGTCATCCGCATCCAGCGGACTCCTGCGACCTTTACCAGGTCATCAGGCCACCTTGTGGGGGGGGGGGGTCTACCCACACTGCGCCTTCCGGTACGTGGTCGCCACTCGAGAACCTTTCCTCCCCAACGGCCAACGGTTCTACGTGCAATGTGCCCCGCCCACTGCCACTTAAATTTAGCGATTCGGAGGGCTATGTCGGTTACTTCGCTTCTACTGCGGATGGCCTCATTTCTGATGCGATCACGCAGAGATACTCCCAGCATAGCCCTCTTATGAGGCCCATAGTAAGCGACTACATTTCAATGCATATTATGTCATCACTGGCAACACACACACTTTCGTCTTAAGACACTGCAACAAAATTATTTTGAGTATATGAAAAATACCTGCTAAGTACGTTCATCGCGATAGTAAGAATAAAAACTCCCATTAATTTGGAGAAGAGGTTAACCTAACCCTAAAACAGTAAATGAATTGAATTTACCGCTCAAAAGCCACAAACGATTAATAAAAACCAATAATAGTACCTACATGCCTTTGCGATGGTATACTTCTTCGTTTACACCAATAACACGAAACACAGTTATCTTTTGAGAGAACAAATTCTTACGAAAATGGCTGGTATATTGGAGTTATCTTTTAAACTCGTGGAGGGAACTCATCATGTCATTTAAGCAATTTGTTAAAATAACTGACAGTGGTAGCTGTCTTTCTCAGGTGATGCATCTTTTTTTTGCTACATAATGGTGGGTAAAACGAAGAAATATTAAGAAATGGATTTAGCGGGTTTACACTCATAACAAACGATATTATAGAAATAATTGCTATTTAATTTCTAGTAGGCGCCCATACAAACTTTTACCCCCCTTTTCACCCCTAAATAACGATTTCCGGAATAAAAACTATCTTATGTCCTTTCCCGGGACTCTAACTATCTCTATACCAAATTTCATCTAAATCGGTTTAGCGGTTTAAGCGTGAAGAGGTAACAGACAGACAGACAGACGGGTGACTTTCGCATTTATAATATTAGTATATATTAGTATGGATATGGATGGATAGTATGGATGGATTGAGTGTTAGTACTGTAAAGGTTGTATAACCACATTTACAGATCTTCTCCCGAGACGGGGACTGGCAAGTTAGATCAAATTGAATTTAGAATGATACGGGGCTAGATGCTGGCCAAGAGCAATCCCATTTTTAACCGACTTCAAAAAAAGGAGGAGGTTCTCAATTCGTCAGTTTTTTTTTATGTATGTTCACCGATTACTCGGAGACTAGTGGACCGATTTCAAAAATTCTTTTTTTGTTTGAAAGGGTGTGTTTTCTAGTTGGTCCCATTGTCACCAAGTCTGGATCTGATGACGGGATCTTGGAAAAATCGAGGGAACTCCTCAAATTATTTACCAAGAGGATGGGGTAAGTAAGGCTACATCGAAGGAACTCCTCAAGTTATATAGCAGGAGGATGGGGTCTGGCAAAGTTTGGAGTCGGAGTTTTTTTTGTTAAAAATTTACTTGTTAATAAAAAAAAAAGAATGTTAACTCTCTCTGTCATTAGACAGAACACCTATCTTCACTTAGTTGAAGGCTTCAGGCTATGTGAGACCGTTCTGGGGTAAAGTCGATGGAATTGTAATGTGCATGTTAATATAGAAGTTACGTAACATATAAGACGTATAAATTCATACCCCTAGCTCAGTCCCCCTACAGTACACTAAATTAATTATCACAGCAGTATCACATTTGACAATTGATAGAAGCGAGACCTTTTTAGGTAATAAAAAGAAAAAGTGCTCTACACACCCTTTTTGGTAATCAAGGCGTTGTAATACAGCAAACCTCATGTGAATTCTTTAGTTATTATGTATTTCAATTGAAACTGAAATTATTTATTTGTCAAACATAGGTATCATTTAAGTAGGGCTTATTCTTACGCTGATTGCAAGCATTTTTTTAGCTCTAGATACTATGTAGTTCTCTATTAGTCCCAAGTCCCCAGAATATAACCCCGTATCTCAGCGTGTATGTTACGTAAGCGTGATAGGCAGTCAGGGCAGCTGATTGACTTACGACTTTTCGCAAATTTTATAAAGCGTATGAGTATGTACCTATTCAATCGAACTCATTAATCATTATACTTGGTAACCCGCAATGTAAAGATTGTAATGTTTGTAATGAAAATTGCATGCGCGTATTGCACATTTCACATTTGTGCACATG
This sequence comes from Notocelia uddmanniana, assembly GCA_905163555.1. Taxonomy (NCBI): domain Eukaryota; kingdom Metazoa; phylum Arthropoda; class Insecta; order Lepidoptera; family Tortricidae; genus Notocelia; species Notocelia uddmanniana. The sequence goes on along the minus strand of LR991071.1, from coordinate 8,285,406 downwards.
GTGCTTTAGGAGATGGGGCGTTCGTGGCCCAGCGGCGCCTGCGTACCGCAACGAGCGTAAGCAACGTCGGCCGTGGTCAACTTAGCTGGATAGATAACCATTTTGAGTGGTTAATACTAATTGAGCGCTCCCGTCAAATGACGGGATCAATGGCTCAAACTGCCTTCTAAATAGAAGGCAGTTTGAGCCATTGATCCCTCTAACACTCTCTCTGTCATAGACAGCAGCCGGTTAAGCCAAGTTAGAGGCTTCGGGCGACTAAATTGAGAACTTCTAACAGTCACGCTGCCAACTCACTTGACAAGCCTGATCCCAATAAGGTCTTGGTTTCCCCCTTGGGTTGTTAGGTCACAAGGCTGTCATTTCTTTAAAAACTAGTGCCTATGCTAATTCTTGAGATTATTAGCGGACCCCCGGCATCTTTCAGGAAGCAACTGTATTGCTGATGGCGATGGGGCTTTAGTGGATGGTTAATATCACCCTATCACAGACATTTATCTAATAATCATCTTCAACGGAAACCAATTTAATTCCATTACACTAACAGTTTAAAGATTTGGCATTTGAACCCCTAATGCCGAGGGTTGCCAATTAGGGGTGAACCCTGTATTAATTACAGTGTATTCGCGCCAATTTGCGGATACGTTTTGCTGACCCTGCTTTGATGTGATGTTTCAAGGCTTGATGTTGAAATTTCATTTATGATATGTTTTCATAAATTGAATTTTTAGTACCTATGTATGAGTTAATTACTTTTTTTCATAAAATAACTTGTTTCTGATGATGTGATTTGCATTAATTGGTAAAATTTATTCTTCAATTTTTCCCGAATCTTTAAAGAGATCCAGGCAAAAGGCAACATGAAAACCGCAATAAAATAAATAAATAAATATCTGGTAACAATCTTACATAAATCGACCTAGTCTCAACTAGGCAAAGCTGTAGGTACTATGGGTATTAGGCAACGATATACGACGAGGTAGATAGATAAAAACTCAAATACATAGAAAAATCCAACTCTGAAACAATTATTCGTGCTGATTACACTAATAAATGCCCTGAATAACACAAATGCTTATGACAAGTCTATCAGGACTATAAATAAATAAATATTAGCGGACAATTTTACACAAATCGAACTAGTCCCATAAACGTAATAAGCTCAATAAGGCTTGTGCTTTAATATATATATACTTAAAAAGACAGCAAACATCCAAATCTCAGGAACAAATGTTTTTGCTCATCGCATAAACAAATTCCTTACCGGGTAGTGTTACTATCACCTAGGCTAAACAGTATCGCTACCATGAGATGCTATCGAAAATATACATTACGTTACTACAGTCGCTAACGAATAAACGCGTTTCGAGTAGATTTCGATTGTGCTCGTACCATGAGTCAACCGCGCGTTCACTGCGCCCGCCAGGCGCTAACGTAATATTCGCTAGCGACTAACGTTTTGTAGCGGTTGCCGTAGATTGGTACCATGAGTCACCAATTTGACAGTCGCTATTGAAAAATACCGCATCGACTGTAGTAAACTATTTCACTAGCAAATTGGAGCGTGAAAGCTTATTAGAGATCTTGTTTCATAAATTATTGTAATAATTATTTATCTAAATAATATCGGCAATGCATTATTTTGTGTGGAATATGTTAGCGACGGCTGCGTAAGAAGATGAACGACAAATAACAGAGATAAATTCAGGATGATATGAGTAATAAATGAAAAATCCACTTCAACATACTATAAAATGAGATTAGGTTTATTATATATAATCTATGTACATCTAATCACATGAAACAAAAAAAACATCATAAAACTGGGAAGACTGCATCACTCAGTTTAATAATAATTAAAAATAACCAAAGCAAATACAAGATTCACTAACATTTGAACTTGTGCTACTGTTCTACGACACTTTAAATTAGCAGGTTTATTTCTATACTTTTGAAAGGAAGCCTTGGGTACTTACGTACTTAGCCTTTTGTCCAATATCGTCCTTGCTCTGTCTGTTCAGTATAGTTAGAAAGAGAGCTTTGTATGCTGTGAAGTTAGGCACGTCACTCAGATCGTAACGTAAACTACTCGATGAATCGAATTAACGTTAGCGAGTATACCTATAGTAAACGTGTAATTGACTCATGGTACGAGTACCGATCTGTAGTTCTATGAGTGACCACCAGAGGCGCTGTACTTATTCTCCATACTGATTGTTTACGCAGTCGCTAGCGAGTACGGTCACTGCAAACTCATGGTAATGCTACAGGCCGACGAACCGACTATACGGCTGACTATATTAGACAACCAACAATTAATAACGGATTGGCAATGTGCATTCGACACCACTAAATATACAAGCGCCCATACGCTACAGTATCCAGACCAGACCGGTCGTACGTACCTTAACTTCTTAGTCACCAACGTTGTTTAAAAATAACGTAACACAAGCACACCTTTTATGATGTTAATGAGACAAAACGCCTCAAAATTACGAACGCCTCACGTCCAAAAACTTATAAATATCTCAGACATCTTAATTACATTACATTGTAGCCAACAGTTGCACTCGAGCAACATTAAAAGGCAACAAACTTGTACTGCATACATACGAAATACAACGTTCCGTTCCTCGACTGCATTTGTGTTATTCATAAAGGTTCAACTCACATCATAAGGACCAGCGTAAGACCACAGTATAATAGTAGCAGTAACCAATCTCCGGCCCTTTAGGAGTGCGCGATGCCACTTTCCCTGAACGCACAGGGTTGTCGCTCAAATTTGTTGGGGAACAATTACTTACACTAATTTTGAATGTCAGGTGTTCCAAAACAATATTTAGTTGATATTAAGTAATATGTTAGTAATAGTCAATAGGTACCACAACTGTGGTAAGGCGCTATTAGCGCGCTATACTTAAAAAAATCATTTGAATTGGCCGAATTGTAGCAGTTAATCTGTTCAAAAAGCGACTGGAATTTCCGAGGTTCAAATTCTTATGGCAGTTTTTGTCTGAAGTCCTGAGATGGACACATATAAGTGCAAATCTTGGCAATACCGATCCGAGAGCAACTGTCTCGATGTCAGAAGAAGTTCTTCATAAAAAGAATCGATAGATAACGATTGGTCGGAGCTAACATTAAAACCAGCTTATATATATTAATCGGATTTCTATCGCTATCGCACTCTTTCTTGTAGCTGAAAGTATATTTGTCGTCAAAAAACTAAGATTAACGAGTGCTTACATAAAAAAATAGAACTGCGAGTATAATTCGGAGCTTTGTCTTACACCGGTTCGCCTTAACAACTATTTTGGCAGTGAATTGTGAGTTGTGAGTACACTAGCAAACATATAAAAAGGCATACAAAAAGTAACCGAATTACGTTCTGATTCGCATCGTGTATTCCCGCCGCGTCCTTATTGATTGGCCCCTTCGTTACAAGTGTAAACTAACCGAAAGTACCGGCATTTTGTACACTTTTTGAGGGCATGCAGTGTATTGAATGGGTTATTTTTGTTGTATGTAAGTGTGTGTTGTTTTTCGTCATGATTGTGTGGTATAAAATACAGTATACGAAGACTAATAAATAAAAAAAATCTCTTAAACTGAAATTTAGAATTATTACTGACGTTACTGCTTAATAGAAAATTCGTTTATAATTTCTTAAATTGTGAATACTTGAATTTGAGTAACATTAAATTTGTTTATACAACCATAGAATATTATATAGCCAAGTAGAGTTCCTTAACCGCCTCATAAAAATTTCCAGGCACTATTGCACCTTCTTAGGTCATGACTCATGAACTGATGATTTCTGCAGTGAAAAGTATCCTCTGTTTTATCCTGGACCGAACTATATTTATACTCGTATGAAATTTCATCAAAATGAGTCTAGTGGTTAAATTCTGAAATCTGTGTCATGTTCTCAAGAATAACGGGTACAGTTTGTACTGCATTATTTTATGCTTATTTTTTAAATTAGGTTAAATACAATGTATTAAGCAGGGTGTACGCATCTTTACAAAATTCTTATAATCTTCATTGTCTATGATTTTAGACAAAAATATGTTACAATTTGACTATGAAATTAACTAAATGTGTTATTATTACTTTAGAAACCGAGTTTGGGTGTAGAAGATAGTGTGAAAACTTAATAAGTAGTTACCGCATTTGAATGAAGTCATAGAAAGAGTTCTTTTGGCTAAACCAAAGTCAAAATATCACTGCGTTATATTATAAGGTTTTGGAGGAAGCCGGGAATGCCGGAGCTCTGTCTCTTTGTCGGGAACACAACAACAACCACCTCGTCAAGCAATCCCTAACTTACCCAGCCTCGCCAATAATTAAAAGGCATCCATAGTTTATTCTTTGTCTTGATGCACGATATTTTATGCTGTTTCTATCAATACAAGGTGGGCCCTGTAACTGGAGCAAATATTTAAAAGGACGCTTCCTTAAAACATCTGCAGTAATTCCTGGTGTCCAAAAATTTTTTTAAAAATTTCAATCCGGAGAAATATTTGTTCTAAAGTTAGGACCTCCGAGTAATGGGATCTTGACTCCACGAGATTATAGCGCATCAGTCAATGCAGTGTTTGAGTTAGTATCACGCTATGAGTCATAATTGTTTTTGCATGTTTTGTTTTCAAGGACCTTCTTAATATTAAACTTTTTTTATTGAGTTTAAAAATAAATTGACATTAATATCACTTCAGAAAAATAAAAATACACGTAAGCTATCTTCTAACAAAACAAAAGAAACTTTGTTTTTCAACTGAGTCCACTTGGAAATAATTGCTGGTCCGCTAATTAGTCTAACGTGAAATTTTTTGCTCCTGTTACAGGGACCAGCCTGTATTTTTAATCCAAACTTAATTTCATGTATGATTAGAATAATTTCATAGCAACTCCTTAACTTATAAAATCTTTTATAATTTAAGATTAAAAGTTAAGTTTTTGTCGTAATTTGTATATTTTTTGCTGAAATAAACAGTCTAAATTTTAAATTTTTTTTTTTTTTTTTATCTTATGAGTGGTGGTATACGTTACGATATAAAGTTTAATTTATCCACACAATGTTCTCATATTACTATTATTATCAATGACAATACATGTGTCAGTTCGTCTCCAACGACATTGACGTTGCTGTCAATTCATTTAACCTTCAAGCCGGGTTCGGTGACATTGCGACGTAAAATTGACAGGCAGACTTATTTCCTAAAGGTTTGCTTATAAATCGTCTCCGCCGGTGGATGTGGTAAAGCGGGATGCGGTATTTCATTTAACACGTAAGAAGTGAACTATAAAAGTGCCAAGAGGATTTAATTTTTGTGTAGGTATATGCGGTTAGGACTCTTAGTCAACATTTAGGATGCGTACATCCAAGAATCAAAGCGTATATACATACTTTTTATACGCTTTGGCTCATTTACAGGCGTAAACGCTTAGCGAGAGCTTGAGGGCTGAAAGCGAACCGAAAACGAAGTTATCTCCTCTCCGTCAGTCGAATATGCAAGTGCGACAGAGAGACGGCTATGTCGTTTTCGGTTCGGGGTAGCGCCCCAGTATGTTCCATACATCCATGTGCCATGCAGCTCGCCGCAGCATTTTAAAACACAGTACAATAACTACTCGCTTGTCCAGTGTCCGTTGGGATAATATACTCGTATATAGGTATAACATAATACACGAGCGAGAGAATACAAAAATAAACATTGGGAGACAATCTTACAGTTACACAAATCGGCCTAATCCCAAACTACCTCTATGCAAAGTTTTTGCTATGGGTTTGGGTACTAGACGACGATATACATAATTATATAAATAAATAAATAAATACCTAAATTCATTCGAAATAATCCAAGACTCAGGAACAAATATTTGTGCTCATCACACAAATAATGCCCTGACTGGGATTTAAAAACTAAGCCAAAGTGGTCGTGGTAAAAAAATCAATACGACCAGCGATTAGGTACCAACTGTATGAAAAATCTTAAGAGCGCAATTCAGGAAACAACGCACAGGGTACAGCGCCACCTGGTAGCAAATTTGACCCACGAAAATTATATCAACAACGCAGCTGGACAATGATTTTACCGCATCCATTTGCAGTAAGTTCTCCGCTCCTCTGAGGCCGCCATATTTCTCTCCGAGATTGACACCGTTTACGACCTCTCTTAATTACTGCGACAAGACCGAGCTAAATAATTTAAACGTGGCATTACTTACTTACAACGCGTAAATGAATTGGAAAAAAATTGAAAATAGTTCAGTGCCGAAATTAGAACCAATAGGGTATTTTACAACACTAAAATAAGACAACCTATAAAGAAAAATGAAAAAACAAACTTAAAGAAATGTCCCAGGTCGCCATCAGCGGGTACAAAGTGCCCAGAAGGCTGGCCGCATTGCTACGCTGGATGGCAATGCTTATTCTTTGTGCGAAATATTGGCCAGCCCTCTGGTCACGAGTGGTATCTATTAAGCGCGCCGACAAATTTTGAAAAGTCGACGCGCACTTGGTCCTCTTAGTCCAATTGTTTCGACCCCAAACGCCCAAATAAATATCCACTCGCTAGGGAGTGTCGCAAGTATGCCTCCCTTTGTGACGTTTGAGGTCTTCGGCTGAGGACGCAGCAGAGCCGGTATTGATTCTGGTGCCCGGAAGATGGTTTTTTTTTTACACCAAAAAATTTTTTTTTTCTGTTACCAATAAACAAATCATACGAAAACACTCGGAAAAAATCAAACTTCAGCTTATCTATGAAATTTTAAAGATTTTTAACTACACATGCCTCCATAGTGGCGATTATCCACAGACATAGTCCAGACGACCAGTTATAACGAATAGGCTGTTGGATAGCAATCAGTCAAAAAAAGGAACAACACCACCCTTCCCGTGGGTATCGTAGGAGTCGATTAAGAGAAGAATGAAGACAAGCCTAATCAAAATTGGCCTTTTTCTTTGACTGTATAAAATGCTCAATTAAAGATTCGTCTACGGATGCTTCGCGAATGCTGTGTAATGACATCTTACCCCCTTATACTTTTCGCCGCCATTGACTTGATATAAAGTCAGTAAATTTAGTGCCCCACACGCCATGATTTGATATCAAGTCATGTCAATGATGTAAAGGCAACCTACGTGCTGTCAAGTAAGGTTCATTTTTCTACAAAGTCTTTTGCTACAAAGACTTTGGCGTGTGAGACACAACTTACGGAATCTACTGTGGCGGTGAAGAGGTTAATCATAAACCGCAGCCAGCCTCTGATGTGTTGTAACATTTTTCTCACAGATGCAAATAATTAATATTAACGGCATTTAGCTAAGTGTCTAGGCGAACGAGCTTTGCTCGGCAACTTACGAGTTTTTCCGGAGAGAACTAGTTTTTCCTAAGATGAGACCTTTTTTTTTCGTGGAGAAAACCTGCAATCCAAGTACCCAGCCATAATTAACGTTTATTCAATCAATCAATCAATCGTTTATTTTGCTTACAGAAGATTCCATGCATAAATTTTGATAGTTACCTACATAATTTAAACAAATGTCAAATATCACTTAAAATGTAAAATACAGCTCCTAAATATAGTAAAAACATAAATAATACTGGTTAACAATGTCAATGTATGTGTAATTGGAAATAATATAATTTTAATTAAAACATAATTTATAAATGTCATAATATCAATCAAATAATTTTCCAATAAATTCATTAGTGTATTGAATAAGACCATCTGTGTACTTGTTTTTAGGCTTCCGTACCCAAAGGGTAAAACGGGACCCTATTACTAAAACTCCGCTGTCCATCCGTCTGTCTGTCCGTGTGTCACCAGGCTGTATCTCATGAACCGTGATAGTTGGACAGTTGAAATTTTCACAAATGATGTATTTCTGTTGCTGCTTTAATAACACAACAAAAATATTTAAGGGGGTCCCCTACAACAAAAGTGATTTTTTGGCCATTTTTATAGATAATGGTATGGACCCCTTCGTGCGCGAGTGCGACACGCACTTGGCCGGTTTTTTATAGTCTTGGTAGGACAGACGCGTCTTCTGGGCTGAACGATAGCACCCGTCTTAATTAACCATTAGAAATTTAGCACTAACCAAAATGCAAAGGCAAATGTTACCACCGATCAAGGACTCCCAAAAGAAAATGAAGAAATTAAAAATCGGTGCCCACTTACCGGAGGGCGATAAGGACCCTCAAACTTGATATTTGGGGTGACCGGAGTCGGTCTTACGAGTCAAGAGGCAGAATCTACGGTGTTCCGGACAATCGTGATTCAACGATATTGGAGATTGGTGTTGAAATTGCTATTTAATAATTATCTGTCAGATTGAAATCGGATTTACTTCGGTTTACTATAATATTTTTTGATACTAGAGCGGTGGCAAATAGGCATACGGCCTGCCTTATGGCTGGCACCAACAAAGAACTGCAGTTATAATATGAAATATACGATTGATCTCCAAGACTCTTTATTTAATTCAAAAATAACTTTATATATATACAAAACAACTCGATCTAAACCAAGACCCCGCGCCGTTCCTGGTGCAAAGGTGCCCAAAACGCTTGCTGCGTTGCGCAATTGCTACTTAAACGAGGTCAGTACCCATCTTAAGAGCCATGAAATGAGTACCGTTTTACGTTTGTAAAGGATTCTAATCTATTCCCGTATCATTTGCTCTTAACATGACATGTCTACAAATAATTAGAAAATCTCACAATCAATCATCCACATAATGTCACCGATGCACCGCCGTAAAAAAAACAAGCGCCGCCTGTGACCCCTTCACATAATTTATCTCGACCTAATAATTTATCTACAATAATTTATAACTTATCTGTCTAACCTTAACTTTACTTTCAAAGAGTCTTTCATGATGCGAGAAGGAATCCTTGTATCGAATAATCAGTAAGATAATGCCCACTTAAAAAGTACTAAAATTTTAACGATTTATGCTTAAGATAAGTTTGAGTTATAACCGGGTTCATAATTTTTAGCGTTTATTTGTATAGATTTTGAAGTAAGTAACTTTGTTTTATCACTGGTTTTATGATTCACTATTGAAATTATGTTGAGAAAAAGTTAACGGCTGTGGGTTTATGAGAAAAATATATACCAATATTGCGGCCTCCACATGATTTAGATCTACTAAAATTTATTTATAATAAAAAATAACCTGACATAGCTTCAACAGATCATTGATATACCTTACCGTAGAGAAAATGATGTTTTCTCAATCGTCTTACCTAACAATGGCGTGGCGCCAATAAAACTCGTTTCACCAGCTTGCATTTTACTATAATTGAGCATACTCGTATCCTTAAGAAAGACTAAGCCAAATCAGCTCGTCTTGTCTACTTCATTATCCTGTTTGCGTTAGCAAAAGGTGTAATTAAACATATTAACCATTAAAATCCTTTTAAGTGTCTAACGGCAAATTGGATATAGGTAACTATTGCATACTTAACAGATTTCTTTCTCCGATACTTATGATTCTACTTGTAAGTAGCTAGCAAAAAGTATAATTAAGTTTATCAAAACATTTGCACGGCACCTTGTAGCGCACCGGTCTGTCATATACGTGCCTTGACTGGCGATCAGACTCAGCTCGGTCCGGTTTTTGCGAACACTAGTTTCCTAGAACCGGGGATCTAATGACAGTTTAATAAGATTGTACGCGTCAAATTGACGGCAATGTTGAAATTGTTGAAGGTGTTTTTGTCCGTCGAAAAAATCATTCATATCTCCAAGAACCCGGGGAGAAAATCACGCATGTCCTGTGTCTTTAACAATAGAGTCGTGTACAGCGGGAGTATGATGGTTGCCATTTTATGCTTGTCAGAACGTGACGAATGTCGTATCCACGACGATAGTGATAATATGGCAACTATCATAGGCCCGCTCTGATCTTCATAATTCTGGTTCTGCTCAGATTTAAATTGAAATGAAAAGCGCTTTAATATTAGCTCTGCTTACATGGTTGATATGGTTTACACCTCATTTTATTGTGATTCACAAGTTGAATTATTTCTCAATGAAAGCTACAATATCTACATATGTACATACTTCAATGGAACCTAACCAATTCTAGTCTGCAGTCGTGCAGGGCTAAATTTCCAGTTTGATCCAGAAACATCGACATTAGAAAAATTAGTACTACTAGTATCTACATTTTAAAAACAATCGTTTAACAAAAGTTGCCCCACAATATAACGCCATATTCGCAAATCCACAACCTATAGCGGCCTACTCAGACCTTATTCAGCGTTTCGAGAAATCAAATATTCTCAGTGTGTAGTAACAACGATTACGTTGTCCAAATCGTGGATATATGAGGCGTCGATTGAAGAGCTTTCGGATCGTGACAAGAATTCGTCAGAAACCTGCGCGGGATCATAATATTAGAAAACAATAAGATTAAAGTCTCATCGCTCTAAAATGTGGCTCATACCATAACATTTTTTTACAGAAACAAACAGTATAAATTATAATTTTTATGAGATAAGATGTTCGATTATTTTCTTCTCGTATGCTAAACATGCAATACACATGATATGTGTATTTAGACAAATAACCATTTTTGTAAGGAAGTCTAAAGGGATACTCAATCTTTCTAAGGGTTATTTTAAGGTTTATGATTATGTAGGTATAATAAAAGATATTTCAGATTTTCTTAACAGTTCACTCCAACACTGGTTTCTGTTGACTAATAGTGACATAATATTTATCGTCAATAGAGAGGGTAATTTTAAATAGTAATTCGACATATATGTACTTATATTCTTCCATTGCTTTTTGTTATATTTATAAACATTATATTACCTAGTATTGACTACCTTTCTTGGTATTGATATTACCAAGAATATTCCAGCCACTCATCCTTTCTTCGCCTATTATCACCATCTTTATCATATTTCCTTTCTACACAGGAATATTGTATTTCGACCGCAGTCACTTGTACCTCTATAAATTATTCATCTCAATAGGAATTATTTATTATTCCTTCCTCAATTATTTGCCAATATTCAGCATCCAACGAAAATGCGATACGATCGTCAACTTGACAGAACATGCGGCCGTTGCAAAATCTGTTTAGAACGCAGCTAGTTCTATAATAAATTCAAGTTTAGGTAACATAGACAAATAATTATGTGTAGTGTAATTAAAAAACCTTAAAAATGATAGGTAATTCATTTTCTCAGCTCTGCTAAAACTTCAAGAAATTGGAAAACTTTCGCTTTGGGCAGAATTTTAAGGGGAATTACATTCACCGTCAAAAAATAATGATATAGTCTTAGTCTTACGTATTCAAAAACCTAGGCGTTGATGACCAATCCATCATCAAAGCCGCTTGTAATCACTCAGTATGCAGCCACCAATACACACCAGACGCGATAAATCCACAATAAAACTAATTTAAATCATTCTATTTTTGTCCCATCACGAGAAGTGAACCTTGAGACATCATTCTACTAATTTGGTTAACCCCGGTTCCGTTTCAAGAAATTCGTCAAGTGTGTTCCTCGTATGGAATCATGGTAGACAGTGGTGAATACTAAGTGTGTTGTGTGAGAAAAACCCAGAAAAAAACCGTATGTTGCGTGCATGTCACGCATTTCGGCACTATGAGGTAAGATAAGGAGAATTAGCATGTCATATGTTTTAGTAGGTTAGGTGTACCTATATTGGTATGATTCATTTGAATTTTTGAATAACTCGAGATTGCATAGCAAGTTTTTGAAACGGAATGATGCACGCACTGTAAGAATAAAACACACATTTTAAGTAGGAATATTAAGCTAGTGTCATACGGGAGCGTTTTGTGTGTCATTCTTATTTTTAAAAGTATACTTAGTATTGTTATTATTATTACCGATAAAATTAACTGTATGCAAAAAGTTTCAATCTAAAAGTTATGTTATCAAAATGAAACGTCAGCAGTCAATAAAGAAAGGAAGTCTTTAACATAATTAACAAACATTGAATAGCGACAATTAACAATCTGATCAGCAGTGGTTACTTTATGGAGCTCGTATATTGCTTTTTCGTTTGATATAAAATTGTACATTACTTGTGCGTGTTAAGATTGCTTTTCCAATAAAAGAAACCAGTAAGATTAGCGTCTAAGAGTAAGGAGTGGAATTGCCGTCGATCACTGTTATTTACATCAATTAAGCACACGCGATTTTGAATTTCTTATTTGAGTTGGACATGCTGTTATTAAGGCATTGCTTCTTTATGTATATCTATGGCAAGGAAAAATATATATATGGCAAGGAAAAAAAGGAATAGGTTCTCAGCGGTTCCCTCGTCCACACAAGTAGACTTCTGTAACATTCGGGGGCTTCACTCAAATTTAGACGCAGTTCACCACCACCTAGAATCTGCGAAACCGACCCTTTTGTTCCTTACGGAGACACAGATATCCTGCCCAGCTGATACATCATACCTTCTTTATCCCGGATACACGCCCGAACATAAGTTCTTGAGACGTGCCGGTGTATGCATGTATGCTCGGCAAGGTGTCTGCTGTCGCCGCCTCCGAGCCTATGAAGACAGAGACCTGTCAGTACTGTGGGTGCACGTTGACTGCGGTGGCCACACCCGCGTCTACGCGTGCCTTTACAGGTCTCATAGCGGTGACATGGGCACAACTCGGCTCGTTCTCGAGCAGTACCCCTCCGCGGAGCTGGTGATCTTAGGAGACTTTAACGCCCACCATATTGAGTGGCTCAGTTCTCGATCCACCGACTACGCGGGTAGGTCTGCTCACGAATTTTCTCTGGCCTATGGACTCTCGCAACTGGTACGTTCTCCCACGAGAATACCAGACGTCGAAGGCCATACTAGCTCTCTACTGGACCTTCTGCTGACTTCACGTCCGGACGGGTATTCCATCTCAGTGAATGCGCCACTCGGCTCATCCGATCACTGCCTCGTCCGGACACAGGCACCATGTATGCGACAGGAACCACCACGGCCAACCAGCCTAAGGCGCATGTGGCAGTATAGGTCAGCAGACTGGGATGGATTGCGTGAATTTTACGCATCGTACCCATGGAGGCAGCTCTGTTTCACATCAGAAGATCCAGACTCCTGTGCAGCCGCTGTCGCTGAGACGATCCTGGCGGGTATGGAATGTTTTATTCCCAACTCGCTGGTAGCTGCAGGAGCCAAAAAGCGGCCTTGGTTTAATCGGCCCTGTAAATATGCTAGAGCACATAAGCAGGCCGCATACAGGGCTTGGACCAAGGCTGAAGCTAGTAAGGATCCAAACTTATCTGATGTGAAACGCAAGTTAAACGCTGCCTCAAGGTCTAGTAAAAGAGAAATTGCCAGAGCTAAATTCAATTTCATCGGCAGAATTGGCGAGAAGCTTACTGGATATCCCTCCGGAAGTCGTGCCTTCTGGTCGCTCGCCAAAGCTGCCGAGGGAAACTTTTGTCAGTCGTCTTTACCACCACTGCGAACTACAGCTGGAGACCTGGCCCACAGCGCAAAAGAGAAAGCCGATCTACTGGGCACCCTCTTTGCCTCGAACTCTACTTTGGACGACGATGGTAGCGCCGTACCTCCTGCTATCCCTTGGTGTGGATATTCTATGCCCGAAATTAGTTTTTCGCAAAGGGATGTCCGGAGGGAGCTGCTGTCCCTAAACATCCACAAGTCGAGTGGGCCGGACGGCATACCAGCAGTGGTGCTCAAACTTTGTGCTCCCGAGTTGTGTCCCGTACTAACGCGACTGTTCGCGCTCTCATACCACAAACGGCAAGTTCCGTCTTCATGGAAGACTGCCCTCGTGCACCCTGTGCCTAAAAAAGGGGATAGATCAGACCCATCGAATTACAGGCCTATCGCTATCACCTCCCTGCTCTCCAAGCTGATGGAGCGAGTCATCAACACAAAGCTCCTAAGATACCTAGAAGAACACGATTTGATCAGCGACCGTCAGTATGGCTTTCGCCACGGTCGCTCGACTGGTGACCTTCTAGTGTATCTTACTCACCGGTGGGCTTCTGCCATTGAGAGTCAGGGTGAGGCTTTAGCGGTCAGCTTGGACATAGCGAAGGCGTTCGATCGGGTCTGGCACCGAGGTTTTCTGTCGAAGCTACCATCCTATGGACTGCCTGAGGGTTTGTGCAAGTGGGTTGCCAGCTTTCTGTCCGGCAGATGCATAAGAGCCGTAGTAGATGGCAGTTGCTCCAAAAGCATGGACATTATCGCTGGCGTCCCACAAGGCTCCGTGCTATCCCCGACGCTGTTTTTGCTGCATATCAATGACATGCTATCTATTGACGGCATCCATTGTTATGCGGATGACAGCACCGGGGATGCTTATTACACGGGCCGTGCCAACATTCCTCGTTCCTGTGTGTTAGAGAGTCGTGAACAACTTGTGTCCGAAATTGAGAGCACTCTAGTCAGAGTCTCTGAGTGGGGCCAGGATAATCTGGTCCAGTTCAACCCCACCAAGACACAAGTATGCGCGTTCACTGCTAAAAAACCCCCATTCACTGTAGCCCCGCGGTTCCAAGACGCAACCCTCTCCATCTCAGAGACTATTGGGATCCTTGGTGTCGATATTTCCAGCAACGTCCAGTTTCGGAGCCATTTAGAAGGCAAAGCCAAGCTGGCATCTAAAAAGCTAGGTGTTCTCAATAGAGCGAAGCTATACTTCACCCCGGGACAGAGACTTCTTTTATACAAGTCGCAAGTCCGTCCCCATATGGAGTATTGCTGTCACCTCTGGGCGGGAGCACCTGGATACCAGCTTGGGCCTTTTGACTCGCTCCAGAGACGTGCTGTGCGAATCGTGGACGATCCCAAGCTCACGACCGATATTAAGCCGTTGAGTTTAAGGAGAAATTTTGCCTCCTTGTGCGTGTTCTATCGCCTATATAATGGGTTGTGCTCCGAAGAACTGTTCGACATGATGCCTACGGCCGCTTTCTACCATCGCACCGCTCGCCGTCGGCAGGGCATTCACCCTCACACCTTGGAACCTGAATGGTCGCGTACGGTGCGCTTTCAGAGGAATTTCCTCCCTCGGACGCTCCGATTGTGGAATGAGCTCCCTGCCGAGGTTTTCCCGTCGGACTACAGTATGGGGTTCTTCAAGAAAGGAGTGTATAAATTCTTAAAGGGTCGGCAACGCGCATGTGACACCCCTAGGAGTTGCAGGCGTCCATAGGCTGCGGTGACCGCTTACCATCAGGCGGGCCGTACGCTTGTTTGCCACCGACGTAGTATAAAAAAAAAAAAAAAAAAACTATCTCCTGACCTACCTGATAATTTTGCAGTCGCCTAGCACTGACAACAGAAAACAGTTGTGGGTTTTACAACTTTTGCACCTTGTTGCATTTGTTTTTTTGATATGAGTTTAGTTCACATGTAGGTATTTTTATCGGTTTTAGAGATTGACCTACTTCTCAATCGGCTAGTTGAAATAGTTAGATTTGTGTTTGAGGTTTCGTAGCTGCTAGGGTTTGCAGTTCCGGGACCTATTTGTATTAAAAGTCCCATAATGCAAGCCGGTCTTGAGATTGCGAACTGATTGCTAAGCTCAGATATGGATATAGGGCTGTAGAAGTTTGGTCCGCTTTTAGGAAAAAAAATGACATTCGCTAGTTCTATGGGTTCCAGACCAGCTTATTAGGAAAATTGCTGGTAGCTCCTGGACAAAGGACTGGTATTCGCAGAGGCATAAATATGTTTAGTAGTAGAGATTACATTCTGTGAATTATAATGTTGATGATGATGACAATTAATGAAAATCTGGAGCACGGCAGTGACCTTAACAAGATGAGCAAAACGGACAACGGCACGACCCTGTAGGGTGCCATGTTTTTCTTGATATTTTTTTTACGAACGAACATTATCCCACTCTAGCATCATAACTAATCATAAGCAACCCGATTTGGTGAGATAAAACGGCTACTTATACAACACTAATTACCTCAAAATCAACCTCAATTAGTTTAAGAATCGAGACCCATTTACATAATAGCCCGTCAAATGAGACGCCATATTTTTTCCAATATTTAAAGGTCAATTTTCCGAATCGCCGGGTAGCCATACAAAAAACTCGGTGGCTGTAACTCATAAGTTCATGTCGCGACGCATTCTCCGACCAGTTCGATTCTATATCTGCCAAATACAGGATGGATTTGACCAGTCACACTTTACTGGTTTTGTTTTTAGTGTTTACCGACAGTCAGTGGTGAAGAATTTTCAAGAATATATATGGAAAATAAATCAGTTTTAAAATGCACCATGACAACGATTCTGAATATCAAAGCGTTTTTTATTATCTTTTTTATACATTTTTTATTAAAAGTAAAAAAAAGTAAAAAGTAAAAGTAGTTTATTCTTCAAATTAGGCATATTACATGCACCTATGCACCTATAAAAATATAAACTCTATATACCTACTAGGTTTACAACTTATTTATAGAATATCGTTTATTTCCATTATATGATCGTTAGGTGGCTACCAAAAATATTATCGTTTTCAATCAAAGTATTGAAACCCTAAAGCAATCAGATGTGTGCGTCTCGACATTATTATATACTAGTATGCCAATGACAAAGGAATCACACGACTTTTCCTTACCATTAGGACTGGACTATAATCCATTAATCTCTGCTAAAACGCTGTACACTTTAATAACGCACGTAAAACTCTAAAGGCCTTTGCTCAAGCCCTTTATTTCAGATCATAAAATATTCTAAAAATGTCTCCCAAATCGCATCACCCTGTATCCCGGCTTCGGTGGCGCCGTCCCGAATTCTCAGGCGCTCGCGATCTCGAGATAGGGACCCTACATGTATTATGTATAACAAATGGTAGACATCCAAAATAAAGCAGGACTGTCGACCGAATTCGTGGGGTGAACCCACGTGGCATTCCCGGCATTTCGTCGTACCATAACTGCCGAGCATAGGCCGCCATTTTCTTTTTATTTTTGGCTCGCGACTTACGCAGAACTGGTTTTTGTTTGATACTAGGAAACTAGGCGAAACTTTTAGGGTTTTAGCAGGAATGTTTATGGCTATCTTGGCTTGAATACGTACTGTAGCGATTCATAGGGATAACGCAATATTTAGCACGAACACTCAGACTGCGTACTAAAGCAACCAGTGTGCTGATTTCATCACTCGCATTGTACCTTAGGTAGGTTGTATTTGTAGAAAAACCGAGTCACCATGTTCCATATATGGATGTAGATTTCCAAATGATGCATACATGCATACGTTTGAGTTATACCTATTTAATTCAAATAATCAGAAGAAGAATGAGTTAGATGTTGTAGTTATATTAATGTTTTATATGAGAACTAGTGGAGAATTTTAGCACATTTGTATGATATTGTTAGGCCACATAAATAGCGTGTTTATCATTAAGTAGGTAATCATTCCTCGGGCAATCTGCAACAGTAAAGGTTGTACTTGACTGTACTGCAGTGAAAATGTCTCGTGGAAAGTTTTTTAATATATACTTAACACAGACTCCAGATTGTAAAAACGACTTATTTAGTCATAAACTTACAAAGTATGGCGTCTGTAAGGGTTTCACTGTTCACAAGACATAAATATAATGACTGTAAATAACCTGGAAACCATAGCAGTTACTTCGGTACTTCTCATACTACAAGCGCTATAACTAAGTATTATGTTCATCGTATTTTCTAACATTGTGAACCCAGAGTACGTATATGTATATAATACTATATAGTAGGTTATAAATTTGTTTAGTACTGGCTGTACATCTACTGACTCGCATTTTACTGCAGTCATTCTAGTAAAACTGCTAAATTACCAGCCCCAGAGGGCGCCAGCTACTTTTGAGACCTTTGAGTATTCGGCCCAGAACACTAAGGAACAGACATACCTACCTGACAGTGGCTGATAGATAATCGATTACAAATTTAAATCTACAAAATACTTGTTTCCCAAATTGAGGCGCTGAGCTATGACTAAACTTGTCGCCTAATGAATTGAACTTAGGGCTAGACGAAAATAGACATACATATCCCGAGTACATAGGTACATAAGTATTTTTTCCCTGCTGTTTTGATTAAATATTTTTCTTTAACTGCACACATTAGGGCAGTGATTAAATTAGCTACACTCTTTTATAACCACCATATCAGCCGGAGAACGTCTACTGCTGGACATAGGCCTCCCCCGAGCATGGGGGATAAATGCCATAATCGCCACGCTTGGCATGTGGGTTGGCGATAGCAGTGTCTCAACCGCACTCCAGGGATGCTGCTGCCCATCCTCCGGGTAGCATAGCTAGGTCAGGTATAAGTTAAAAGATCAATGATCTACAGTAAAGCCAACGAGATGAGATAAATATACGCGAGTAGGTACTTATCCTTAATAATAATAATAATTTTATTCAATCACAATTATTACACATTACAAAAACAGCTGTTGATGCCTCTTTTTAAGTAAGTTATACCTGTGTTAAGA
Source organism: Notocelia uddmanniana (assembly GCA_905163555.1). Lineage (NCBI taxonomy): Eukaryota > Metazoa > Arthropoda > Insecta > Lepidoptera > Tortricidae > Notocelia > Notocelia uddmanniana. The sequence continues at coordinate 8,266,914 of LR991071.1, read as the reverse complement.
GGCACAATCCTTGTCTGATACGTTATAATCTCTCGCTCCTGTTTCTTCCTATTAACCTTACTTTATTATGAACCCTTGGGCCCTGTTTAGAATTCTTCGTACGTCTAAACTACACTAGTCTAGTTATAAAACTAAGAAATCATCCAGAACGTTCGAAATTCCCGCACGTCCGCGCAAGTTTCTCACACGACTTAGCTAACTTCTCACGTAAGTAGGGCTCCACGCATGTGTATCACCGTATTTTGGCTAATTGTTTGAGTTCTAATTGATTTCTTAATTGATCTACTTAGCTTTATTGGTGGATTTACGAAACTTGGACTACTGAGAGGCGTGAGATGCATGTTAAATCATTTCTATTGTTTAGTATTCTGTATGTGAGAGTGACACTTAGTTTCCTTTCACTACACATTAAGTTGAGATGTTGTATCATACAGCAGATGCGGCAGATGTATCTGAAAATCAAAATAAGCCGTTTCATTTCTTAAAAAGCTGTATTATAATTGCTTGACATATTCTTGAATAAATTCCTATATATTAATTATCAAAATAAAATGAAAATCGACTTCAATGTTTAGGCAGGTTCTCAATTGCTTTTTATGTTTTATTACAACAATAAACACTTATTGTGTACCCCATCAAAGCCTCCAAATCAAAGATTCAGAAGATGTCAATCAAAATAATAACCGATTTTAATTTTGGAGCCAGTAGCCAGAAATCTGAATCTCCGGGTAACAAATTTTATAAACTCCAATCTTAACCGAACGAGTTGCCTTTGAATAATTATCTGCCTCCTATCGTCCGATCTGTAAACGACATGACAACGACAAGATGTCGCTGTCGACTTTTTGTGGGCCACTAATCGACACCTTGTCGGCCGCGAGACAGTCAGGGTTGACAGATTTTTAAATACCGATGGGTGTTTGGAGGATGTACTGAAGCGAAAAGATGCGTTTTACGAGTACACAGTTTATAATGCAATTGTTTTTGTCTCGAATGAACCACCGGGAGATGAATTTTGGGCATGTGGTACTTCTACACACAGAGCTAGGTAGCTCCACTGCTACCATTATTTGTGTCCTTACTAGGAGGACTCCAGGGTTTCGAAAATGATCACACAGCTCTCCTCATGCTCATGCCACAATACTTCAGTTCTACAAATAACTACAAATCGATTATCTTAATAAAATGGCTCTGACTGTACCATACCTCATCAATTTCAACAAAAAATATCAACAGTTAATTTCAAAATTATACTGTTTATTTTCGTCAGGTACACCGAACAACTGACAGAATCGTTCTCAGATAAGTGTCTTAGATTGTTTGTTAATTTAACAAGTAATAGTAATACCTGTATTTTGAATAGTAATACCTTGCAACAACGCAAGTATCAACGCAAGTACATTGCAACAGAGATTGAGATTGTACTCATGCTACTGATTGTCAACCCTATAGCATCGTCCGTCCAATCAAAAGTTCCGCTTTTGAGCATTTTTTATGAAACTACCGATGACCTGTTGTAATTGATGACATTGTATTTCGACGTTTGATTAAAAAATATTTAATTCGATCGTATTTTGCAACTTTGTCAGTATGTCATCGCTGTACACCTCCATTCAAAATCATACTTTCCGATGTTTTTAATAAGGGAGAAAACCGCTCGGAAGCATAGTGTCCAAAGGACAATTCAGTTGGTATTATTGCTTTGTCTTATATAATGTTTGAGGACAATTATATTTATGTTCAAGTGCCATTATCAGCAATTTATAACCTGTTGAAATTTGCCAACAATAACAGGTCGGCCTATAAAGACGCCTACAGTATATAAACGATACGGAAACCTAAATAAACCTACGCTATTCCGGAAAGACATAAACAGAGCAGCGTATTCAGTCAGTAAGAATTATTTGGTATCAATTTCGTATTTTTTTATACGTCTTCCACTGATTCTTCAAACTTTATAATAATTGTCTGCCCCCCAGGTTTATATTTATCTATATTGTATCTATTTTGCTACCAAAGATCATAGTAAAGTCAAAGAAACTCCGCCATCCGTAACTTGCCTAAATGCCGCATTCGTCTATCCGAAAACCAACTCATCAATTTCGTATCGTACTATTCTATTCGATTATCCTATTAGACGAAACTAGCTACGATAAGTAGGCGATAGGGATACGGATAGTTTTAATAATAGGACGTATTTTAATAGGGGATTCATTGTAGTTGTGATCTTTTAGGATTGAGAAGGTGATAGGGCATAAAGGTGGCGCCGAGAGCGGGATTACGTCACGTCTCGCTTATCAGAAGCACGTCTAGGGAGCTTCATGATACTTCGGCTTCTGGTGCAAAAAAATCGATAGTATTCTGGATTTATGAATGAGGTATTAATTTCCATTACTGCTTGCCCAACTTGTATCTTCTAAACTCTTGCGGACCCTCGCAATGTAGGCTTCGTAAAATCGCATTAGGAATTAAGGACCATTTAAGTTTTTTGTACTTATTAAAAATACCTAAAAGTAAATTAATGTGAGCGAATGCGAAGATTGCAGCTGCTAAGTAATTACTTTTAGTCTTTGGCCAACAAACATGACAGCTTTGACGATATTAAACTAAATGATGACTTGCGACATTGTAATGATGAAATATTATAATCTTAATATTGTTTTGCGACAATATTGTTCGTGAATTTGTAACACCCATTCGTAGTGACATAAAATTTGACAAATGAAAGTGAGAACGAAAAGCGAACAATAAAGAGCTATGCCAACCGAACGCTATTTGTCAAGTTTCGCAGCGCAATACAGCAGGTGAATTGGATTCGCTACAAAACTGACATAATTATCTTTCCAAAAACTTACAAAAAACGACTCAACAGTTTCGTTGTTCCCAGCTACCACCTCCGGTCACTGATAAGGAACGATTGCTTTTTGTTAATAGTTATTTATACTTGGTTTTAACTGTCGGCCACCTTAAATCACGTTGGAACTATTAGGAACTAGCGGCGCCTTTTAGTTAAGGCTGACACTTTTTTGGTGAACGTTTAATAGTTTTTTTTTCTGTTTTATGTTTGACCTCTGTCTGTTGATTCAAGTTTTCGGTGAAGATGACAAAGTGTAAAGCAAGTTTCATTTTTATTGAGAAATTCCAATACACCCTATAGCATACCCATTATGCAGTATAAGTATAATTATTACAAATCGATGCCGATAGAACTCATTAAAACTATATACAAGTAAAATAGTAAGAAATTATTAAAATAAACGTAAACTTATAGAAATGTAAATTTCAATAAAAGCTATTTTAGGTCATTGCAGTATTAAAGTCTCACGACTTCACAATAATGCCTTGAGTTGAAATATTTCAAAAATTTGAACATCTTATAAACTAGCGCAATAATATGTTCCTATATAAATGGCCTTGTTTCCACCATTAGGTTCGAGTAAAAAGATTCACAAAGCAGTACCTGTCACTAGCTCGTTCCGACATTTTATACCGCTAAAAGAATTATAAAATGCAGCTAAATTGCATTCCGTGCTACTTTTGACACTCCTAAAGTGGGGATGCCTGTCTAACCTGTCTCTGCACTTTATTCACCGAGTACAGTAAGCAACAAAAGGTGAAAAATTCTCGACTCAGTGTCTGTGAAGTCTTCATGTTGATATTCTGCTTGGTGTACTGGGTGAGTTAGTAGGGTAACCTAGATTTAAAAATGTGCAGAATATGTTACAAAATGAGATCATAGTGTGCATGTGCCATATATCTTTGATCGAATACGATTCGTCTTTTGATTAAATACCGTTTTTGTATATTGTTATTGGTGCATCTCAATCTGCAGGTATTTTATGGATAAGGATGCTTTCATTATGCTTACGTATGTGAACATCATTTTATAGTTACATTGAATTTAAGTAGGTACTTCTAGTTAGTCGTGATATGACATGTGCGGAACGATTTCATAAGAAAACGTCATAAATATATTTTACAAAAAGCTGCATCCAATTGCACTGATAATGGCAATAGCTCAGTTCTTAAATAAACGATGCTGATATTGCAGGCCTAGTAGTAGTAAAACACCAAACTAGAGCAATCCCATTTTTTATAAAATAAAAACTTTTTTTTGTTGGTGTAAATAATGCATGAAAGAAGATTGACAAAACGAGTGTATGAAGAAAGAGTGGATAGAAAAGTTGGAAGGGGAAGACCTCGGCAAACGTACTCCGATCGCAGATATTCTGCAGAAAGGCCAGGGCAAGAGTACCCTAAATTGGACCGAATGCATGAAGAATGTTATGAGAGTTCATGAAGCAAAAGTTGTATGTCAGGATCGTAGCAGATGGAAATCCGTGATCCTCCCTCTGGGAAACAGGCGTGAATATATGTATGTATGTAAATAATATTGACATTTTAGCGGAATTCGGACTAGTTGAGCACGCGACCTTTTTTAATTCCATTATTACTTTTATTAATTAGTCAGATGGTGTCCGGTAGCGGAATTTGGGGTTATCTTTATAGTCGATCGCAGCTCTACATTACGGAGAGCGTAGGACGCCATGTGACTCGGGAATTAGAGTACTGGAAGAGACAACAACCTTAAAGCTTGAAAACGCACAGCAGAGCGTGTCTCACCGTCGTTGCGACACGGAACCGGTTTTGCGGTATAGCGAACGCGGTCCGGGGCACGTCGCACCAAAAAACCGCGCGGTATTCGGTAGTGCGGTAGAGCGGAGGTGTGACATATGAGATGCAGATGACAGTTTCGGAAAGATCAAAAATGCAAAACCACCTCCGCCTCGCCCCGCGCCACGCCGCGCCCGCCCTGTGCGTTTCGAGCTTTAAAATGAACGAATGAATATTTTTTACAAGGAAACAAATAGGAGTGGCTTGGAGACTTGTAGATATTGTTTCAATACAAATTAGATATTGTTTCAATACAAATTCAAACAATATCTACAAAGAGAGTGCTCGGAGGTTAAATGAAATACAGCAGTAGAAAATCTGAATTTGGAAGAGCCTTCTCAAAACTAAATCATCGACTTTTTTTAACTGACTTTAAGTATTATGTCAAATATAATTCACTGAACCAGGAAAACAATAAAAAAATAGCTTGGCTAGGTAAGCCAATATTAGGGAGAAAAGTAATTTGATGCTAATGTCAATTTGCCTTGTTTCATTTTGAATATATATAATAATGAATATACATAAAAATAATGGGTAGTACAAAAATATTTTTTACAACTACATAAGTAGGTATGAGATATGATCAATTGATCATAGTCTGCCTGTAAAAGACAAGCAAACACTGTGTGAGGTCTTAAGACTGCGCAGTACGTTCGGTTCTCCATACAAACGTATTTATGCTCTCATTTTAAAACGCCAGGCTAGAATAACATGAAACTTTGTATACACAATGGGATCCGGCATATCTAGGTCGGACCATAGTTTCTGTTGCTTGACATTATAATGGAGAAAAAATACAGCGATTATTAAGGTTTTCATACAAGCCGTAAAACACTCAAAAAACCGATGTATTTTTTTTCTTTTACAATTTCTAGCAACAGAAACTATGGTCCGACCTAGATATGCCGGATCCCATTGTGTATACAAATTTTCATGTTATTCTAGCACGGCGTTTTAAAATGAGAGGGTAAATACGTTTGTATGGAGAACCGAGCCAGACCGAGCGTACTGCGCCCTCTTAACTCCTCCGCGTTCCATTGTTCATTCTCAAATCCTGGCTATAACTTCAATTCCTATTTCAAATTCTAACCAGTTCATTCGAAATCAAACAGTCCCCATCTGACGTGCCCACGCGTTATATCATGGCAATGTACGCCTAAAAGAACAATGAATTATGTCACTTGTTTAATAATGGTAGTTATGTCATTGTTGATATTAAACGCGATAAATTTAAAACAATAAGGTCTTAACAGTCGATTAAATGTAGACCTGTTAAGTTGTTGTTAAAAATGGAAGTAATTGTCATAGAAGTCCTATACAATCCTGCAGGTACCTACGTGTTTTATGTAGGTACAGATAAATTACTTTCGAGACGTTTTTGCATTTGTAGTACGAGTAGTATTTCTATATTTACAGGGACACACGTACACGTTGACGTACACAGATACACGTATGTGTGATGCTGGCTACAGAGGTCACAACTACAAAGGCAAAAACATCTCGAAAGTAATTTTACTGTAGATACATATTATACGTCATGAATGATGGTACAATCAGCATCAAAAGTAGCTACGCATATGAAGGGGTCAAAAGCTCTTATTCACTTACAATAAAGACTTTTGAACTACTTTTGATGCTGACTATACTCGTAGAATCTCACACTCTATACTAAAAACAAATGACAATAAACTCACTAAAAATAAGACCTATATTGGCACTAATCGCTTCATAAACAGCTGAAAGACAGTCACCCCTTTTGTTAGGGTGTACAATCCTTGGCTCCTAGCGTAAGAAATAGGTAGCACGAACCATCGATGCTTGTCAAGACCATTCTACAAATTCTACAATATGACACTGAAACACGTTTCTCACTGAGATATGTGTTTCTGTTTCTCACATCATGTCACATGTTTCTATTTCATTGACTGTTTCTTACAAAAAATATAACCTACATGTTTGCAAGAAATTTTAATTTAGTCGGCTAATCATGTTACAATTTTAACTAAGTATAACACCTGTCCTATTTAACACATAGATAACGCATTGTGATTAATGTTGGACATAAAATATGGCCTTGTTAGGAGGTAATTAAGTAAGTAGGTAGATATATACCGTTATTTGGAACGTCCACGTGTGAAAGTCTAATAAATGTAAGGAAGCAGATGGCTCAAGCTACTATGAAAAAATACGTAAGTACATAATTATTTCCGAATAAACCGCTTCTAAATTTTATCATTTGATACAGAGAACAAATAAAAAGAAAAAATGCAGCGTAAAAGTACATAAGTAATTTCGGAAAGAGAATTAGCACCTATGTATAAATAACCCAAATTGCATGCCAGTTAATTGCCTTGAATCGTCCTTCCCATTGTACGGAACTGCCGGTGTTAACGATATATTATCGCATAAATCCATGCCTTTCTGGAAACCACACACCTCTAACTATAAATACTGCGCAATTATGACATACCTATTAATTAATAAGTACCTACTTATAAGATGACACACTCGTCATACCTGTTAATGAAACGATAATATCTGCTAATTCAGCGTTACAAGCAAACATCAATTTCCACTGTTTTGCAAGCTGATGTGATCACTATGGCCTTTGGTCTTTCACACTTCAATTAACCAACTAGCAATCTTGTAAATTGTTGGTTGTTTTTAGTGTCGACAATTGAAGATGTGTTTGAAAAAAGAACACGAGTGACTAGACTGGTTGACACTTACGGAGGAACATTTTAACTGACTTAAGGTGTCAACCAGCTTAGACATTTATGCTATTTTTGTGAGCGTGTTTTCAATTGTTTATTCTATTGTCATACCATTGGAATATGAACTTTATAGTCATCCGTTTAAAGTTTAGATTCAGTTAAAGCACTGTCAAAACGGTTGCTAATTAGCGACACATTAAAAAATTCTATTCCTATGTTCTTCGATTCATTTCTCATTGTGCTTTACAATGTACAATAACGACATAGCAATGAAGATTTAACTTTACGTAGTTGTATGAAGGTTTAAAGTTGACTGTTTGTTGAAATAGCAGTAATAGAAGTGGCAACTAGTTACCTAATTACGACACTCGTGTTTACCGGTTGTTTGAAACGGTATGAAGCATAATTGCACCGACATACTGAAGTGAATAGTAAAACTAATTTCTTACATAGGTATCATATAATTATAGCAAATGTGCTAAACGATGACCATGTTCTGCTTTGTTCCAAGTATATTTTAGCACTACCTATATCTTTTAAACACTACCCAGGGGTTATTTTTTATCTAATATCTTTTTCAGATAGTATACCTAACACTGGTTGACCTCTCGCACTGACAAACTTGCTAGAAAGCGATAAGTGTTTTGTCCCTTTTCCACCATTTTATTTGAATATACATTGAGACTATTGAGAGTACAAACACGTGCTTCACTATAAGTGTAAAAATAAAAATCCTGAGCCGTATTAGTAGGGATTCATACATGTAAAAATCTAGATTGGTGAGTTCAATACGCCTGCAGGCTGGGCTAGGTAGCGTAGGTATAGAGATTCGTGTGAAAGGCGAGCAGTGTCGATGACTCGCGCCCGGTGGCACGTTCTTAACCAAAACTTAACCAACTTCGTAAAAAAACCCTGGTTAAAAGCACTGTTAACAAACGTCGCTCATTTGAGTCTAAAACTCAGTCTGTCCCTCTCTGCTCGGATTGTTTGCTATCGATCTTTTCACACATGAACTGCTGAAACTAATGTCACAAGAATCCTTATGATGAAGTAGGTCCCATGAAAAAGAAAAAAATGGTTGTATATATGCGATTGTTTTCCGTTTTGCTTACAGGATTTAACAAAGTTCCATGTTTGACAGTAGCAGTAACACTTAGATACATATGTTTTTATTTTGGGCGTAGTGGATAGATAGAACACCCCACGAAATGCTTTTCGTACAGTCGTATGTTAACATGAACTGGCCTTTCTAGCGCCGTATTTACAATAAAATTAACCGAGGCTAAATTTTTACATGATCATGAAGCATAGAGCTGTTTCAATATGAAGTATTAATTTTTCAACACCTACATTAGAGTGTTATATCAATGATCCTTTTACAAGAACTCATTTTAGTAACTCCACCCGATATATTCTTCTTAGGCTTCTGTAAAAGAACTTTTTACAAAAACTCACAGCAAATTAAAACCGTTTAACCGTCAGTAAAGAAACTGGTACCACCGGCCGCACTCGGGCGAAGCCGCAAGAATGCGTCAACGCGCGAGCAGATACGCCCCTCACCCCCCTTTAATTACCCCCGTCGCTTAGCGAATTTCCTCGATGACCCCCCAATTAAGGGAACTGCCAATTGATGACTGCTTAACACTCTTGGGTTAGTTTTTTGATCGTCAGTTGTCTAGTATAAGACTGCAATTAATTAAAAAGGTTATGGCAATCTCGGGAATGCCCTATAGAATGCCTTTAATTATTTTTCCGGAATCATTACACTGTTCTTTGCTACATACTAATGATTTGAAAAGAAAAGATAAAGAACTTACTACGTATTTACAAAACCGTGTTTGCCCGACTCAACTAAATAAATACCTAAACTAAATATGTACAAAAAGTTAGCTAATCAAACCAAAACACAGCTAAATACTATACGGAAGTCTTGATGCGATGTAAACTTCATCATTTCATCGAACACACCTTATAAGAAGTATTCACGGTTCCACAATAACTTAAGTAAATTAAGAGTCAACGTCAATTTTATTATTTAGTAAGTAAATCCAACAGAACTGATAAACTTGTCAAACGCATTGTTCATTCAATCATTCAAATTAATTGCAGGCATTTATGCCTCTGGCAAAACAGTCGCATCTGAAAACATCTTTGCCTCTCAGATGAGTCTTTGTTCCCCGAAGGTTGGTTGACATTTTCACAAAGACTGCGATTGTTATTGCATTTTTAATCTTGTAACGTAGATAATAAAGTCGCTATTTGAACGGATTTACTAACGGGGAAATCAAAATGGTTTCCAGATACCCTAGCCCCTGTTCTAAAGCCAAGATTCCGTATGGATATGTTCCAATTCTAATCGTATGGAGATACGACCTTACGTAACATAGTAGTGTTATCACCAACTCGTTAAGATTGACAAAGAGTTCAGTGTGAACGAGTCTGTGAGAAGAAAGCACTGTCTACTGATTGACAGTTAGGTACTTCAGTTCTGCATCGTTTAGATAACACGATCGGTTGGACTTTGATCGGAAAAATGAGATTTTTAGTTGCCATAAAGATCGAGGGCATAACTGAGCTGAGATGAGACGCCTATTTATAAATAACGTGCAGTTCGATTAGAAAATAAATACGACAAATCACTATTACAACCAACAATAGGTAAATTTAAAAACCTTGTTGCGGGATTCGCCTCTACGAGGCAACATCTGGTCAGTAGAATTGTACGTGCACGTTCTCTGAGCAGATCGCTTTAATCTGGATCTGGTACAACCGCGCCAATGTTCTAGTTCGGTCTTTCAGTCAATGTGCTTCACTAGTACACTATATGGATCCTACCAGCGTTGCTCCCATACAGAGTTGATTTCGTTCCGTAGTGTTCCGTTCTGTCCAATCCCTACGTCTTGCTGTTGCATACGAGTATGGTGCGGTACTAATGATATACGTAGGATCTCCGAACCTAACCTTAGAACAGAAACGAAACGGAATAGTTCCAGCACGTGATGGCGGTGTTGCTTGCCCCGCGTCCACCGGAGACATCGGGATCTGTAAGCTTCCAGTAATTATTGTCAAATAATATTACGAACTCCAAGTGAACGCGACTGGAACTTACGCTACAGGTAAATAATGATCTTGGGAAAATGGTCTAACCAATCTTTGCCCGCGACTCCGTCGACGACGTGGAACTTGTAATTGCCTTAGAGAAATAATTTCTATTAAATTATTGTAGGTGCAGGCTTAATTATCGCTCTCCCATACAAACTTCTACCCCCCTTCTCACCCCTTAAGGAATGATATCCGGGATAAAAACTACCCTATGTCCTTTCACAGGACTCTCAACTATCTCTATACCAAATTTCATCTAAATCGGTTTAGCGGTAGTGAGAGGTAAAGGCTCACACACTTTCGCATTTATAATATTAGTAGCATGGATTTATTCAAGTAACATGGTAAATCACATGCAAAAAACAATCAAGCAAAAAAATACAAATTAATTAAAAACTAAACTAACTTACTTTACCCAGTCATAAAAAGAAGACCCCATCCAGTAGTTCCGTCTGCGGCATGGAGCCCATAACGCTAGCGGCGTTACCTCTCTGTATTGCTAAAGAAATACGTTGTGAGAGGTAAGCGCCAGCCCTATGGTCCTCTGAAGCGTCCACGAGACGTTTACCCATTGCCTTCATAAAAGTTTTCATGTCAGCTGACCAGGGACCCAATGTTTCCATCGCAAGCGCCGCAATCTATGTATGGATGGATTGATTCTATGCTCTATCATATGAGTATGTCTGTTCCAATTTGTAATGCAGTTTGAATAAATAACTTAACTACAGCTTTAAATAAACACGACAAGTGTCGCCCACTGTCAAAAAACCCCACTCTCTTGACATTTACATACAACCCGTTCACATGTCAAGGCTCAACTTAAGTTGGCATGTGTCATGTCGATGTATTAATTTATCATGTTACAGTGACACCTTGTGGTTTGTGGTCTGACTCTTATTTCCAAAAGGTCTTATTTCTTGATATAGTGAAGTTACGTATGCTGTTTTTGTTTTAAATATGATGTAGCAATATTTTAAACCAAGGACAGGCTTTGTAAGGCTGGCGTGTGTTGCATTTTTAACGTAAATAGTTTATAGGAAGTGCAGGGAGAATAATAGCTAATTAAGTATAAATCAATCAGAAAAAATAGAGCATTTACTTATATAAATGGACTATTATTATCTATAATGTTTGTATACATAACTATACAGGGTGTTTTTATTAGCGAGGGCACATTCCTGAGATGAAATAAAGTAATCTTCTCTAAGACACTAGTATCATAATTCGTACCAATCCGAAGATGTTCAAATATTCATTTTCGTTATTAACACCCCTAGTATAGTATTTAAAAGATCCTTAACAATTAAACAATGTTGATTTTTTAAATCCTGTAATAGTATAAAGTTCTAATTTCCTTAGTCGCCAGCTACATGAACAAAGGTTCAGTACCCGTCTAATATCTTATTAATTTAATTAATTATACACCTTTTTACACAAAACTTTTCTAACACATTTGGTTGACATTTAAGTATCATTTAAAACTTAAAACCTAAGAACGTGGAGGTGAACCTAAGACCGTGAATCTGGGCCGTTACCGCGAACCGAAAATGAAGTATTTCTCTCTCTCTGTCGGCCGAATACGCTAGTGCGACAGAGAGGCAGATATCTCGTTTTCGTTTAGCTGTAGTATCCCTGTTTACCTGTCATAACGTATGTGTGTGTGACATTCCAATAAGTAGTCATACTTGAAATTAACTTTTGGCTTAACTCCACTTTCATTCTTAAGGCCCTTTTGCATTCATCCTTGGTGATATTGGTGTAATTAATTATTTTGTATGAAAATAAAAAAAAAACTTGGAATTTGATAAGCTAAATATGCTACGTCGTTTCTATATTAGGCATACACGGATATTGGCTATGTGCACGTCAGAAACGTCAAACGTCAAGCGTCCCGGGACAATGTCAAACTCAGAGGTGTCAAATAATGACACATGAATATTTTATTTTATTTAGTAAACGAGAAAGATCCCTTACTGGGAATTTACTGAAACAAATAAGAAAATAAATAAATAAATACAAACGAAACGAATCGTAGAAAACCATTAAGAAACCAATAGGAAACGTGAAAGTAAATTTGACAGATGTCCCCGGTAAGTACACATTTTTACCGTGGTGTGCGCTGCGATCGCCTAGCTTACCCCCACCACCTACTTCGCACATAGCCAATATGCTTGAAGGAACGGAAATCAATAAAAACATCCTGTATAGAAATGCCGTAATCGCAACAACAAGGCTGTATAAGACAAAAGTTGCACGGCACTGTCCTACTGCCTTGCAAAGACTTCCCCTCTTGATTTCCACTCGTCCCGGTTTTAAACAATCTCTGGGCAATCGTTGCGAAATGCGTCCTGAAGGTCTACTGCGAACCGAAAACGAAGTTTTTCTCTCTCTGTCGCTTGAATACGCCAGTGCGACAGAGAGGAAAATATTTCGTTTTCAGTTTGAGGTAGCGCCTCTGCGGGGTAATGGAAGATTCTCACCGAGCGGCTGGAGTCAGCGCGCACCCGGTAGAGTCCAAGGAATTCGAACCCTCCATACAGAAGTTAGATTTCATATTTGAATGGGTTGCGGGCAGCCGGTCGGCTGCCTGGAGGGTTCGAATTCCTTTGACTCTGGTACTGTGCGCGCCGACTCCGGCCGTTTGATTTGAATCATCCATAACGCACTGAGAGTGTGCATAAGGTAGATGTCATTTTCCATAGTAAACATGACCGATTTACCTATTACCTAGGCAAGACCCGGCCTTACTTGAGTTTTTTTCCTATAGTGAATTACGTAATGCTTCAACGTAAGGTTGGTGTAACTGTATTTTTTGTATGGGAAAATGACTGATCTAGAAATCTATGGTTAGAACGTTACGTAAACGACTACAGAAAAAAACCTTAGTTAGGACGTATATGTAGATGAGGCGTGTTCGAATATTTAATAACTAACAACTTAAAAAGTTGAAAAAACTCCAGACATTTTCATTTCAACGTTCATTATCTCAAAAACGGCTGAACCGATTTCGATAAAACACACACAAAAAATACCAAACATGAAGTACTTATTTTAAAGTTTGTCCAACTTAGGTATAAATGGCTGTAAAAAGTCTTCACTTACGCCTTTTTCTGTGAACTAAGATTCTCATTCTCACGCTTTCAATTTGATTTAAATACAATAAAAAAACTAATTTTAATCTCCACGGTGGTAACAAGAAAATCAAGCTAATAAAAACAAATCCGAATCGTGCTAATGTTATACAAATAAATCGGAGTTTATAGGCCTCTATAAAAGATACACTAATGGCATTATAAAAGCATAAAACGCATAAAAATCATCGACTCCTAGCCGCGTTGAATTCGAGAAGCGAGGTCGTTGAACTGTCAACACGGGCGTGGAGGCTTCTAGATTTACCCTGGAGTTCTCATACCTATCATTAGTTTGTTACTAATGTTACATTACATATTGACCACCACTTTGATCTAGTTGGTAGTGACCCTGCCTACGAAGCTAGTGGTCCCAGTCCCAGGTTCAAATCCCGGTCAGAGCATTTATTTGAGTGAAAAGCATGAATTTTGTTCCTGAGTTTTGGATGTTTTTAAGTATTTTATACGGGGTGTCCCACGGCTATGAAATATATAAAAATTAAAATTGATGTTAATACACAAGAGCAAAATTTTATAATTTAATCATTCGCAAATGTTGCAAAACTTTTACAATCGCGACGAGCCTCATTAGGAATCTTATTTATGGCGCATACGTGACGACAGACAGCCTCTGATGGATCTCGTGTCGTATCTACGGGGCAGGCATACAAAACTGCTGCGTCCATCCTGGTTGGCTCAAAGATTAAGAGAATAAGTGCACTTTTAGAAAATGTGTAGCCATAAAAAATATTGGAGCTGGTTGTTACCCTTCAGAATAACCAGATCAGATAATAATGCCACTACCGAACGAGAAAGGGAGTAAAAAAAACCTTTATTATTTCTTAGAGCGCTCGTGTCGTGGCCCACAGCGGCGGTTAGTTCTTGGATGGGTGACCGCCACGAGTGGTTAGTAACTGAGCGGTCCCGTGCTTTGGAAGGCACTGTTGCTCCTGGCTGCTATCTATAACAGCAGTCGTTAAGCCAAGTTAGAGGCCTTCGGGCGGCTTGAGAACTTCTAACAGTCACACGCCCGTAGGGACTATCCACCGTTACCATACACGTGACCTGTATGTGCTAAAAGTGCAACAAAACTGGCAACCGTACTGTCTTCTCGAACATCTCACGGTTTGAAAAATAAATGGAATACGACTACTATTATTGTCATATTTTTACTTTTTTTTGTTTGCTACAGTCGGTTTTGTAGGAGTTTGAGGCAAGCAAACAATTACCCGCCCAAGTTAACTAGGTTTTTTTATTCAGCCGTCAGTCATTTTAAACTATTTGTTATTATTATTGGGAGCCAGTTGTGTCCAACTGCTTGGCAAAGCCGTCCCCCTCCGTTTCCAGACCTTCCGATCCTGATCAGCCTCTGGCCAATCCTTTAAAGAGGGGTCTTAATCGTCCTGCCATCGCCGTCTCAGTCTGCTTCGTCTCCGTTCTGAGCTGTCGGGCTGCCAGTCATTGGTGGTCTGAGCCCACACTTTTCTCTCCACGGCATGCGGCGGACATGACCACCCCAGTCCTACTTTAACTTAGCTGCTTTCCGAGCCACGTCAACTATTTGGGTTCTAAGACGTTCTAAGGTGTTCTGGATAATTCTGGATACTAATACCATTTTAAACTACAAAATAGTTCTAAATTTAGCACCGAGAAACGACGAGTTCGATCTGACCCTGTAATTGGACAATTTAAATGGGCCTATAGACATGATGTTTTTTACTTTGCAGGTAGAATCAAGCTTTATCAGTTGTTAACAAATATTTTAAGCTAAACAAATAATTACCATATCAAAGTGCGTTGAGCCTACGTTCTGAGCTGTAGAGAATCTCTTATACATGCATAAGGCAGACACCTTTACAGTCATTAGGTATTTTATATATCACGTATACGTGAGATACACGCAGATTGCCTGTTGGCTTATGCACCTAGTTTTAATGTTGTGATGTATGACTAAGTGATATGGATATTATGGATATGTTGTATTGCCAAGCAGATGAAACAAACCATAACATTAACAATTATCAAGTGTTATGCAATGCGAATGAATTGATTATCTAATTTATACGTATCGTATAAGAATAAATTCGACCTAACAAAAATGTAGTTTGATCAAAAAATATATTATTAGTTTATACAATGTTTACGTTAATTTCTGACTGTTTTTATACCAGTCTGATCATTGATCAATGATCAAAACCGACTTAAAAGTAGTGTTTTATGAAATTCTGGTAGTACTTAGCCCACGATGATAACTATTGATCAAAATGCTTCTACTTGATGTGTCTCTAAACGTTCTTGAATAAATAAACCAATGCATCTTGCAATTAATATTGTGTAAACAAGAAGAGTAAGTCGCGTAACAATGTGCCTTGTGCAACGACCGATGACATGACAGATTGCGCTCTTACACGCGGCTGTCGGTGTAGAAAGCAGTTGATTTTGCATTAACACGAAGTTTACATAGTTGATGCTCATTTGTTATGGGCGTGTGTGTCAAGCTTTTGTGTCAGCTTACGTATTACTTGAGAAATGAGTTCGAAGATCAATGGGTGAAACACATGATAGGTACAATTTGTCGGCTTGGCAAGAGGACCTAAGCTAAGCATATTACTTAATTAGTAAAGCACATGCCATCCGCGAAAGGCAAGACAGATGAAGGTTTAAATTTTACTTTTTTCAATATGTTTGACTTTTGTTTCAATTATAACAAACTATTTGAGTATCAATTTTGATTTTTACTAACACAGTTATGAAAAATCTGTTTGCATCTTATGTACAATTGTGAAATCAATCTTAGTAATGTGAACTGTGGTTTCCTTACGGGTTTGAATGTATCTTATGTTTGTATCAAATAGAATACGAATGGCGACATGCAAATTCCTTGTAATTGTCG
This sequence comes from Notocelia uddmanniana, assembly GCA_905163555.1. Lineage (NCBI taxonomy): Eukaryota > Metazoa > Arthropoda > Insecta > Lepidoptera > Tortricidae > Notocelia > Notocelia uddmanniana. The sequence goes on along the minus strand of LR991071.1, from coordinate 8,250,403 downwards.
TAATATTATGTAGGTATATACAGTTATGGTTTCAGTTTGCAATATCACACGTCATAAAATATCTACGAGCCTCGAAGTTTTTTGAAATATTCTTGTTAAATGATATCAAAATAGCAGTTTGAGTGTCGAATACATACATAAATTGCAAATGTGTGAATTTCAGTCGGAGTTTTTGCCATTCTTCTTCTCTATCTAAGTCATTCAATCTGCTATTTTATTTCAAAAAGTTCAACATAAGCTTGATACTTACATTATTAAGCTCAAAAATATCGATTCTACAGGAACCATTCCAATTTACAGACAAATGTTCCCTCAAATGAAGTTCCGCGTATCCGGATTGGACGCGAAGGCCAAATACATCCTTCTTCTGGACATCGTCGCCGCTGACGACTACAGATATAAGTTCCACAACAGGTAGCTTGCCTGGTCATCCATTGCCTGCTGGTGTCATGACCATCACGTCACCCTCTCAGTCCTCCAATGTACGCCACCGAGAACCTGGCATCGCTACACCAGATTCTCGGAGCTATTTGACGTCCGTCGATTGAAGACTTCTCAAACGCTTTCCTTACTTTAGCTTGTGGTCCTCACGCTACGCACCTATAATCAATTTCAATTCGTTCTTTAATTACGTACACACAATTTAATACGAAGCACGCTTAATTTTAAGGGCAACGACATGTCGGACAAGTGTACGCTCCAAATAGCCCGACGATTAAGGATTCAACTCGCATCAGATGGGTAATATCATTAAAATATCTTTGTCTCAAACACCGCGGCGGTGGCGTAAAAAGCGAGCCGACACCAGAGGTGAGAAATACCGACGCGAGTAGTGTTCTACTAAATTAAATCGAAATTGGGACTAAACGGCAACAATCAGGCCTGGAGATCTCGTTAGGGAAAAAAAGACGAACCTTCCGGGTCAGCGGTCGGTGAGGATGCATCTGCCGTGTGTACCGAAGCGCCGGAGATCGATAATTATCATAAATGATCGTGTACATTGTTTAATTCCCGATGACAAGTGCCGATAAGGACGGCTCGTCCGCTTCACGTCCGTCGATCGACGTCCAATATCAAAACCGCCGACACGCGGGTTTGGCAAGTAGAGATTTGGACGATAAACTCAGATTTAATATCCGTTAATTAATACGACCCGGGCATTCCGGCCGAATATGCGACTGTGATTCAGCCGTAAACCGATATCGACGCCGACAAAAGCCTCCAGCTGCCTAACTCGGCTAATACGGTCATAAATTACGCGAAATCTGCGAGGCTCATCGATTAACTCGCCATTACTGATCGCAGGCTGTTCGTTTCCGATTCTTCTGTTCGATATGTCACCACAAGTTTTTTGCTAAACGGCGTTTGGAAGGCGTGTTTTGAGTTACTGGGTTTTCGTTTAACACCGCATTTACTCACGTCTGGTGGTCACGATGTTGCACGACGGCATAAACTCACACAATGGGCGCGTACCTCGCCATTTTTGGTCGTCTGTGGCGGAAACACGGCCTTTTTGTCTGTAGCAAATACTCGGTGACACCTCATAGCACCGCACCGCTGATTAGGCCCCGCATTGATTTGTGAAAACTCCAAATATAGAACCAACGATTGCGCTTTGTTCTTTAAATCTACCCGGCTTCAATATAGAGCGCAATCCATATTAGATTATTCGACAAAAATGATGTGTAATTAGGCCGGGACGAGATCACAAGCTAAAACGGTCCTTACTTGCCACAAAAATACGTAAAAAGTCAACTAGTCCAGCGGCATGTCACACAATCGACGTGATGTCAAATCGTTGTCGCAAAGAACGAGTCCCAATCCATGTTTTTCTCTCGTATTGCTTGCAGACGTATGTTTCCTGCCTACAAAGTTCGCGTTTCTGGTCTTGATAAAAAAGCAAAGTACATTTTGCTAATGGACATCGTAGCTGCCGACGATTGCAGATACAAATTCCACAACAGGTATAAATAAACTGAAGGAATTAAATTAAAATAAGAGTTTACTGGTAGCGATTGTGTCGGGTGCCGCTTAACGGTCGGTAGCTGATCTTATTTTAATGTAATTCGTGATATTGAAAACAAAAGGCAAGAAGCATGCGTATTTATGTACTTATGTGAACCGATAGGGGATCTGCGCTTTCCTAAACATTAGTCCCTTTCCTTCGCTCGCGGCAGCGAGGGAGAACTTTCCAAAATTCGCTCATTGATTCTTAAACAAGGTAGCTCTTTAAACCAAAGGAAGTTAGCGCTTGGAGTTCTGCGCACCCCAATTGTGACCCTTATCTTCTTAAGAATTACTCTCCATTCAGTAATTGCTGCTTCACACCGCAAACTTGCTTTGGTTTTGTACATTCTTTGTGTTACGCTGTACGCAGATCTCTTTTCACTCACATTATGTTTCATGCATTGTTTATTGTTGTACCATTATACTAGTTAGTTGCTTTTTTATTGGCATTTAATAACCGCATTATGGGGGTTTTTAAAGCACATTGCGTGTCAGTTATGTAGTCTTTACTAAATAAAAACTTGTACTATGCATGTGGTGTTGGCTGTTTTTTCTCGATTCTATGACTCGATTTTCATACTTCAATTCATATACATATTTAGCAGTAGCTATAAATTTGTTTGAAACGCTATACCTATAATTATAACCGACCACCTGTCTTGAGCATGCTCATGAATAGTTCCCTCGTAAAGTATTTAATTAAAGCAACTTGTTTAATCGCGTTTAGAAATCGATCAATTTTCTTAATTAAATTCTTTATTAGCTCCTTATTTATATTTTGGGGTCCTGTATCTTTTTTCTCTGTTCCCGGAGCCGATGGATGGTCGCTGGAAAGGCGGACCCGGAAATGCCGAAGAGGATGTATATCCACCCGGACTCGCCATCGACGGGCGAACAGTGGATGCAGAAGGTGGTCTCCTTCCACAAGCTCAAGTTGACCAACAACATTAGTGACAAACACGGATTCGTGAGTACCGACTTTTCTTAAAGGTTTTGGTCTTGGTGATATTCTTTTTATAAATTTAGAGTTAAATATCTCGACAGTTTTGATGAATTAATATACTGCATGAACAGGCAACGATAAAATTAATTGTAATCTAAGAATGGAAGCCGTAGTTCTTGACTTAGGTCCCAACAATACTATCATAAAATTAAGAACAGAAAGACCTTCCCAAATGAATTCACGTAAGAACATTTATTAGACAATACACTTCCAATGCCTGCACATTCAAAATTTTTAAAACAAATTAAAGAATCCGTCTCTTGACACAGATTTTAACAATTCTTAATGCGTTTTATTTTCGGCCACTGTGTGATTCGATTGACTTGAAATTTAGTAAGTATGTGTAGGTTAATCTGGAGCTAAACAATTAATTACCCTTTTCTAATTCAAAATTGTACGAAAATATATATGGAATAAATTAAGATTTTTATCTTTGCCTGTACTGACTGTGACTATACTTGTGTAGGTAATACCTTAGGTTAATCGCAATCATGTGACCCTGGTACTCCACAAGCCAAAGATTTCACCGATACCAAAACCCCCCGCTTTTGTATTGTGTAACGCATTATCCTTGTCATTGCTTTTATTATTCCGATCAACAAAACCTTGAGAACCTAAATAATGGTGCTCATGTCAAAACTGCAAAAAACGTCCCAAAAAGTAGCAGTCGGCCGAGTGGATTTTTTTGTTTGGAGCAAAAAGTTTATAATGTGGGTGATATTATAATTAAAAAGAGGTTCGTGGGTAGGACCCCTGTCGGCGGACAGCGGGGGAGCATTGTGCCTTTTACGGTTATTACGGCTATTTACTTTGGGCAGCCATCAGCTCCAGTATTTAGAGCTTCAATAGCGATAGATCACCGTGCGCTTTCAACGGCGCCTTTTACAATTGGGAGTTCGGGACTACTACTTCTAATCTGTTTTTTTTATACATTTTAGGTTTAATTTTAATTCAACATCTGACCCTCAGCAGCATTATAATAATAATAATAATTAATATTTATTTCTGATTATAGATCCATAATTTGTTAGTTACATTAGGTACTTAAAGACTAGGGTTAGAGTAAAAATAAAATAAAAGATAAAGTCAAAAAAGAAACATTCGATGTATCATCCCTAAGCACTGGTTAATCCTACATGGAGTTTATTCCATTATAGGTAGTTCGAAAAAACCTTAAGCCTACTTGTAATCGGCACTGAATACTTTGGTATGTTTTGGAAAGTTTGCAAAATCAACGAGCTTGGAATATGTTCACGAGTAATAAAATACCGTTGCACAGATATAATTGAAGTCCATTATAAAATTTCGAGCACGTACGCTCGTAATTAAAGACCAAAAACTTAATTAGAAGTCCGCGACCCACCCGGAGACCCATACCGATTGGCTATTAAAAAAAAAACCTAAAGTTTCGTTTTCAAAAACGCTACCGAAGAAAGCGGCTCTTTAAACATAATACACTTGAGCGCATTTACACGACCGCGATTCAATCATAGATAAGACGATTGTTTTTTTCGATGCGCGTTTGTTTCCTTTTTTATTTTTTTTCGTGTCAGGTCTTTTGTCTTTGACGAGGGGTAATTGAAATAACGACGGTCGCCGCGAGGTATGCGTAGAATTTTGACAACAGCTGACTGGATACAGGGCGCTGCGTTTTTGTTTTTAACTTCAGCGGGTTATTAATTTTTATATCTTTTGAAGACATTTATTGTACGACGGTGAATATATGACTGGTGGTGATGGTAAGCAGATGTTTACTATGCAGGTTCAATTATTGTACCTAATTGACGTTTACTTGTTGTAATTGCACAATTGTAGTTACAGCTTTATGGGAATTAGTTGTGACAGACGCTTTCTTTACTAGGTAAAAAATAAAGTTATTGATATCGGCTTAATTAAGTCTTAAGTTTAAGTTAATTTACCTACCTGCCTACAGGTCCCTGGCTAAGCATTCGCATCTTCATTTTTCACTCATCAGTAAATATGCTGATTTCTAAACGCACTATTTCTACAAGGTGCTTAGCATCGCTTGTTATAGTCGATTAATTTTAACATTTGCTATTCAATATCATACCCCACATTTTAAAAGCATTTATGACAATTTGTTTTTTCGACGTTCTTCGTTTCAAATAGTTTAATGATTATTTATTATATTATGTTACATTATTAAAAGTGATGAAATATTGATTTAGTATGTTTGGATATTTCAAGTTATATAAGAAAAAAGTAATTGTGTCTGTTCATAGTATGAAGGTTCTGCGGTATTTTTATAAATGGTCTGAGAAGTGTACTTAGTACTCTTTCTCGACCCACACGTTCTGCAGCATTGGTTAGATGAATTTCAAAATCATCTTTATTGTAAGGATAACCTCGAGACCAGAACGGTACGAACGGCAAGAAATGCAACAATAGGGACCAAGTCACAGATATTTGCACAACCTATTATAAAAAACTATACTCTTGTGATTCTCAACATTTGTCACCCAACAATAATTACTCCTGCACAGACACCATCTCTCCTATAACTGGTTTTGAAGTTAATGCCGCCCTTAAGAGCATGAAATATCAAAAGAGCCCCGGCGAAGACGGTGTTACAACCGAAGCACTTAAAGCAGGAAAAACCACATTACTGCCTCATTTAACCAACTTGTTTAATTCAATTCTATGTAATGAAAAAATTCCTCCTAATTTATGCCATTCGAATATAGTACTTTTGCACAAAAAAGGAGATAAATCCGAAGTTAGTAATTACAGACCCATAAGTTTAGTATCCCACATCTACAAATTGTTCATAAAGGTAATAGAAAATAGGATTTCCCCACTGCTGGACAACCATCAGCCACCCGAACAAGCAGGCTTCCGACCTAGTTTCTCCACAACAGACCATCTCCATACTTTAAACCAAATAATAGAAAAGTCTAACGAGTTTAACAGGCCTCTGTACATTGCTTTTGTCGACTATAGCAAAGCATTCGATAGCGTGAAACACTCTGCTATATTTTCCGCCTTGCAGAATCAAGGTATAGACTCCACATATGTCGAACTCGTTGGAAGGATCTACGACAATAGCACAGCAAGCATCAAATTACATGCAACCGGCCCCGTATTTAAAGTGGAAAAAGGCGTTAAACAGGGCGACCCGCTGTCTCCAAAACTGTTCAACAGTTGCCTCCAAGAAATATTTAAAGAGCTGACGGTCCCGTGGGAGACTATGGGCATTGACGTGGGTGGCAAGAGGTTAACAAACCTACGCTTTGCCGACGACATAGTCCTTTTCTCCCGTACGGCATCTCAACTACAACAAATGCTGCAAGATCTGAGCACGGCAAGCCTCAAGGCAGGACTCACAATGAACAGAGCGAAAACCCAGTTGATGACCAACGGAGCAAAACGTAAAGTTACGGTTGATGGGCATGATATACATTACGTCGACGAGTACGTATACCTGGGCCAGACAGCTTCCTTCGAAAACAGGCAGTCCATAGAAATCGATCGACGCATCGAAAACGCCTGGAAGAGCTTCTGGTCCATGAAGGCGCTACTGAAGGGCGACCTTCCGTTATGTCTCAAGCGCAAACTCGTTGACATGTGCATCCTGCCAATCTTGACTTACGGTGCTCAGACCTGGTCATTAACTGAGGCTCAAAAGACCAAACTCAAGGTTTGCCAGCGGGCGATGGAGCGCAGTATACTTGGTGTTCGCAGAACTGATCGAATCAGAAATACGGTACTGCGCTCCAAAACACAAGTTGTAGATGTCGGTGCCAAGACCGCAAAACTGAAGTGGGACTGGGCTGGACATGTCTGCCGTATGCATCCGGAAAGATGGGCCAAAATAAGTACGGAGTGGACCCCTCGAGACGGCTACCGGAGCAGAGGCAGACCAAAAAGGAGATGGCGGGACGACTTGGACGCATTCTGCTCTGATTGGCGGGAGCATACAAGCAATAGGGCCGAGTGGAGGAAAAGCGGGGAGGCCTTTGCCCAGCAGTGGGACATCTAAATTGGCTATTAAAAAAAAAAAAAAAAAACCTTGTTTTGTAAACATGTATTTTCTAATCTATTAAGTGGGCAAGTGGGCTATAAAACATGCGTGAAATTAAGGAAAAACATGGCGTAATTCGATTACCTCATAAATAAACGTGGAAAACGTTTATTTATAAGTTAATCGAACCGTGACAATTTGTGATAAACACGCTAGCCGCGACTAACCCAAGATGTAACGATTAAATTTTGATTACTATATCGAGCTCTTTGAGTAATTGATATGACTCTAAATCTATTAGGCCGGGTTTTTATAAAGAACCTAAGGCTTGGTTATAAAGATGCGATAGACCATATCGGTGCGTTATGTCAAAATAATTACTGAGTTAAGAAAATCTGATCTGACATTAGTTCTAACGGATCTTTATAAAATCTGGTGTTAGTTTGTTGCGTAAGCCCGTAACACGTTATGTCTTCACCTCGGTTTTAAAACGTTAGCATCTGATGAAGAATGCCAGTGACGTGGCATGCTTATTTCATGGCCTCAATTGTCAAATTAGCACTCTTGAGTGGCTCTTGGGAATGGAGGATTCATCTGTAGAGGTCCCGAAAGGAATGTTCTCACCCGGTTCCTTATTATATTGACGTTAACTGTATAGATTACAGTAATTCAGGGCAATAGGATGACCTTCGAAATAAAAGTAGAACTTGGATACATGTCATATTCATTGCAGTTTCAGTAGACATTCTTGATTGATCAAGGCGTCCACAGGCCCGCATCGCAGGCATCGCACGCAACGGATTTTAGTATTCTTTGTATAGAAAATCACACAATTGCGCCCATTGAACCGCACCGTACGCAATAGTAGTTACTAAAATCCGTTGCGTTGCGTGCGATATTTATTTATTTATTTATTAGGATTGCCGATGCATGCGATGCGGGCCTGTGGACACCCACGCTTACCGTAAGCCTGATATCTGTATGTATATGGCTGCAAACATGTTGAAAAACAACGTTATATTGACATCAGCGTTTATGTCAAGCCACATTTTAAGTATTAGGTAACATTGGAGTTAAATTAGCAAAATATGGCTTAAATTGATGGTGTAGGTGTAACCAGGACGATGGTATATCAAAGCAACCCGACCTTTTCAGTTTAATTTTACAACGCGCATAAAAACTGTATCTAATTAGACTGTGCAGTGACTATAAAAAACTGACAATCCCAAATCAATCTGCGGTTTAAGGTTTAATTACCGGGTCTTAACCAGCCGCACAGACTGTACCTATACCAACGCAACCGACGTTACTGGCATCTGATAACCGACAACGCATATATTGGAGCTATAGGAACCTAGATAACCACAAAAAACAGTGTTTTATCTTTGACCTTGAAAAACAACATACAGCATGGGATTTTTTGAGACTTTAAAGACGCCAAAAAGTGCACGGGTTTCCAGATTATTATCTTTAATTCCGAGGTGAAACCCTTAATAGACTGGATGACACAACACAGCGGCAGGGTTGTGCCGCGGCAGTAGCGATTGTAATACTCGTAAGTACATACGTTACCGCCACCGAACGGTGATGCTGTCACTGTCTGTGCGTTTGTATTCAGCCGCAAAGAAACGTGACGTAATATTAATGCAGATGACTGGAGACGAAAAATGTATTGCGATAGTCTTTTGGTTGGCGAATAGACAAATATCATTCTTGATTTATATGGTCTTTTCATCGTCAATCTTACTTATAAAGTAGACTTGTATCACGATTAATTTAACTATTCATTTAGCGTTCTATCAATCGTATTCTTGTACTCATTAGCATAACTTTAGCTACGGAGTAAAGTGCGGTCTGTAGCCTCACAGATCATGTGTGGTAGGCGTAGACCCGTCTCGGTATTTACGGCGGCGCAGGAGTTTATGGACGTGTTAATGGCGGATCGGCGTGTTGCCTGTCGCCAAAGCGTTTATTAGCGGCAGTGTGGACGCAGCTTTATGCGGCTGTAAATTTGACGAGTCCCTTTGTTTATATTGCGGTTTGGCGTTGTGAAACTTCTTTGCTAATATGTCGAGTTGCCGATTTGCCCTAGCTTAATAGGCCCGGCTGTCAGATTATAGGGACGGACGGCCAATCGTGGCTAAAACCGAAGTATCTAAATAACGGGAACTGAGAATGGGGTGGCTGGTTTAAACTTCTCTACAGAATGACATGTCTGTCAACCTTCAGTAGGTTACAAATTAAAGTCCTTGTGTCTGTACTACACGGTATAGGGCAACAATACTGCAAATACGTGCCCCTGAATGGCAACGTAAGTGGAGCTAGAATGACTCGGACATCGGTCGGTTTTGAATATCGAATTTCAAGAATCAATTCGACGAATATCGCTGGTCGTCCGAATCCTTTGCTCTATGCTTAAGTTATGAAATAATTTGGAACCCTTATAGAATGGACTGCCACAAATTTTCCCGGACAATTAGAGCCTCTAGTTAGACTTGACTTGATTGAGGTTTATTTGTATTGTATTGTATACCACGGACAGCGCACTAAACGACATTAGAAACTGAAATTGCCCTTGGAATGAAAAACAAAAAACCAGTATAGCCTGCTACAAGCAAAATTATTTTCGAGTAGAAATTTATTACCTTATATTCATTCCGATTGCTCGCTTGCTTTAGGAAAAAACGCTGTTCGAGAAATATGTTTCCCAATTATAAACACATCAAAATGTTTAGTATCAATTACGAATAAAGACGGACGGACAAGCATGAAATCCCATTGAAGAGAGGCGAACCAGCACTAATCGGCTGGTTTACCAAAACATCTTGAGTTGGGGGCCTTCTGAATGCGGTAGGGTTACACTGCCCCCGACATACTCGGCCCCAATATCTGTACGCCTCCCCGGAATTTGACGGTGGTACAATAAGGTACCTTCCTACCCTAACCCTATGCCTAAGGGCCGCAATGACGTCACGCATTGACGTGCACATATATTATGACTGGGTAATATGAAGGCTGTCATTTCACTACTTAAGACTATGAGTGTAACGTTCTGACCAGTATGTGAGTGCGAGAGCGACAGATGTCTTATCTAACTGTGTTATTATAACTAACCGTTACGGGATAGGTACCAATGAAATAAACTTAAACTATAGTTGCTCTGAGAGCTTTACAGCCAGCAAATTGTTTTTTTTTTATTTTTATTCAAAATTTCCATAAAAGTGAATCGACTAAAAATCTGTATAATTTCACGAGAATCGATTGAGAAATGCGACCTGTAGAGGAGAACAGTCGAACAGACATACGAAAGCATATTTTCCCGAGCTGAAAGGAGACGCTTCACTCGCTTCGCTCGCTCGGTCAATAAAATTGTATAGTAAAACTTATTCAAAGTGCTCATATCGTGTAGGTATACGTACTTCTGCTAGTTCATTATGTAACGGGTAAATCTGACTGTCTGTTTAATATGGAAAATGTCATTTAAAATCAACCTTACTCATCTAGGAAAAGAGGCCGTGCCCAGCAGTAAGACGCATAGAGGTTGATGATGATGGCTACCCGCTGGCTCCCCAATTAAACTGAATATTGACAGAAGTAAGTGTCAAAACCCGCCGGCACGCCAGAGAGCCGGTACTCGCGAGGTTACACACGCTGGAAAACGTTAACGTAATCATCCATCTGGAGGAAACTTTGAGATTCTGAGCGTTAGTCTAATCTTTACAGAATTTGCTTGAATTGTGTCTATTAGGTATCAAGTTTGCAGCACAAAAAATATTTGGATCTTTTAGTAAAGATCCAAATATTCAAGTCAGGCTAGTGCCTGGCAAACATAGGTATTTTATAAGTCTCGAAAGCCGTGCATTTCTTGCTCTGGAAAACCGTCCAATGTAGCCTAACATAAACTGTTAAGGAACCTACTAAGGTTGTATAAATAATATCGATATCTAACTCGTGAGCAGTGTAAGCTCACATTTTAAACGCCAAAGATGGCGAGCACCGCTTTAATTGTGAAGGGCTAATCCACCGCCTGATTCAGAACAATTCGAGTCGAGCCATTGTATAGCAGAATACAGCTGCGGCGGCAAAAACTTCACTTGTGTTTGTGTATTGGGTTCTTTAGGCCAATATCGGTGCATAGTTAAGCACTCACATTTTGTTTACTTCGCCAGCAATAAACTTAGATTTAATTAAAATTAAGGACCGCCCCGGATCGTAGATGGCTCATAAATTCCCATGATACTGGTGGCGTTGCCACGCTGAATGGCCAACGAAATCTGTTGAGCTAAGAACGATCCAGAACGAGGTTCGCAAGCCCTCTCCCTCAGCCATCGACCCACATTTCTTTTAAGTAGGGTTTGGCTAGTACTTGCATAAAATGTTTTTATAATTGCTACCGAATTTGATCAGGATCTGCAAGGCAATCGCGTAACTTTTAGAATGCGTGATAGAATATTAATTGCCATTTTTGAAGTTTGATAATATCTCCTTGCTGGTACAAAAAGTTGCGTAAGTTAAGTCACTATACTATCAACTTATGGATGAGTTATCAAGTCATTTATTAGTATGGTCAAGTTCTTCAAGAAGTCGCAATTTTACGTGACGTAATTAATATATGGACAGCCCCAGTCACTCCAGACGAAGTGTACAATGTAACCACAAACTGTAATACTGCCTACAATGTAGTAATTTCTTGAACGTTGACCTCACATTCCTCACAATTGAAGATCGAAGTATTTCGTAAAGGTCCAAAGTTCGGAAAGAACCAGGGAACTTCTTACAATATCCATTACTCGTAATAGCCAACTTTTTGAGCAGTTTCAAGGGCTTCAAAGGGCCTTGTTTGGCTTGTTTACATACGTCAATATTTTCGTAGCGCGGTATTACGAAACACTGCGAATCCTTATGGACTTGCCGAATTCGAAAGAAGTAATCTAAGTTTGTCGACTTCTAACAAGTGTGACTTAATTATTATTTTATTCTTAAAACTTTATACAATTTTCTTATTGTAGAAATTTGTAAAATAAGTTATTAGAGAAAGTTTTTTTATAAAAAAACAAAATTATAAAGATTTTGGAGGAATATTTCTGTGATGTGTGATAAGGAGCCGTAAACTAAGCTTCGCTTATTATTGATCGAAGCTTCGCTTAGATAATATTTGCACAAAGCAACAACATACATACTTACGTTATCTATAAAGTGCTACTTACTTAGTTTTAGCCTGCTTTTCCACCAGGTGTACTAAACTATGTTACAATTCAAGCTATAGGTATATCTCACTCATAGAAACTCAGCGTAGCTCAGTAGGGTAGTTGCGAAAATTTCAAAAGGGGAATTGTCTAAGTACTCGTATATCATTATCAAAAATGTATATCCATAGGTCTGAAAATGTTTAGAATTTTCCGAAATAGCAATTTTATGTGACCAAATCTGCTCGGGCTTAAAATGAGTTAAAACTCTTTACACTAACTAATATTATAATCTAAAAATTTAGGAAGCATTAAAAACATTAGTCAAAAACTAGATTAAAGTGATATATGCCGGCCGGTACTGTCTGTCGATAATACTCAAATTCGGTCGTCTAGGTACACATACAGTACAAAGCCGGTGAACCGGCCCGCTCAGCCGAGCAAGAAAGGACATATGCTTCGTAATTTATATACAGTTATTGATCAAAAAGCCTTTTGAAGCCAGCGGAGCGTCCTGGGTCGGGTGGGGTGATAAAATCTCGTAAGTGAGGGCCATCTTCGAAGGGTTGGTAATTATCGAATGGTGCGGTTGACAGGAGAGAATAGGGCTCTTGTCGTTTCATTGGGCATTGCTTCTGATTAGATTTGTACGAAGCTGAGGGCACAAAGGTTTTGAGATTTCAGTGTCTAGGAATTTAAAATGCAGTTATTTTACCAGTGAAAGGTTTTCGTTTGAGAGGCGGCGCGCTATAAAGCATTGTCTAGCAGGAACCTTTGCTCATAAATTGCTTGTATATCGCTTTAGGTACTAAGTAGGTACTTCAGAAAGGTTTAGCATATGCCTTATGTCTAAAGAACCAGTCAGACAAACCGAAACATAATGGAAACTGTTGCCTAATAACTAATAATAATTTCTGTCATCTACGTGGAGGCGGAGATGGCGGGAAGGCCTAGACGCTTTTCTCAATGACTGACCAGAAGTTGCCCAGAGCCGGGACGAGTGAAGGATGAGGGGGAGGCCTTTAGGCTATATAAAAAAAACATCTGCGCAATCGTACTTTTTCGAACTCGTTTTGTCAAACTTAAGCTTCATAGCAAAAACCCAGAAGCTTGCGAAACTCAATCCTTTAACACAAAAACTGATAACAAGCAACATACAATAAGCTTTTGTCGGTAAAGGTTCTATCCAACAGTTGGGTAAACTTAATCCTTTTTACGTACTTGACTGCTTGCTTTATTTTTTAAACAGGCGCCGAGCTTAGTAAACTTTAAAAAAAGTTACGGCAAGTAGGCTTAACGGGCCCTTTCACTTGACTGGTTAAATTTGTACTCTACAGATGCTTCTAACAGCGTTAAACAAAAATTGCTGTTTGATTTGGGTTGTGCCTCAAAGAATTTGCATCCATGTGAGGAAATTAACCCTTTTTTTTTGGAATTTGAATGGTTTCGAAGCCAGCCACTATTCGTCTAGCCAACCAACAAATTCGTCTCTATCATCATATTTTTCTCCAACATTCAACCCAAAGCAGTCCAATAGTGTAGCTTCCCCCAAAGCGCGCAGCGCATCCTACTGTCGTTTCTCCCAATCCTCATATATTCTCGCGATTTAGCCAGACTAGAGACAGACTCACATAAAAAAAAAAAAAACAATGAAATCTCATACCTAATATGTCCAAACGGGGTTACCTTTGGATTTTATCGAAGATTAAAGGTAAAATCGTATGGGCGCGTAATCTGGGAATAAGCTGTATTCTTTGTTTGATTAAATTGACATTAGTGTTAAATCTATTTTAAACATTAATAATAATAATAATAAATTTATTTGCAGAAAAAAGGGTGTGTTACAAGTCTTGGGTTAACAAATTGTTCAGCCTTCTTCAGCCATTTCTTAACAGCATGCAAATATTATGTTACACAGAGATAAACATGGATTATCATCTATGGGTACAATTAATTAAAATAATGATAATAACAAAATAATAAATGAGCGCAAACTAGACTTATAAATAAACTATATTTGTACTTATAAAGTAACAGGCATAATCAAGACATCTTGATTGAACTAAAAGGCCATTTTAATAGCTCAGTAAATTACCCAAATGCTGGTCACGCTTGTAACAAACTAGGGTCAAACAGCTAATCACATCTGTGATAACATACCATCAAAAACCTATACACATGACCTACATAGCATCTAACACTTACTAAGCGTGCAACGGAACACATAAAAAGGAATAACACGTGGAACCATTAGTTTGGCACCCCTGTTTAATAATAGGTGATTTACCCCCCTTCCCATATAGGAGGCCTATAACCAGTTTAAGTAGAGCTCGAAGCTTCTAAGCAGTCTCAATATTATTATATTTGTCAGAGGTCGGAGTATTTTTGTGGTTTGTGGCGTGTCCCAAAGCCATCCCAGTGCGTTCCTCCTAGCGCCACTTGTATCGGAGCATTTTTATTGTCACACGCCGGCAGTTCTGTTGAGTTGCGAGCTTGGTGGGAAGTAAGTTCCCTGTGACGGGTTTATAGGCTCTTAGGGCAAAATAAAAGCGAACTTGAAGTGGCTTAAGTTGGCTTTATTTACGCTTCGAATGGAAAAGTTTTTTTTACGGAAGAATAAACATTAAGAGACTCAAGAAAAAATACAGTAGAAAAAAGATGATTAGCTACTTTGTCCTTTTTTAAATTTGTTTGTTCGCAACGTAACGCTTCAGTTATTTTTGAAAAATCTAAATTTTATGTCATTTGACGACAGATTTATCCTTATAAAATTAAGAAATTAATTGCAATCAATTAGCATATTTCTGGTAAATAAGATACACATCACATCGTAAAACAAATAACCATTATATTAACTTAGTTTATATCTGCGGCCATCAAAATAGTTTCTAAGAACACTAAAATACCTCCGACGAAAAAGTATTTAATAGACACATCAAACCTCAAACTTTTCTGACGTAGACCATAAAGTCTGATCATTATTGGGCGCGTTCTGTTCCATTATTCCGGATTCGAATTTTCTTGTTCGATTTGTGAATGCTTTCTTAAGAACTACGGACATAGACAAGCAATATACACAGACATGCATTAAGTATAGAACATAATCTAAGCATTTTATTGGATTGCAGATAAAGTTTTTTTTTTAAATGAAATTGATATATTATCCTTCACTTAGATACAATAAGGGTCGGTTGCACCAAACCGTCTGTAATTGTAAGCGGTCTTCGTCAAAATCTGACGATCACATGCGGATTTTAACGACCGTTAAATCCGTTGGGTTGCACCATCTTCAAAATCACGGATTGTAATTGTTAATCGGGTTGCCACTTAAGAAACGCACTCCCACCAAAATAATTCTCGGGTAATTATTTTTTCATATAGCAACCGAGCATGAAAATTCAATTTTGTCTGTGCTCATGTCACTTTTGACAAGCGATAAAAACGCGCTAAAAGCAGCTACTCATTAAAATACTGATAAATTGGATAAATTTTAGGCGAATATATGTTACTTAATCGATCAAATAACAAAAAAAGTGTAGTCAAGAAACTTGCCTCTAATATTCATGGGCAGAATACAATCTACCGAGTGAGATTTCTCAAAACGACGACCCGTCAGAACATCTTGTGTTTCACAAGCATTCTGAGCTTTGTATGTTGGATTGATGATATTCTCCTTCTTCAATACCTACGGTGAGTTATAATATTTTACGTCTATTACATACTACCGCTACCTACCTACTCACAAAACCTAACCTAACCTCTAAAGCTGTTTACAAACTAGTTTCAGTAGCCGAGCGTTAAAGCACGCGACTTTCAATCTGGAGGTTGTGGGTTCGAAACCCGGCTTTTGTGAAATGTCATATGACATCGATTATAACTTATAACATTAGCTTTTGGGTGACGGCGAACATCGACTGGTTTAGTTCCAACAGGTCTAGTTTTCCATCTGTCTTGGAAGGCCAGAGATGGCAGTCGCTTTTATAAAACTAGTGCCTATGCCTAATCCTTGAATTTGGATACCAAAGCAGACCCCGGGCTCCTTTAGGACATAACTAAAACAACTTGATTTTAGTAGTAAAAATCCCAACAAGTAGATGTTGATATATACAAATACTTGTATGGTGTACATATCATATATGTCATGTATTTTATTAATATGGGAATTTCTTTCAGGTGCAGAATTAAGATGCATGAGCAATTACTTTAGACCGAAGTGAAAGAAACAAAAATGTGTGGCACATTCAAACCAATTGAAATGGAATTATTAATACCGGGATTAATAGTAACCTAGAAGAACTTAATAATTTTACATAAGCTTATTTTCAATTGTAATAAAAATGATGATTTAAATTGTTCAGTTTTGTTTATTATTGGCCTTTACAGATATCTTTTTGATTTCATACCAAATGCACTTACATATTAGGTTGGTAGGTATTATATTAAAAACTGCAATTTCATCAGCTTTTGCTAGACCCTATCTTCCTCATAAAAATAGTGATGTCAGGCATTAAATAGATAAAACCATCATTTTCACCCAATACCTTGGTTCATTTAGATTTCATCAACCCGCAATAACCCCTGTGCTCCCTACGTCTGTGTGGGACACATCACTCCCATGATACGGCAGGGAACAGCTTCCACTCAGTCTACACTTTTCTTTCATTAAAGTGTCAAAAAGGCTTCTTGTTCTGCTCCAAATATGAGCAAGATGACATTCTACCACACCATACCGACATCTTTAATTCCAGTACTGATAAATAAAACAACATTTCTAAATAAATTGTCAAAATTTTGCTATATTACTCATATTATTTGAATATAATAGGATAAACCTTTACTATTGTTTTATGTATTTATATTATTTAAAAAAAGCATATTTTATGAACTAATTATTGCAAAATAAACAATTTTTGCCACTCTGGGGTAGGCCTATGTCATAGCAGTGCACTTCAGTGCAGTGTACTTTGACTGATATGATGATGATGAAACAAAGTTTGGGAGCCCACTATGATATATTTGTTTTACAAATTAATGTATCGAATCGGTCATGCAATTAAATGTTATGTTATCTGTAAACAATACTGAGGTAATGTGTAGAATACTTGGGGTGTGGGTTGCTTTGCTCTTCTGCTGGTCCACCTGCAGTGTGAAAATTAACTCATCTTTTACACACATGACTGGCTGCATTTTGATACTGCGATACTGTATAGAATACTAAGTACCCCAACATTTTAGGTATATCAATATAGTAGCTAGGTACTGTACTGAATACAGATTCCTGGTAACATGTACATTTACCTGAGCTGAGGTGCATATTAAAATACATAAGGTCTAAGGTTACATGTCCCTAGCATGTATTAGAAATAAATACCTATCCATGGGATTATTTCTAATAGATGCTAGAGACATAAAGATATGTAGTTCTACAACTCTTTATTTTTCAAAATGAAAATGATAGAAACATTTGTGGATTTGTTCAATATAGC
Organism: Notocelia uddmanniana; assembly: GCA_905163555.1. Lineage (NCBI taxonomy): Eukaryota > Metazoa > Arthropoda > Insecta > Lepidoptera > Tortricidae > Notocelia > Notocelia uddmanniana. The sequence goes on along the minus strand of LR991071.1, from coordinate 8,232,739 downwards.
AAGTTGACTTTGAGCCCTCATGTACATGCATATGAAATGACAGGAAAATAACAAAGTCTGCTGTGAGCATCCTTCACCAACCTTTATTTTAGAATTTGTCTGAATGTGAAAGTCACTAGGTTCAATGAAGGGGTAAATCAAATGTGATTGAATGAACCAGTACAAATAAAACAACACGTAATAATAGTTGAACTGTTTAATATTTTTCAACACATTCAAATGTTTAATACAATTTAGGCTTGCTGAAAACTGTTCATCATTGTAAGTTAAACTTGTTTATTGTCATTGTGACACTATTTTATACTTCTGTAAAGTTTGATACACGATGATCATTGACGTAACACAATAATGTTAGTTTTCCAATGTAAATTCGGTCTTCTCTTCATTTTCATAGCATAGCCCTTGAATATCCGTTTTAAACCACTTTTATATGTTGTCCGATATTTTCCGTTGTTTCGGTATATACTTCATCCTATATTGTAAGGCGTGTGAGACATGAATCAGTCTGTTCTTTGTCTAGGATATCTGCACTAAAACCATATCGTCTTTCAAACTATAAACTACATTTAATTCACATCACAAAAGTTTGTAAAAGTTTCCTTTGTTGCCAAGCGAAAATGTTGGTTGGGTTGACAGAAGTGAATTACGCATAAATCAGGTTATAGAATCGCGTTCCGATACTTTCCACAAACTGCTACAAAATACGCTGCCATTTATTAATTAAATTTCCGTAATTTATTACTTAAATGGTCAAGTAAAACTATTTTTTATAATAAATATGGTACTATGCCGCCATATTTGACGAATGGATTTGACGTTAACAGGGGGTCGGACCACTGGTTAATGTAATCGTCAAAATTTAACGTACGTCAAGGCTACGGATGGATGGTGCAACGCAAAAATGGAGTTAACGTACGTCAGCGCCATATTTGACGTTGACCGGCCTGTAATCGTAGGTTGGTGCAACCGGCCCTAAGACACTACAGCAATCCGTAGCTGCTCCTGACCATAAACTTGCGTCGCAGCTCACTTTGATTTTATGTGTCTGTAGGTAAGGAAAGTACAGAATCCTCGTCTCAACACAGTTTTGTTAAAAGTTATTAAAAAGGGGAGAAATATAACTTATCAAAATTACAATATGCGTAAATTCAACTATTCGACAATTTATCGAAAGTAGGTATAGGTAATAACTGTCCAAAATTTTAGTAACAAAATTTCAATTTGAAAAAGATAAAAATCATGATATCGATAAATATCATCTATAAAATAGTGTTAGTCTATAAAGTTAGATGTCGTTGACTTTCTCCGAAACGGGTGCGAGGCACTCGCTGCTCGTTTGTATACATTTGGAGGTTATACTTGGAGTGTTGTTTTTCCAATTTTCTGGCCGAAAATGGCGGCAGTTAGGGCCCGGTGCGACACGCGTGCCACGCACGCGAGGGTGCCGGATTTTGAATTTGGAATTATCGATGATAGCTGTGTTAACTGCCAGTGCTTTGTTTTTCTTAGTGTCTTGTTAGTTACTGCCAGCTGCCAGTGCTCTGTTTGCTTAGAGGCCAAAACTTGGTTGTTTTTCGTCATTAAGTCGAATTAGTAATGGATTATTTGGTATTTCAAAGATATAGCGTTTTAATTTTGCTTAATGATATTCAAACGTATTAAGTTCGCTGCGTTTATTACCCAGCAATATACGTTATCATGTAGTAGTCAGGTGTTCTTTAGTTAAAATAGATACGAATCAGATTCAAACGCAAAAGTAAATGGTCTAATGGTTAAATACCTATTGTCCGATCGCAATTTTATTACCGGCTGGAAAAATGGGCTTAATTTTTTTAAGCCGCAATTCGTCTCTGGGCTTGTGTTGGTAATATACTGCCATTTCGACACTCTTAACTAACTTCAGGTGTCGACCGCGCCTGAAACACGCACCCCCGATATTGTTACTAGTTTCGTTAATGTTCACACAGCGTTACAAGCCGACATTTTGTTCATCTATTTGACTTACTAGGTTAGTAAATATTGATAAAGTTTTTATGGGGATACGATATAAATATATTCCAAGCAGACAAAGTCGCAGGCCTAGTCAGGTAGGTACTTACGTGTAAATATTTTGATTCTAATTTAATATGGAAGTAAACTAAGTAAAGAAACAATTGACGTAGTTTTTCTTTGAGGTCGTCTACTATAGTTTGGCAGTCGTTATGGCGTGGTCAAATGATAACCTACATCAAAAAAATCTTGACTCCTTATTAATATCCCCAAAACTGTCCCCTGAAATGGAACAATCGCGTTTTTGGCTTCAGATATGAAAGTATGTCATCAATTGCCAAATTGCCATATCTATACCAAATATCAGCTTTATATGCCAAGCGGTCTTCGAAAGAAAACTGTCTGTGAAAGACGAATATGCTGAGTGATCGCATTCCGAAGTGTGCCGTTGAACCCTCAGAACATAGAATACATCAGTAGTTGGACGAATACAACGGAACACTAAAAAGTACCAGAACGATTACGACAAAATAACCCTAAAAGAAGTAGAAATAACCCTGTGAAACACGATAAAAGCACTTACATATGGCCACTGTGGGCCATTGATTAACTGAAATCAGACCGGATCAAACACCGCCAAGTGCAAAACTCAAATATTTGCGCGCAAACACCGTCCGTCAAAACGGCATAAGTATCGTTTGACACTTTTGTCGGGGGCGCTCGGCAAATACGGTAAATGGATTAACTGTGTTGCTAGTGTTTTTGGCTTAAAACCTTTTTTTATTACGACGGTGACAAACAACCGTACAGAATACCTGATAGCAAGCAGACACCATTGGTAGCGGTAGCATGTGGACGCTTTGCTGATGTCCTTATTGATTTGAGAATTCGTCGTACAGGTCCTCGCTCGCAGTATGTCGAGTTTCTTACGCCGGTTCTTCTCGTGGCAGAGGTTTATTTATCCGAACCGGTGGTAGTTTATTGACATTCATGGTGCATATACCTAAATTGAAGAATAGATACTTAATTGTTACTTTTTTTACATTCTCATCCTCGAAAGATATAGCGTCGAATGACGACACGCCGGCGTTTGAGAGCGTTAAAGCCTACAGCAATACAGCATACATAACTGGAGTCATGTGGCCATCAGCGCATCTTACCAAACTAAATATTATGCCAATTTGTGCGGGGGGCGAGGTAACACACATATATAAAAAAACTACGCGCACTTACAATTTTTTGGTTCCATTACTACGCACCCACACTAAAACAATCAACTCACGCACATTCAAAATACTAAAGTTGAGCAATAAAAGTCGACCTTATTTTCGTTAACGTTATATCCATTATTGGGTTACTATCGGATGGCCAAATTGACCAAAGTCGATAACAGTAGTCCTTATTTCTTTAAATACGGTGACGTTTCATAGCTAGCCCTAATAGTCAAGCACGAATGTTTTAAAATCAATTTTGTAATCGATGCTCGATTTATGATTAGAAATAAAACTTGAATTGCGAATAAAATTATAAATAAAGCAAAAATATTTTTACAGTATGTGAAATTATCATCAATCTTTTTGTACATTGAATAAAGTACAACGTTTTATTACCCTAGACAGCAGATAAAGGTATTTTCATGGAGCTCTTCACACGCCGAAAACGATTTCGAGACTGACTTATAATCGATTAATGAAGTAGTTTTTAATATTTTTTTGCACATTGTGCCTATTTTTTGGCAGAGGGGTAAGTATCTAATGGCTACTCCAGTTATGTATGCTCTAAGGTTAAAGCGAATCAGATATATCATCGCGCCGCCACACCCCGTTTCAAAGTTCGTGCGGCATCTATTACGTATTAACTCGTATACCTATATTTCATAGAGACTAGAGACGTCTGTTGCAAGAACAAAAACACTACAAATCTACTACCAAATCTATCAATAGGGTTTTAACAGGTATCCAGCAATCTTCCCTCTAACATTTCCATTGTTTTGAACAAGCACTTACGGTTGTGTGATTTAAAATAAATAACAGTTACATACAGCTGTGTTGGCAACAATGGGTGCAATCGATCCCACTTCGCGTGGGCAAATATTTGACTGTCCGTCCGTGGGAATAGCCGCGTGGCTCCAAACGGGGAGAAGACACAATTAGCTCTCAATTAGGATAGGGTTTTAATGGCGGATGTTTTTATCCTAATCTTAGAACTAGGCCACATTATATGTCGATAACGAATCCACAAATCTATAAAGAGAAAAGTGCGTTGCTATAGAGCGTCAAGTTTAGATTTAGGTACTTGTATTATGTTTTATTTTTTGTGGTACGTCGAGTACATAAGTATACTCGTTGGAGAAAATCCTAGCCTTCAAAAATAAATGTAAATGTGTACAAATACAACAGAACAGATTTATCATTCGAAAATATATACACGTGTCATCCGTCATATTCATCTGAGCAAGCCTCTCAATAATATTTAAGCATCTGAAAAATAATAAATATCCGTACTATGATTTGTACAAAATTATTTAAACAAGTACTTAACTATTGACACAAGGGTTATTTTCAAATATTTGTAAACAGGTACATAAATATGTACTCACGTTTTCCAATTTGTTGTGAACAAGTAGGAAATCATAAATATCTGTACAGATAAAACATTTTGAATTTTCACAAATGACATTCACCGAAAAGAGTACCATACTGTCATATGATGCATTTGTCTCTTTCAATTTGAGTGGCACGTCATAGAACTGTCATTATTTTATTTTATTTATTTATCTGCGTGCTGCTTCTTTTACTATTTTGTGATTTATACTCGGTTTTAAAAGAGGTTTGATATCAACTTTTATTACTGACTTCTGAATATTTTTCTTTTTTCTGTCAGTTTTGTTCAGATGTTTATGAGTTTCTACTTTTTCACATAATTTTGGCAAAGTTTATTGCAGAATTTGATATTTAAGTGAAATGTTTTATCTGTGCAGATAATTATGAGCTCCTACTTGTTCACAACAAATTGGAAAACGTTACTACATACATATATTTATGTGCCACTACCTATTTATAAATATTTGAAAATAACCCTTGAACAAAACAGATATTTATTATGTTTCAGTTGCTTAAATATTATTGAGAGGCTTGCTGAGATGAATATGACGGATGATTGATATTTTCGATTGATAAATCTGTTTAGATGTATTTGTACGTTACTACGTACATTTATTTTTGACGGCTTGGATTTGCTCATATATTTATGAACTCGACTGTACTGTGGTAGTTCAAATGTGCTAGTATATAAGTACTGCTTACTGCTCATACTGCTACGAAACTGCTTTGCTCTGCCTCGCATGGTGTACATTTTACGGACGTCTCCAACCTGGTTTTTTAACACTGACTTGAAATTGTTTGATGACACTATTAAATCCTGTTTAGAGTCAATACTCAATGTGAGCTTAGACGACAAACAGTGGTGTCAGGCGGCCCTGCCAGTACGTTACGGTGGCTTAGGTGTGCGTCGGGTCCAGGACATAGGTCTGGTAGCCTTTTTAGCGTCGGCTCATGGTTCGTCGAGTCTTGCTGCTCGTATTTTATCAATTGATGGCAGCAACTTTCGAGTTCCATTCGTCACCGAGGCCCTGGCTAAATGGGCGTCACTATGTCCGTCTAACGATCACCCGGATAGCTTGATGGGACGACATCCTCTGTAAGCAAACATATGCTCATTTGCTGAGTGATGCTTCAGGGACCGACCTAGCACGCTTCAAAGCTCTCACAAAGCCCGAATTCGGTGCTTGGCTGCACGTCTTGCCCTCCCCTCATCTCGGCACTCTGCTCGACAACGACTCCCTGAGGATAGCAGTTGCTTTAAGGCTGGGGAGCAAGGTATGCGAAGAGCACCGATGTGTCTGTGGGGCAATGGTAGAGGAGAATGGTCACCATGGGCTAAGCTGCAACAGATGTGCGGGTCGGTTCCCTAGACACCATTCAATTAATGAGATCGTGCGTCGGGCTATGGTATCGGCCAACGTACCCTGTATCCTGGAGCCCCCGGGGCTGTCTCGAACTGACGGGAAGAGACCGGATGGATTGACGTTGGTTCCTTGGCAGAGAGGACGTTGTCTTTTATGGGATGCCACTTGTGTTAGCAAATTTGCAGCGTCCCACCTCAGATTTACTATAAAATCAGCTGGTTCGGCGGCTGAAAATGCTGCTAAGGTCAAACACACCAAATACTCTGCCTTGGAACCAACTTACGATTTCGTTCCGGTTGCTGTGGAGACAGCTGGACCCTGGGGCAGTGAGGCTCTCGGGCTTTTCAAACAGTTAGGCAGACGTTTGAGGGAGAGGGGCCTTGACCCCCGCTCTGGGTCATGGCTCGTCCAACAGGTCTCAATTGCTGTTCAGCGAGGCAATGCCGCAAACATTTTGGGGACCTTTGGTTCGAGCATGACGCAGAGCGGGGCGCAGTTTTAATTTATACTTTTTCCTTTCTTTTAGTTACCTAGTTAGTTTAGCGTTTTATAATGAATATTGACCTGTTATTGTGCTTAATAAATATATTTTTCATTAAGTTACTTATTTCTCATCATTTAATATCATCATCATTTCTCCCATTTTTAGCATGAGCCTTTCATTTATTTCTATAATCAAAATTACATTCCTCATTTGCTTTGTAACCGTTTTTTTTCAGTTCAAACATGCAATGCAACGCTTTAAATTGTCCTAAAACCTACAAATACTGTCATACGTCTGAACTAGTACGTCAAATGTGACAGTTTTATGTGTTCCACATGCAAATGAGGCTTGTGTGGCTCAGCCTCATACGTCAAGGATGACGTAAGCGCCAATTCGAGGCATGTACTTAGGCCGATGAAATGTGGCTGCCGATGGATTTGGATTGATTGATTCAAATAGGTGCTTGTGCTTGGTATTTTGGGTTGTCATGTAAAAGTAGATGACGAATTGAAGATTGTTGGCAAACAAATCGTCTTTTCTATAGCTACTATGTAGTGGTTGTGGAACACGCATTACCGAATAGGGTATTTCACAGCTCTAAGAAATGTTTTTTACGTTATCAATAAACTAATCATACGCTTATATATTCAATTTTAAAGATTTAATTAAATACATAAATATAAAAAAAGGACACAGATTGACCATAGAAAATTGTGTTTCCCTACAAACTTCAGACAAACCAGCGTTTTTGACGTTTCGTGCCTGATTTGACTGTCAGTGAATTACCGTATTGTGTTTTGACATTAGAGGCTGACGACTCTGACGAGAGGTCTTTTAACGGCATACCTATCAGATGCTTTTTTAGAAGAGAAAGTGAAGTAAAGTAAAGTTTATTTGTAAAACATAGGTAAAAAAGATGGTACAATGGTAATATGTGTACCACTATGTTTGGCCATTAGGCATACAAATTTGCAAGCAGCATGCATTACATCCTTATATATATATATATATATATATAGATAGTCTTAATTATATTATAAATTATATTTTGCTAATTACAGTTCAGAAAGACTGAATGGGTATACTAAGCCGGGTGTTATATCTCTAATCGCATTGCCAAATCATGATAAGTAGACCACCTGTCATAAATGCAGTGTAGGAAACATAAACACGTAGGTACCTTTTTATCCCTTATCGTTATTGTGATTTGTGACATTTGTGCGTGTTTCTATTTTCTCGTCTAATACGTCTTGAACAAGTAGGCCTTTTGGGTTTTCGAAAGCTCCATACTTCTCACAAAACCATTCACCGTTGACCAATCACACCAGTCTTCACGAACCTAATGATTAAACACGAATTAAAAAAACTATCTTCACTAAAATTCAAAGAAGTTATACTCTTCTGTACGAGGATATTTAATATCTCATACGAATCCAATACATACAATTACCTACTGTTGCATAATCTTAAAGTCTTATTTAATCCAACGTCTAAAGGATATACGTCTTTTTACTTCATGGTAATGATAGATATCTTTCAAACGTTTCTATAAAGGGATATCAGTTGTGCAGATCCTAAAAAACTGTGTCCAATAAGGCTGCGTTGATTACGATAATTCTTGCACTCTTACAGCCTTATTCATAAAAAGTTAGAGGCTCCTTGAAGGCTCCTTGAAGGCCCGATGCTAAAAAACATGATTCATAATCCTCTGTCAACGCTAATCGGTCCTTCAAGGCTCTGTTAAATCGTTCGAAAGTTAGAGGCCCGTAGACCCTTCTTTATCTCTCTGCTAAGTCACAAAATGGCCGCCACAAATTTGAACAGCTGATTGCGACAAGAGAAAAACCATACCCATGAGAAAATTTCTATTGAAGGGCGAAGGGATTCTGTATGGATGTTGTTTTATAAATTCTGTTAATTGGGTACTTAAGAAGATACGTATAGTCGTATATTAAATAAAATTATGATGATTAACATAGTCACGGCTTTGTGGGATGTAGATCTTATGATTCAAGTATAAAGAGTCCCCAGTACGCTCGGCTGAACTCGATTCTCCATACAAACGTAGTTTAGTTCTCATTTAAAAACGACTTGCTGAAATAACATGAAACTTTGTATACACAATGGGAGCCGCCATATCTATGTCGGAAATTAGTTTTTGTTGTTAGAAAATGTACTGGAAAAAAATACAGCGTTTTTGAGTTTTTTACGTCTTGTATGAAAACCTTAATAATCGCTGTAACTTTTCTCCGTAGAGAAACTAATTTGTTGTAAATGTTATTCTACCATGGCGTTTGAAAATGAGAGCGAAACTACGTTTGTATGGAGAACCGAGCTTACTGCGGACTCTTAAGTGATCGTCTATCATTATCTTTACTTTCGTGACAATGCAAGTTATCCTGGTTATACGGGATGTGGAAGCTGTTAATGGACTACCACAACCGCGGCGTCGCAATGTGTATTACAAATTGGCAGATCCTATAGAGAGTACCTATATAGGGGATCTGCCCGATGTAGAATTTCGGCTCCGGTACTGGTTTGACAAGGGGACGGCCCAAATTATTGAGGAATTGAGAGCTTCTCGGACTCTCGGCGATGGCGAATCACTTTGATGCGTGACTCTGCCCATTATATAAAAATCCCTTCTAACGCAGCCGAGAGGGAAGAGACCTGTTACGCGCTGCTCCGACACAGGAGCAGTTAACAGGACGGCAAACAATGCACAACTTCGTGCTTTTATTCATCGCCACTTCCAATAAACAAGGTTATCAATAATTACGATTTCCACAAACCTGGTGGTTTCAACAAGAGCTTGCCTTAATTACTTGAGTCAAAAGAAAACTATGGCGCGTCTGGTATGGTGGAAACCCTTAATAAGGGCCGTCAATTGCAATCATTTATGTAACAGTAAGTAGATACAGCGGCATAAATAGGTACCTATACAATACCTACCATACAAATACTCTTTATTGCACACCTCAAGGTAACTACTTTATAGAATTAAATATAATTTAGTAAGAAGCTTGTCACCAAAGTATATAAAACACAAGAAATAATGTATACAAAATTATGCTGGTGGCTGTACTGTACAGCCAAGGAAAAAGAAACACGTACCGTTTTCGTTCTTGTTACAATGAGAAGAAGGGATAAAAAGGTACGTGTTTATATTTCATTAATCATCATGAATCCTAGCGATAACCCAGTACAGTTGCACCCGAAAAGATGCCCAGGGTTACTTAATACCAAGAATTGACGTAGGCACTAGTTTTTACGGAAGTGACTGCCGTCTGACCTTCTAACCCAAGGGGGAAATTAGACCTTATTGAGATTAGGCTTGTCAAATGCGTGAACAACTTTACCGTCAGAAATCCTCAAGTCGCCCGAAGACCTTTATTTCATTAATAAGAAAAATGGTAAATAACTTGAGTAAACCCCCTTTTCATGGCATGTAGTAGTGAACTACTCGAATGAGTATTTCTTATATATGTTTAATGATGTACTTATACAAAGTACCTCATTAAGTTGATGATTTAATAATGTTAATTACCAAGGAATTGCTCAAGTTATAAGAAAAAATAACATACATTTAATTAAAAAACTTAATGACATATAAATACATTTATTTTGTAAAGTTTACAAAATCCAAAAAGAAAATGAAGACAGAGATAAGAGAAATAATCTGGGGTCAGAACAATTACTTTTAACCACATTGAACTACCTTTCCTTTTACTTTTAAAATATTCCATTTTGATTAAAAGCTAAAAGTAATTGTTCTTTTAATTTATGGATTCTTTTTCCTCTCTCCATTGTCTTTTTTCTCTCTTCATGGGAGGTGGTGTGGCTTCTTGTACAACTAGTAGAGCTTCCTGTGCTTCAATAGTGACTGACGAACAGGACTCCTCACCAGTTGCAGGGGCAGTAGCTGAAATTCGTACAAGCAGTATCTGAAAAAATAAAATATGTTTAAATAAAATATTTTATGAGGTGACATGCTTTTATTTTTAAGTTACATTCACATTAGTCATCTGTATTAGTTATAGTTACTAACTAAATGTCATGTCTATTATGGTAACCATACATTTTGGGTTGGGTACATTTAATTTGATCCTGCTAACTTGCTACTCTTTGTTCAATATTTTCCATCCATCCTCTATAGATAAGTTAAGTAACCTTATCTAAACCTCTTTCAAATACAAGTTACCTCTTACATACAACCTACCTCAGGTTTGATTACATGCACATTATCTAACCATATTGATTTATTGATTATCTTTATTAACATGATATTAAATGATTATTGTTTGTTAATAATAATTTATCATATACTTATACAACAGAGCTTCATACTATTGGGCTCATGGGTGTCAATTTGAACTTACTTCAACAGGTTCACTAGGTTCAGATACTACTTTTTATGTCAATCAAACACATCACACAATCAAAACATAAATTATAATTTGACCCCGACCCTGAAGCGAAGTATATATCATGATATTTATATCCATGTATTTCAAACTGAAACTTGTGGACATTTACATCATTGAAACATAAGTAAATGTAAAAAATAGGTACGAGTGTATAACCATACCAACCTGATTTATTGAGTCCGAATCAAACTTGTTGCTATCTGTTTGGAATTCTGCGGCAACCAGGCTCTTAAGGGGTTGTAATCTGTGGGGCCCTCTCGCGGAGGCTCCCAAAACCTGTCATTTTTTCCGTGCTAACTTTGCGTTTCTCGGCGGATTTTATTTTCGTAACGCGCCGTTTTACATAATATTGAACTAAAAGCGAAAAGCAAAATAATTTGTTATACGTATTGTTTCATTTGCAAGAACAATACTTTCATAACTATAATAAACACTCATTAGGAAAAAGCTGTACCATATAATACTTACAACAATTTGATTGCCTTTTAAGAAGGTCCGCTCACGCAGCGACGTTGCGGCTGTACGTGTTTGTGTCCGTATTTTTATCTTCTATTATGTTTACTCTCACTTACTAGCTCTTGAAGCAACATCTGAAAAGGACGTCCAGTGTTTAGATTCAATTGGAACACTAAAGGTAGGTTAGCAAAGATCCACTTCACATATCACACCAAACAAAAGTAAATGAATTGTTTTTCTTACTTTATCCTCCGATATCCAATTATCACTCCTTTTTTTGGTGGAATTCAATAATTGAAACATTAATGAGCAGGAAAATTTCGACTATTTCGAGGTTACCTAGCTTCCCGCTAATTAGCTGTCACTGCAGTCAATCTTTTTTTTTAATTCACGATGTGGCCATGTTTTTGTCTATGATTTGTCAGGATGGCCAACATAACGTGTCTAATCCACCTATCAGCAACCGATTATCTAACAGACGGCTAGCAAGCGCTTATAAATCATACTTCTTAACAACCGTCAAACAGGCTTAATCAGTCTGCTACCTAACAGGCCGATCAAGCCTCTGTTAAGGTTTTTTTATGAATAAGGCTGTTAGTCTGTAGTGGAATATTACTGGTTAATAAGCGTCAGAAAAGTTTATCTTGAGTTCTTGACGAGTGAAATTCTTGGCTAAAATTACAACACGTTGAACGCTTAGACTGAAACGCTTCAACTGAGTCAATATACTCATTATGAACTACTAGTTTTTATTAATTTATTTCGAGGCGAGTATTATGTAATTAAACAATTTATATCATTACATTTTGAGAGGCATTTGCTAGAGGATGCATCAGAATATGATGTAGCACGTTCATGAATTAAGGCCCTTTCTTTATTAAAAATACATTATTCTTACTCTAACTCCTTTTAACGTACTCGTCCCCTTTGTTATTCACCTTCATAATGTCGTTTGGACCGCTAAGCGACCAGTTACTGTGAATGTAAGCGAACGGGCAATCTTATGTTAATGTTTTAAAATATTATTAAATACAATATTTAAATTTTTCGAAGTTAAACGTAAACAACATTCAGATCAGATTGCGTCACATCAATTTCTACATAGCATTTACTCTCATGGTCGAGAAAAAAATAACTCCCCAAGAATTCCAATTTGAAATTCACCATCGCGCCGTCTTTGCGAATTTCTCACTTCGCAAACCTAATATTTCTTCTTCAAATAAAAGGAATTTTTCATTCGGCATTATTTTTATGACTTGTGACGGTGTCGGTATTTTACGTATCGCGATCACACCTGTCCCCTCACTCGTGAAAACGCCAATTTTAGCATTTTCCGCATACTTGTGTTTGATATTCCCGTCTGAAACGGGGACAAACTACTGTAATGTTTACCTTATGAAGTGGCGAAACAAACATGGTCGCGACTTTCCTGTTTTATTTTCGCGATAACTTGTACTTCAAATATTTTTATAGTTCCAAAAAGGTATAACAATTACGGTATTACTCGTATTATAATACCGGAGACAATTGTGTTGTCTGAATGTAATTTTATTACAAATTTGGTATGGTCGGTTTTTTAAAATACGTTTAACCTTTTTGTTGACCGAGCGAGCCAAGCGTCTCCGTGTCAGCTTTCGACAAAAATTCTTTCGTATGTCTGTCTGTCCGGATGTTCTCTACAGGTCGCATTTCTCAACCGATTTTCGTGAAATTTTGTGAGCAGGTTCGATAATTATATAGATTATTTAGGTCGAGTAAGCAATTGAAAATTTAGAAATTTGAAATTAAAAAAAAAATGCGAGGTCTACAGGTCGCAGAGCAACTAATTCTAAATTACAGGGCCGATGTTTCATCTGCAATTTTTGACAGATACCTAGCCACTTAATGTATGTCTTTGAAAATGACAGAGATTCCCACCCAACTTCCCAAGCACTGAGCAAGTTCAAATGGGTGAATACTGAATTTTACTGATTGTCAAATATTTAATTCTTATTTATTAGATATTTCAATTACAGCAATTGACAAATTAGATACTTTTTACGAAACGTCAATCGGTTTTTTCATGGTTTCATGTCATGTTTATGTATTTAAAAATCTTTAAAATTGTAAAAATAAGCTGTAGTATGATTTTTCCGAGTTTTTTTGTATGATCCTTTTATTGGTAACGTAAAAAAAATATTTTTAGTGTTGTAAAATACCCCATTGTGAGTAGAGTCTAGAGCATTCTGCATATCTAGATGGGCTATCCCCGGCGACGCCCTGGTGGATGTACCTATAATATTTGTGTCACTTATTCATTCTCAAGCATTTAATAAATAGTACCTTTTAGCGGCATCAGCACGGCGTCATTTCCTCACTACCGCATTGAGAAACCGACCTTATTGACACAATTATTGTGCTTGTCATATAATGAATTACCAAAAAAACTGGCCAAGTGCGAGTCGGACTTGCGCACGAAGGGTTCCGTACCAGAAAAAAAGGCTAAAAGCTTGTGCCATTAAACACTTGTTTTATTGAGTTTTTTTTTTTTGTATTTGTTGTTTTAGCGGCGACTACTCTGTAGTATGGGACTCCCCCTTAATTATTCTTATTATTTTAATTTTAGTATTTGTTGTTGTAGCCACAATAAAAATACATAATCTGTGAAAATTTCAACTGTCTAGCTATTACGGTTCTTGAGATACAGCCAGGTGACAGACGGACGGACGGACGGACAGCGAGGCCTTAGTAATAGGGTCCCATTTTTACCCTTTGGGTACGGAACCCTAAAAACAACTTTTAATTCTTGCCACAAACAAATGCACGTGTTACTTTAAAAAATACTGAAATCGCTTTAAGTATGCCTATAAAATTTGATGAGTTCCCTCGATTTCTCCTGGATCCTACCCTCAGATCCCGACTTGATGGCATTGGGACCAACTAGAAAGCATACCCTTAAAAAAAGAATGTTCAAAATCGGTCTAATATAGTCTCCGGGTAATCGGTGAACATAAAAATACATTCCGAAGAATTGGAAGAATTGGAAAATATACTAAAAACTAACTACCACACCTTGAATGTTGCTCTGCTATTCTATAGTAACGTCTCCACTCTTATCTTTTAGTGATTTTCGTCCGGAGAACCGCACTTCTCTCCAAGCTTTAGCTTTAAACTTACGTTGCTGTAACTTAGGCAATTTCGCGTGAAATATGCCCATGTCGGGACCGCCTACAGGGCGTGTATAGGACGGGTGTAAGTGACAAATTGTGTCAAGCCCCGCGCTATTTCACCACTGAAATAGCCAACGAACCCTTTTGGGCGAAGGGTGTATGTAACGTATTTAATTAACGAGGAGCTCCCTTTGAGTGTGGGCATGTCTAAGATGGTATTGTCGGTTTAGCTTATTGAATTCTGCGTTAAATGTCTTAGACTGTACCTACGTACGTGTACGTGAGATCATCAGTAATTTTAATTAATTAAATGTTCTACGAAAATCTCGATGTTCCACTATCGTATTTTGACTTAAGTGTAACGAAGGTCTCCGTTTCTGCTTTGGCAAAAAATGTATCGTGTGTCCGGCCGGGAATTTCCCGTTTTCCCACTGTTCTTCTCTACAGGTCCAATTCCTGTTCCGATTCTCGTGAAATTTTGTGAGCAAGTTTGCTTATTTTGTAGAATTTAATCCCCAGTCATTTATTCGAAAAAAAGAAATAAAACAAATGTTTCGTTAGGTCTACATGGCCTACACGCTCTCACAGATCTACTAGTTAATAAATTATGAAAATATGGTAGGAGCTTACTCAATAATTTTAGATAAATAAGTAAAAAAGAATTTGGGGAAGGCCTATATCCAGCTGTGGACGTCCTTTGGCTGATATGGTGGTGGTGAAGTAAAAAAGAAAGGAAAAGTACTAATTAGCTACTTAAGCGAATAACTAATAAAATACGCTTTTTAATAAGTAATATAAATCCTGTGCCACCATGCAACTATATCTATCAAAATATACCTAATTAAACAAGTTAGAAACCATAGTAGCCACTTTCGAATAGCGATGAGTCTGTCAGTATCGTGTCACAAATTCTGTCACATTACGTGTCGTAAATGTTACGGCCGTCGTAAATAATAATAGTGGGACATAGCGTTTTGACACGCAGTAAAAACTTGCCTCAATAAGGAACTTCCATATTGTTTATTGCTTTACAAGTCAATGCATTCGAGTGCTTTTGTTTTCCCTATAAAATCGAAGGAAAACATTTCGACACTGGCTTGACACGCGCGCGTTGCTAGAAAAATAGTTGGGATTCGCGATCGGAATACGAATAGAAATGTGTAAAAAGATGTTGTAGTTTATAAAAAAAACAAAAACCAGGCAAACTTATATTACAACTTACAAGTGAAAGCCTCTGTTTTAGTTATTTTAGAAAAAAGATATTTCATTAGAATTACTTAAAAACTGTGTTGAAATCGTATAAAAAGATATCTAAGTATTTATATTACAAGGTGCTATGAAATGGACAACTAGTTCAGTTTGTTTCTTTTCACATGCAAAAATGTTAAGAGAAGCTGTCCGTAAAGATAGATATCTCTATAGTTGACGCATTAATGCTATAGGATGTGAGAAAACACAAGTTATAAAAACGAATACAAATACAAACTTAACTAAATAAGTATTTGGCAATAGTGAACTCCAAAGTCTTTCCACCAACGCACCGAATTTAAAAAAGAACGCCGGCACACGTCATCCCAAGACCGGTAGCTCTTTAATACCGTTAAGATAAAGCTGGCCGATGTAATGTATTTAACAGCCCTTATAAAAAACGTATTAACCCGAGTAGCGTTCCGTGTTTCGGGCTCCGTCTCTGTAAAGTGACGAGATATGGCAGAACGCCTCGGTGTCACCGCCTCGGTGGTCCGATTAAAAAGTTTGTACGTCAATTTATTGTTTATGGTTTACAATCGGACAAAAAGGGCGCCGATTTAGGAAGGCGTTTTCAATTAGGCGACATTCTTTTGTTTTATTTCGGGTATAAACTTGTGAGATAATTTTCTCGGGGAATGGTTACTGTTAAATAATGTGAACGCGTAGGTGCATTGTACAATACCCAAATCCTATTTAAAATTACGGGCACCACTTCATGTTGATGGCATTGTTGCACCGACTTACGATTATAGACCTATCGACGTTAAATATGGCGCCGAGAGCTGTCATCTCACAGACACTCGTTAAACTTTAAATACAATCATATTTTAACGAATACATGTTACGATTAAGGACCGTTTGGTGCAAACCACCCTGAATCACTCACTTGCTTTTGGAAATCAAGATTTGCCTTCTTTGCACACCCTCCAAACGATTATGGCAACTACATAGTTGTCACTTGGCAAGCGGACTATAGGCGGTTATTATTATTATCATTTTATAAAGTAATTTAGATTACCATTTCTAAAATCCGAAGTCAAGCGAGTAAACTAATATTTGGTTCAAAATTGTTAGCAATCCAACAACTACAGAATAAGTAATGCTGAACCCTACTCCAACACAAGTTTAAACGTTTTCTCCGTATGCAAGAGTTCTACATCATAATACATACAACACAAACAAATCACCTAAACGCTCCGCGCGACACCACAACCGTGTGAGTGCCGCCTTACTCTTAGCTAAGAAAGTTAATTCCCAACTTATCGCATGTCTGCATTATCGAAGGCTTCTAGTGTTAGTGTAGGTGTACAAATGGCGGCGGCGTGTGTGGGGAGCCTTAAGCCACTGATAAGGCGCAATAAAAAATTGAATTTAAACACGTTATCGGCATCGGGTATTGGTGTGCTTTAAGTACAATAGTGGTGAAGAGACGACATTAAATTAAATAGAGCTTTTTATTTACTCTTACAATTACAGAGCAACGTTAAATATGGCGCCGGAAGCTATATTTAAATTCCATAGAAACTTTCCATACATTCGGATTTTAACGAATGCCGCTTATGATTAGGTAGAGACGGTTTGGTGCGACCCATAGTATAAGTACAGTCGGCCTCATAAGTAGCTGGACACCTTGGGACTTTGTCGCTTTCAGCCGTTAGACATTTAGTATGACAGTTTAAACATGACGTTAAAGCGACAAGGTACAAAGTTGTTCAGCCCCTTGTGAGGCCGACCGTACCTGCAAAATACCTATGGATGCATTTATATATACAGACAAAATATAATATTGGGCTCTTTTTTACACTGCTAAATAGAAAGCGACGACAGTTTCATCTTGTCGTTCATTATTTGATACCGTGACCAAAATTAGGTACAGCTTGGAACGTGGTGAAATGTAACGTGGTTATTTTAATTAGTTTACATAGACGATTAGCTCTCTCTCTCTCTCTCTGGGTTGATCCCTCGTGTCTGAGGATAGTGGTCAGCATCATCAGCAGTCAGGGTTGCATCTGATGGAGCGGATAATCTGCCTCCGCCAGTTTCTGTACAACCGTGTAGAATTTGGAGGACGACGAGTGTTTCACTTGATAATAATATGCTAAAACATTAAACGTGTCACATTATTAATTATTATACCGTTTTCACTGACTAGCTAATTAAAATTATAATAATATCTATTAATAGACAATATGACTACGTTAACAATAAATATGGTGACAGTGTAATGTTTGTAAACAAAACTTCAATATTGAATTTGATTTATGTATTCATTCCATTAGCTGCGTATTAAATTTATTGTAGCACTTACTGTGAACGTATTTGAAACATGATCTCAAAGCATCAGCTCGATTTTGTAACTAGCAACTTAATTTCAATTTCATTCTAGTCACGAAGCTGGCGGCGGTCCTGGGTTCGAAGCCCAGTCAGGCCAAATATGTGTGTGATAAGCACGAATATTTGTTTCTGAGTCTTGGACGTTTACTATGTATTTAAGTATTTCTCTCTATTACTTAGGTACCTATATCGTCGTCTATTGTACACATAGAACAAGCCTTATTGAGGTTACTATGAGACTAGTTCGATTGTCCCCTTAATATTTATTGATTTACTTATTCCAGTATCATCGTACGTAACGTTTACACTCACTTGTCTTCAAGGAAAATAGGAAACCAAATAAGTAGGTGTCAATACTTACGCCAAAAAAACGCTGTCCAGAACTCCGGAATTGTGTCTCCACATGAAACAGTCGAGGAAACTGAATTTTTGGCACTTTTGGACTCTATTTCAATAGTAATAGAGTCCACAGTACGACTGTACGTTTATTCATAAATTTGATTCCATATCATTAAATTACCACTAGCTGTTCCCGTGACTTCGTCGGCTTTGAACTCGATAAACACATAGTTCGTATAAACAGAAGATGGAACAATATCTTTCTCCTGGACTCCTGAGAAGATTTCATCACAGGGTTGCTGTATACTATTAAACAAGCAATATTAGTATATTAATATTTTGTATTTAAATTGGCTCTTTGGGGGCGAAAAATCGATCTAAGCTAGTTTTTTTCCGACAAAATCGTTTTCACACAGCCCCAGCAGCAGTAGCTCGGTATCCCAGTCGTATTTATTATGCAAGTATGCGTTAAAAGAATCGATTCCAAATATTCCAATGGCGACTCTCTATGTCCCCTGTTCCACGAGCGGCGAGATGAAGGCAGCGATTGCGTTAAAACACTCATTTGTATTGTCACCGCTGCGCCCGCGCCGCTACCGGGGCTACTGGACGCGGCATAACCTATACATGTTTAATATTATTGTTTTCGACGCAATCCGGACGGTTCGATGATGGCGGTTTACGTAGTGTATTAATATTAAAAAAGGACAGCAAATTCAAAGAATCGCACGACCAAGTCATCCACACGTAAATTTAAAGCGACCTTTCTAAATTCCTTACAACGCAACGGGAAAGAAATAGTCATTTTTGTTTCGCTTATGTAATAGAGTAAAGTAAACATAGGCTGTAACTCTACTCTTATGTTCTATATTTGTAGCTCGAACTGCAGTTAGCCTTATTGATGATGATGATTGATGATGATGACGAATATGTAAACATCACAATATACACGTTGAATTACAGGATGCCCAGTTACCCATGGATGTACCCGACATGTTTTACCTAATATCGCTTATAACGTACGTAATTTTTTATATTTATATACAGCCGTGTTACTGTCAAAGTTAACAAAAACCAAAAGCTGAGATATATTTTAAAGTCAATTAAATAATATGCCGCATCCAGCTAAATATTCCCGCATCTTTACTCCGGGTTCCCAAATATGTGACGGTTTCCAAAAATTGTTGGAACTAAACTGTGTAAACTAAACAGTTTTATTATATTTATTTACTCTTTAAATTAATTATATATCTAGGCAGAGATTTTTGTAAATATGCTTGAAATAATAGTACTTATGCACGTTAATTACAGGTAATTCTATTTGGAAAGTGTGTGTCGTGCACGGTTTTAGAACTGTGTTAAAATAAAAATAAAAATTCTCTTTTTTATTGTTCCAGTATTATAAATTCACCGATTTCGATAAAACTCATGGACACCAAAATTAAGACTTACTCTCATAACCAAGAACGTTACAACACAGCACTTCAATGCAGTCCGCTTGCAATAACCGAAGAGTCTCGTACAGTCGCAGCAAAAAATATCTATACGTTTCCGAACTTACGTCTTTGGAATAAAGCTCAAATTCGTACAAATATTTATAGTCGACCGTACAAAAACACTTAAAGTCTCAGCCGCCAATAAACCGTCGTTTTAATTTACTTTAAAATTCGCTTTAATTTCTCTACGAAACCTGACCGACGAAATCCTTTCAAAACATATACGTCCTAAGTACTGCACTCACTCCTAACACATAAGACATTACAGTTCTACGATGGACAACTGTTTGTTTCCAAAATGTCGTATGACTGCATGGATCTTGAACACTCTTACGTCGTTCTGTAAAATACAATTGTCCTTGCATTAATTGAATGGGCATATCAGCGGGCTTCCTTGTCGACTACTATAAAGAGCTCTTTATGCCTAACAAATCGGCCTCGTTTGAGGTCTCAAACGAGCCGACCGCGTTTGTTGAAGGCAGATGTACTGGGCTTGATTTTAGTGGCGATTGGAATGACACAGGACATTATGAGACTATATATAAGGTTTTATTCAACTGCATCAGTGCCCAAATCAGAGAATAAATAATAATACAGTCAGCTGCAGAGAAAAGTGACCCCCCTGCATACAAACTTCTACGGAAGGGGGGGTCACGTTTCTCGGCAGATGACTGTACCTGCAATGTTTGTCCGCGAAAAAGCTCAAATCAGTGTATCCGGCTCTACCGTGTAGCACGAGCTCTTTCGTTCTATCATGATATCGATTACCCATCGTCAGCTCGGACGCGTGCACGAAATCCGAGATTATAGAGAGGTATTGAAATAATAAAATTGCAAGTAGATTCACTCTTCCAGGTTCCAAGAGTCAAATTCGGGGCGCATTGTTTTACATATAATTGAAAAAAAAAAACAAATATTGAAAATATTGATTTCAATTTGAAATCATGTGAATCACCTTCGTTCCACACGAGTCATTGCAATGTTATTGTGATTTCATTTTCATTTCATTTATTTATTTCAATATAAACTTACAGTGAACACCAAATCGCTTATATGAGAACAAGTACAGAGAACAAAGTCAAAAGAATGTATAGCTTAAAAAATCCAAGTCAATTAATAAACAATGAAATTAAATTTAATCAAACAAAAAACATGATATCTGAACCGAACTAGGACCCTCGTCGTAATGAGTATGTATATAATGAATGTATGTGATGGTACCAATCTTTTGGTAAACGGGTTGGTACTATCACATACATTCCATACCTCGCTGGTATGGAACGTCGTCGACGCCAGGTCCAAACTTTCGGCAAAACTCGGAATACGACTAGATTCAAAGAAGTATCAATCGTTTACCCTATTATTTAACACCTGTCTTGTCAAATGGCAAGATACTACCAGTGTTCATTTCATTCTAACATGTGACATTGCCTAATAAAATTTCACATTAACAGACCTGAACTTGTCAATCATTTTATACGATAAATGATAGCCACTTCGGGTCTAGTCGCATTCCGAGTTAGCCCGAATGGAAAGCATTATTACTACTAAGGCTGGGTTGCACCGACTTACGATCACAGACTGATTAACGTTAAATATGGCGCCGGCAGCTGTCATCTCATAGAAACTTGTCAAACTTTCCATACATTGAAATTTTAACGAGCAGAGCTTACGATTACAGACGGTTTGGTGCAACCCAGCCTAACACTACATCTGTCAACGTGTTGTATAGCATCAACTTGTGACCTTTAAGACTCAGTCGATGTTAAAGATATATCAACACTTTTGCACCTTAATCGATTGTAATAAGGCGAAATATGTATACATATTTTGGACGACAAATGTGCAATCTTGATTTAAGAGAGCCCGCATCTATTGAGCTACCCGCATCTTAGCTTTGGGTATTGTTCTTTCATAATGATGTTATTTTTAGAATTATTTTAATTATTTTCGTAAAGTGGATTGAACGAATTCACAACTTTTTTTTTTCAAAATAAGCACTCCAAATTATATTATGGCGATGTTGAGGATAAATAGGTAAATGAAGATAAAAAGGTCAAAAACTAATGACAAGTACTGCTTTCTTTAGAAAAAAACATGATTATTTAAATCAATATGTGTGTGAACAAAATATCGAATTATAAAATACGTTTAGTATTGTGCATATGCATCATTCTTAAGTATATACTATAGTAACATACTTTTGTTAAGGCGCCTGCTAACCCAGGCAACGCGTCGCGTTACTAAGGCTGGGTTGCACCAAACCGTCTGTAATCGTAAGCATGAAATGAAACCTGACCGACGAAGCCCTTTCAAAACATATACGTCCTATGTTTTGTACTCACTCCTAACACATAAGACATTACGGTTCTGCGTTGGATAACCGATTGCTTCCAAACGGTCGCATGACTGCACGGATCTTGAACACTCTCACGTTTCTATTGGTGACAGACCGGTGCCATATTTAATGTTGATCGATCTATAATCGTTAATTATTGCAATCCCTAAACGTCCCGATTGTCCATCAAATTAATTCAGACAAAGATAGTTAACATAGGTTAAGTAGCCGGTTTCGAAGTATAAGTCATTTGTTCAACGATTCAGAATGTATCTATAAATTAAACGGATAAAACAGCTATAAAACTAGTCAATACACCTGTAACTAGTTTGACGAGAGATTTATTATCATAGATTATTTTAAGCAAACATTCATGCGGTAAGCTATACATGCATTAACAATTCACATGTAGATAAGTTATTATTATAATAACTTTTTTTAAGACTATTTTTGTAGATTAGAGTATACCGACTTTGTATGGAGTGGTGACAAATGGAAGGGCCATACCCTTATTCACAACCAAGGAACACAACACGTCATACCTACTGAGCAAGCAGTAGTGATATTATGACTGCAGTCTTCTGTAACCTCTGTATAGTGTACTTCTCTAATTGGACTGCTCTGAATAATAGCGAGATGACTGCTATGCCCTAAAACTAGTGCCTACGCTAATTCTTGGGATTAGTTAGCAGATCCTGGACATCGTTTAGGATGCAACTGTACTGGGATAACGCTAGGATGATGATGATGACTGCTGTGCCCTACTGAGGTAGGGCAGAGCAGCCATATCGGCTCGCTCATGCCTACGCCAGTTCTTGGGATGAGGGAGCGGACCCTGGGCATCCTTCAGGATGCAACTGTACTGGGATAACGCAAGGATGATAGAGATGACTGCTGTGCCCTACAGAGGTAGGGCAGAGCAGCCATATTGACTCGCTCATGCCTACGCCAATTCATGGGATTAGGTAGCGGGTCCCGGGCATCCTGACTGTACTGGGATGACGCTAGAATGATGATGATGACTTCTCGCTCATTTAGGGCGTCGGCAGCTGTCATCACATTGAAAATTTACAAAAGTGTCATTCAACCGATTTAACGAACACCGCGTTCGATTAAAGTTACGGTTTGGTGCAACCGACATTTAAGTATGTACAGACCACACAAGGCGTAACGCGGTGTTCTCGAACGTAAGTCACGAGGCATCACGGTCGTAGGTCGTAAATCGTCTATCGGCTAATCTCGAACAGGACGAGCCTCAATTAACCTGCACAGCAATTAAATGCTCAGATAAAGCGCCGCGGTGGTCTCGACTATGTTCAGTTGATTGGGTGATTAAGTTATGAGATATGATGGTAACAATATTGAGACGTACTTATATGTAATATTTATATTCATACAAGTATTATGCATGACTGCTAATGTCGGACTGTCAACAATTAGACGGATCTCAGAGAGGCTACTTTCTATGAGATGACAGCTGCCGGCGCCATATTTAATGTTGATCGGTCTGTAATCTTGAGTTGGTGCAACCGGCGGATTGGCGGTGCAACCTGTCCTTATTTAGGGCACTAAATAAGGGCAAATTG
The DNA here is from genome assembly GCA_905163555.1 of Notocelia uddmanniana. NCBI lineage: Eukaryota > Metazoa > Arthropoda > Insecta > Lepidoptera > Tortricidae > Notocelia > Notocelia uddmanniana. The sequence goes on along the minus strand of LR991071.1, from coordinate 8,208,923 downwards.
CACTAAACCATCATCAATCGTAAGCGGTGTTCGTTATAATCTGATTGTATGGGATGACAGCTTCTGGTGCCATATTTAACGATGATCAATCTATAATCGTCATCAGTCAGTACAACGCGCCCTAAGTGAGCCTAGTTGTTCTGGCGTATCGCAGGCCGTCCGTCGACTGGCGTTTTACACGGAGGCCGTGGAAATGTATCCATGATCCATACATCTATTCCGATCCATACTAATATCATAAATCTCTGATATGTCTGTCTGTTATATTTTTACGCTTAACGCCACAGAACGAATTTGGCTGAAATTTTGCATAGAAATAGCTTGACAGCCCGGAAACGATAGTATCCCTCACCCCTCGGAAATCATCGCTTAAAAGTGTGAAATAGTAAAACTTTCTCTGAGAAATCGAAAATTAGGAGTACCTATGCCGCATAAAACACTCTCTAAAGTACACACATTATGCCTATTCCTGCTCATCTTAGCGTTATCCCAGTTGCATCGTAAGGAGCCTGAGGTCGGTGTGCAACTTAATACGCTATTTGGCTATTTTTTTTTATTTGAGTCAGTTTATAGGAAAGAAAGAAAGATAAACATTTATACGCGACATTAAAAAACATACATAAAAAAATAACAGACGATCAAATGTCTTTATGGGACAAACTATAATTAGAGTTAAAATAAAGGGCAAAAATTAGGGACAAGCCTAAAGCCTAAGGCCTATATTAGAGACAAACTGGCGCGACAAGACAAACTTGTCATTAGCTGTCAAATTTACTATTGACCGCGGCCGCAGGCCGCTCCAGTGTGTGACACGCTTAACTCGACGCTAGCAGCCCCCGAAACGGCTCCTACGAATTGACACTTGGTTATAGCGTCACACACAAGTTATCGAACCGATTTTGGCAAATTGGTTTTTGCGAAAGCGTCTCGCATAGCGGTAAATATTTATTAATAATTTTATGCAAACTTCTTTTTGTAGACGACTACACAACGTGTAGATTCGGGCCCATCTCGAGCCCCTTTCGTGGAGTTATCTCGCCCCTGCTAAAAAAATCTTTAAATACTATTACAAAACAGCACATCTTTCACCCTATTAAAGCGATTATTACTAATAACATGGCTAAGCACTAATAATGCTTGATATTATTAAATAATAACAAAATGGCTGCATTAAAGGCGTGACGTAATAACATAAGCCCTTTTCCACTACACCATTTTAATCCGTCCTTTATCATAACACCCTTAGTTATGACACCCTAGTTATTTGAAGTTTTATTTGAATTTGAGTTTTATTTATAAGAAATGAGAGTGTGCTTTGGAATGTAATGAGGTTATAGTGAGTGTGAAGTGGACTATTGGTTTTTGCCATCGATTTTATAATGTCCGGGACATGATGTTGAATACATGCGTAGCTAATATAGCTAGAGGTATTTCTAGTGGGTCTGTGAGCTGTAGACCTTGTGAGTAATATTTTTTAAGTTTACACTCCCCATGGCTCCGCGTTAAATATTGAATACTTGGACAAAAAGACACCCATATAAATATCGAACTTGCTTACAAAATCACGAGAATAGGACGACCTATTTAGCCTAGTTGGTAGTGACTCTGCCTCCGAAGCTAGAGGGCCCGGGTTCGAATCCCGGCCAGGGCATTTATTTGTGCATTTATCACGGATATTTGTTCTTGGGTCTTGGATGTTTTCTATGTATTTAAGTATGTATTGTAGTTTGGGACTAGGTCGATGTGTGTAAGATTGTCCCCGAATATTTATTTATATATTTAAATACGACCTTTAGAGGACATCCAAAAATCCACGGGACACAAAAGCATTTTTGTTCAAGCTGAAACGGAGGCGCCTCGCTCGCTCGGTTAATTAGGTTTTTTGTCATGGGCAATTATAATACACACACTTATAACATTCCTAAGAACACGTCAATGGAAGTTAAAGAACATCAGGTCCCTCCTTGTCGATAACAATAAAAAAAATTATCTGGGTTAGTAAGAAAGTGCATGACGCCTATTTCACGACGTACTTACAGCCCTTACATTTGAGGAACACATTTTAGTATTCTCAACTCATGTTAATTTAAAATGAAATGGGTCACTCACCTCTTTAAGGTCGAATATCGCTTGACTTGTTTCAGACTGGTACGCGGTCCTTAATCATGACTGTCATGAGTACTCCTCATGGCGGCGGCACGTAGTATACCTACTAATTCTTTAATACGACGGATGCCATGATTTGAGTTCTGGCGGTCAAACAACGTTCTTAGACTGAGCACCTAGTATTGGCACATAGCTATACATAACACATCCGGAGCCGACCGGACAGGGGCGTGACCCGTGACGTCAGCCAATAGCATCACGTTTTAGGACGGATAGATCACGATTGCCTACGGGCATTCATAGAATTATAGCATAGCTCACTGACAAATATCTTTTTAGGGTTCCGTAGCCAAATGGCAAAAAACGGACCCTTATAGATTCGTCATATCTGTCCGTATGTCACACCCGATTTACTCGGAGAATATGACCACTACAATTATGAAATTTGTTTTGAAGGTGTATGTTATGAACCGCTACAGAAATATGATGTGAAATTACGAAAAAAATATTAAACTGGGGGGGCACCCCATACATGTTAACAGGGGTGTCCAATTTTTTTTTTTTTTTTCAATGTACATAGGCGTGTGGGGTATCTTTGGATAGGCCTTCATTGAAGTCAACCGTTGGTGAGATGTTAGCTGTCAAAGTCCTAAAAATTATGCCCCCCCCTCCCTCTAATTTCCAAACTATGAAGTTTAAAATTCTGAAAAAAATTATAATGATGTACATTAATTAATACTGTAAACTGTAACACCGCTAACTAAAGAAAGCACTAAACAGTAAGATGTGAACACAAAGCAAATTCACCGCCACATGAAATACGCCGTATCTGTGAAGCCTACTCGGGTACAATGTAGATGTCGCTGTTCCCACCGTGAATTCGCCATACTAAATTGTAGAACGCGCTGTTAAGATTTTTCCTGATTTGGTTAGGTCCGCCGACTGTAATTTGTGTTGTATCGACTCTTAGGGAAACGATAACCATACCTACATATAGCCCCCTGCTTCCCTTGTGGAACTACGCGCTATAAATAGGTATCGTTCGTAGAGTTTGCTTCCGCTCCAATTCTACCTACCAATTGCTTGGGGAACTCCTCTCGGCTTTGTCTTGTAAAGTTAGTCAGTAAATAATTGATAAAAAATACACCTCTTCACGACTTCATCACCGTCTTTGCCTTTCGCCCCGCACGCACCCTCGCTACAATACTTTCAACGATTTTTGGTTTGAAGAAGATAAGTTTAACGGTTTTTGAGTTATTTATTGCTGTCTTGCCACAACAAAAGGGCGTAAGTTTCCTATGAAGATACGACCTTTTGTGATTAAATGTATTGTATAGTGGTTTTGTGGTGGTGGTTGTTTGGTGGCGTAGCGTGGACAGGCCCCCCACACGGTGGACTGATGACCTGGTGAAGGTCGCGGGTGTCCGCTGGATGCGGGTGGCGCAGGACCGGTCATTGTGGAAGTCTTTGGGGGAGGCCTATGTCCAGCAGTGGACGTCTTTCGGCTGACATGATGATAATGGTTTTAAATGTAGATTAGGAGGTGTCGGTACGGAACCCTTATTGTGCGTAATCTGACACGCACTTGGCAGTGGCAAAAAAGCATACGGCCCGTCTTTTGGGAAGCAGACACCGCAACCTTTTGATGCTTGCGATTCCAGAGGAATCCAACATTTCAATACTTACTTACTTACTTTAACGACCCAAAGAGGATCGTGGCCTCCGAAACGAGAGCACGCCACCTTTCCCGATCCTGCGCAGCCTCCTGCCAGTCTTCGACCTGAAGCTGCCGCAGATCCGCCTCCACACTGTCTTCCCAGCGATACCTGGGTCGACCAACCGGGCGCCGCCCACTCAGTCGCCCCAAGTATGCTTTCTTAACGGCTCGATCCTCTCCCATTCTCAGTAAGTGGCCGAACCAGCGAAGTCTGTGCGCCTTTGTTTCGCCGATGATATTCGGTTCGGCCACCAATTCTTCGATCTCGGCAATTCTCCTGATCCTCCAAGAGCCGTCATCGTTCTTGACAGGTCCTAGGATCTTCCGCAGAACTTTCCTTTCTGTAACCAGAAGTTGATTTTCTTCTTTTTGGGTTAGTGTCCAGGCTTCACAGCCGTACATGAGGGTAGGCCTTATGACGGTTTTATATATCCTCACCTTCGTACCTCTGCTAAGAAGCCTGGACCCCAAGACTTTGTGGAGCACTGCATCGTAGGGTGTTCTGGATGCGGATTCTTATCTCCTCCTCTCTCGTATTTGTATCAGTGAACATTTCAATAAGTTAATGTAATTTGTAGCTAAAAGCAGAACTAAATAAAAATCCATAAATACATACTTACTCGTATGTAAGTAATAATAAAATTTATAATCAACGAACTAATCGGAATGTTCAACAACAAAAGATCCTTAACAATTAAACAATGTTGACGTGCGTGTCATTCGAATTGTCATACTTGACATAAACTTTTGATTAACTCCTCCTTAACTCTTAAGGCCGTTTTTCATTCACCATCACCAAGGTTTTTTGGTGGTTTTTTGCATACACCATTAATTATTTTGAATGAAAACGAAAAAAAAAAGATTCTGGTTTTTTTTGAAAAATAAATATGCTACGTCGTTTCTATGGCTATACACGGCTATATTATGCTTGATGGAACGGTAATCAATAAAAACACCGTGTACAGAATTCTTCATTTTAAAATTGGTTTGAACATACAACTTTTAATGAACAGATGATGCTATTGTGTTAGAATACTTGCAATTAACTGCTGTTAATTAACGCTCAAAACAGTCCAATTAAACTTGATGCCTTTAGGTGTGATAAATAGTAAGTACCACTTTTTTGCGCCCACGGCTACCCTAAGTTGTTTCTAAGAACTTAGGTAGATCGACGAAGCTCATATACAGAGTATGTAGACGTTTTCAAAGCCGGTTAAAAACGAAAATAAAGCTTACGTTTGGGAACACATTTGATTCTGTCGCGTCTTCAGGTTTCGTTTTCTAAAACAAACAGATTAATATGTATAAAATAGCTTTTATAGTATCTATGGATAAGGAGATATTTATACCATAAATGCCTCATTTCTCAATTCACATCAAACCGAATATCGGGCACTCAAAGACGACAAAAAAAGGGTCGGCAATGCGCTTGTGATTCTTCTGGAGTCACAACTATCCACAGGCTACCATTCTGCTTACCATAAGGTAGGTCTTAAGCTTTTATACCGCCGTCGTTGTTTAAAAAAAAGTTTTTGCGCAGCCATATTGTTGCCAAAAGGTTGCCGACCCCTGACCCTAGCAACCAAAAGTACCAAAACGCCAGTCCACCCGCCAAACGTCTATCTCGTAGAAAACCCACATTCCCCACATACCTCAGCTCTCCGAGTATTAGGCCACCGTGCCATAATTGGGCCCTGGCGCCCGTCTGCAAGCTTCTTTCCTTTTTTAGCCACCGGCCATTTTCTTTTCTTTTTCGAAGCTTGTTGGTTTTGAGAATTAGCATGTCTTATTACCATAACTGTGATACGGCTTGATTGCTGTTTTAACGGCTTTATGTTCATTTTGGGCTGGTCTCGTCTGAGTCTTAAAGACAATCGGTTTATTGGAATTTTGTTGAGTTAAATGGGTACGATTGGTGCTCTTGGATGCTAAAAAGTACTGTCAAATAATTATGTTGTATATGTTACTTTTTCATTGGAACTGGGACAAGTCATCAATTTGTTCAAGAGTAGATTATTGGTTGGACTCATAGAGAATTTAATCATACAGATCATGGGTTAGATTTATTTATACTAAAACGGTGGCAAAGAAGCTTACGGCATACCTGATGGTAAACAGACGCTGTAGCCTATGGATGCTTGCGACTCCAGAATTGATTTAAAGTACAAACTGCTGTCTACTCCTCCAAGATTTACATCCGTGAGCTTATGCCCTTGCCCTATAAGATTCGTACAGGAATACAATTGCTCCCAAGGGCCTGATATACCGCACGGCTAAACGGTTTATCTCCAAACAATCGGCCCGCTAACTTATAAATCAGCAAACGAAGGGCATACAAAGTCGCCAAGGATCTCGATAAACGCGCACCGAAATGGTAATATTGTTAACAGGGAGTAACCACACAGGAAACCAAAAAGAATTATGCATCATCTTGGGAATTTCTCAATAAGACGTGTGCGCGTGGGGCCGGCGCGGGCGCCGCCCCGCGGCGCTACGGTGGCGCCTCTATCGATTATTCCCCCATCCCTTTCGAACCTGTAGCTGTGTCTCGTTCAGGCGCGCGGGTGGCGGCCGCCGCGTCAGCGCTCGCCAAGGCACGACATCACCACACTCCTGCTCGAACGCTGTAAAACAATCGAACATCGCACAGACATACTGCGTTCTGATTTTGAACTGCAGCCGTATCTTAACTCTTACAAGCAGTATGATCGTATGATGCTCATACATTGTTAGTTCCTTTTTCTTTCGTCTTTAAACACGGCGCTGGGTCGTATCATTAATCTATTGCGATTCGTTATTTTTCGTCTCGGATAGTTCGTCGGTGAAAGGTAACATGAAAGATATTCAGTTTATGTTGCTTAATTAGGCGGTGATTCCATGTACGTCTAACTCTATTGGATATCTTGCGATCAAGCCCCAGATGTCACGTCAGTCGGGTTTTTATAGAATTATCGTGACAATAGTTTCGCTCGGAGCTCGATGGCAGATAATTCGATTACGTAGCTCCAAGTCCATATTTGGGGTATAATCTGCATCAGTCCGGTTTATGGCTGTAGGTACAGTCCGCAGCATATATTTTATTTTACGAGATTTAATATTCCTGGAACAGTTTGTGTCAACCCGAACAGTGCTATTTCAGAACAACAATAAACAGGACAGATATTTTTTGTGTTTGATTATTTCAATCAGATATTGTATAAAGGTTAGAGATATTTTTTCGACTTTATGTTTATACGATATATTTCATAGGTAACAAAGCATGCAAAATTACCTCTGCCGGATTACAAGAGTAATGTAAACGACCCAATTACTACAACTTAATTCCTAGTTAACACCTAAGTAGTTGACACCCATTGTCCACCTCTATACTTAATTTTAAAAAAAAATGCCTCTGTAAAAATGCCCCGGACAGTTTCCCTTTGAGTTTTGGCAGTTTTGTTTGGAGGTTCTATCTCTACCTAGTTATATTTTCGCGTCTCATTCTCACGTTTACAACTAGTCCGTCTGGGATCTGTAGACAGTTCGTTTCTGAAAAAAATAAATTAAGTTAATGATTTGACAAAAAATCGAACCTGCTCACAAAACTGCACGAGAATCGGTTAAGAAATGCGGCCTGTAAAAAACAGTCGTACAGACTATGATAGCATTTTTGTCCACGCTGAAACTGAGACGCTCCGTACAGCTTCGCTTGATTTAATTGAAACCAGTTCTTCGTGGCCGACTGTCCAACCCGCCCCCGGGCGCGCAGGCGCCGGGCCGAGCTCATTCATATTTGTACAACCGGACACTAATTGCAGGCTTGCCTCGATCCCAGCTGATTAAGTTCTTGACATTATTATTATTTCCTCGTAAATCAAATGTATCAATTGTGGTTAGGGCAATAATTCTAAAGTGGTTTTTTTTTGAAGCCGGGGTAACAGAGGCGAGTTGAAACAGTCGATATTCAGCCAGCATCACTATCAGAAGTAGCTTTAGGGTGGTCCAAAAAAGTCATTTTACGTCGTAGAATTTTGTATAGGCTAGTTTCATTTTGTGTCCCTTACCTATAGTATTGCTGTTGTGAAACTTCCTAGGTCAAGGGCAGAAGGTGCTCACTGAGTGTATTATTATTTTCATAATGCTGACCACCATGCTGCAGCTTTTCCCAAAGTATGGGTCGCGATTCACTGGTGTTCAACATTCGGAACCACTGCTCATCTGTAACATGGACCTGTGGGTTTTGCTATACTGTATCCAAAATTAATACACCTCCCAGCTTCTGCCCCCCGCTAGGCCATCGGCTGGTAACGCTCTTGCACTGACCTCTGTTACAAGCGTCCGTAGATTGCGGATTCCGCTTCTGGGGTGGCTGAAAGCCTCTGTACTTACACACAAACGAAACTCGCTTGCTAGTTTCATTACATTGCTGGTTTCCGTGGTATAATGGCTTCGACCTCTCTGTCATACCGCGCAATGTAGAGATAATGAAACTCACGTACGAAGTAAGGCTTTAGGTGTCATCGTGAGTTACTCGTTAGTGTAGCTGTATGAAATCATCATCATTCTCCTATGTGCGTATCATAATGGAGCACGGGGTCCACTTTGGCATCTAATCCCAAGATCTGGCGTAGGCACTATGGAAGCGACTGCCATCTGATCTACACCTACAGGAAAAACTGTACTGGTTGGGATTAAATCGGTTTCCGTATGATATTTTCTTTCACCGAAAAACTCAGTCTGAGTGCGGTTAAAGTTCACATACTCCACTAACTTCCTGCCTTATTTGCTACACTAGAAGGGGTACGCGGGCTTCCTCCGTCATTTTGCTCTAACACCTCCCTATTGTAACTAGCTCTTCTGAGTCCTTGCAGCAGAACTGCTATCTAGCCAGTAAGTTCTGCTCACCTGAACGAACTAAAAAGTTACTGTTAAATATCAAATGATATGTCGTAGGTTTATAAATGAAATAAATGAACTTTATTCTGCAAGTAGGCCGCAATGGCACTTTTACAAGTCAAAATCTACTAGCGTTTCTGAAAAAGAAGACCACTGCCGAGAAGAAACGTCGAAAGAAACTCGACCAGTCAGTCATTTTTTCCCAAAAATAAATAATACGTCAACGCCGTAACCACTACATTTAGCATCTCCACCGCATTCCCGGGATGTTGCTGCCCATCCCCCGGTGGACCCTCCACAAGGCGGTTGCAGGAGTCCGCTGGATGCGGGTGACGCAGGACCGGTCATTGTGGCACTCTTTGGGTTAGGCCTATGTCCAGCAGTGGACTTCCCACGGCTGATATGATAATGATGATAATAGGTTTATTTTTAAACCCAGGGGGGCTTGAACCACCACCGCCAGATCGAAAGTCGCGCTCTTACCGCTCGACTACACTGGCTTCCGTGCGTTGCTCGTTACTGCAGTATAAAATAAAAACAAACATTCACTTAGTATCTTTCATAGGCTGTGTACACAAGGAATTCGCAAGGCAAGACATTACGCGGGGCGTGCGACCAGCAATCTTCAGTAAACACAGCCCAGCGAGTTGTAAATTAAATTCTGATGTCGTAGAATTAAGTTGTAAAACATCGCGGGAATTAGGGGAGTGCGGTTTGGATCATTTTCTCGTGGCGCAATCTCACTGACAATGCGGCAACTTGTAAGGCTGTGGTTATGCATAGGCTAGGCGGGCTAGCGGGAGCTAGGCTTGTACGAAATATCATCTGATATTTAACAGATATTTTTCGGTGAAGGGAAACATGATAAAACCGATCCCAACAAGGTATAGTTCCCTTTTGCTTGGAAAGTCAGAAGGCAGTCGCTTTCGTAAATACTAATGCCTACGCCAAATCTTGTTTAGGTGCGGACCCCGGCTCTTTTTAATATACAGCCGGGAAAAGATTTTTTAGAATGATAACTAATGGGGCAAGCTTCGAGCTAGCTTCTTAAAGCAGTAAGGTAAATGGCTCAGAGCCTGATACTGACCCAATACTAGAGTTGTTCATTCAATCTTATTTCATAACAATAAAGGTGAACGGTACAAGTAGGTGTTATTGAGACTTTAAGGTGTCTTACATTAAAATGTTTACCCTATGAAAATAAATACATAAAAATAATAGCATTTTTTTATGGTAACCTAAGTTCTTGAAATTACTATATGAGCACTAGATTTTTGCGTTACAGGGATTCTACATCTAGCATGACACAGCATGTCTCAGCTCTATCTCATTTCGGCCTTAATCCTAGCAATAGGTAATATCACGATTGCAAAGCCGCACGACTATTTACTTGAATATTGAATTGAATTTAAATATTCTCATTTATTTCCTCGTGGACTCTGTTTATTCATGAAGGCAATTTACAGGTCAAGAGAGTACGTAACCTACCTCAACGGTAACTTGCACAAACACATCATGCATTTTTTTTAATTTGTATAAAATGGAAGTGATTTTTGGGATCGCAATTCGATTCATATTATTAAGTTGTAAAGCTGTAAAACCTTACTTGGATTCCGTATATTTTTGTTACACTCTGTACATTTCTAAATAATTTATTTATGTACAATGAAAGTTATATACAAGAATACTTACCTAAATCTAATTATGAAATAAACAGTTTAAATTTTTTTTTTACTTAAATAAAAAATATTAATTAAATTAAAACTAACTTAGTTGAACTATACTATTAGGTTTGTGAGGGATCATCCACATTTTTTCTCATTCTTCTTTTCAACTGCATTGTTGCTGTAGGAAACATACAAAAACATTAATGTCATACAATTACCCAGTTAAAGTAGCAGATTACTATACATACATCTATATAAATACAAGCATCTAGTTAAATCTCATTGACGGCTCGAACGGGTTCCGATATGCAGGCGTGATAACTACATATTATTCTGACAGCTGTATTAATGCCGATAAGCATCGATCATTGCTGTAATTTCAAGCCCCAGACCTTCACAGATCAATATAATAATACAGAAGTATACAAAAACGACAATTAGAGCAAACAAATATTGACACAAAGAAGACTTGGGACCGATGCTGGTACTCCAGTCAACCATCGTATAAACCTGTATCATTTCGAAGCGCCTCGATATTCATAATTTCATTTGCTATAACACTAGTGTTTGCCATAATGGTCATTAGCCATTAAAGTAATCGTTCGATATAACCGTAAAATTTTCAGAATAATTTAAATAGTTTAGTATAGAGCCCTAGGTATATATAAGTAGGTAAAGTTAGATTTGATTTATAACAACCCTGTGAGAAGTTAACAAATTCTGAGAAAAACGACTGGCAAATGCTTATGGCAAACATTACATTAATAGCAAATACAATTATGAATTAACTTAGTAACCCGTTTATCATTTAAAGTGCATTTCAATCAATCTAGAGACTGGCTTGATTCAGCTGAATTAAGACCGAAGTAATAACTAGCAGTGACACGGAAAATGAAATTTCATGTTCTCTGCATACCTATTAAAATAGTTTTAACTGATCAACCATTGTGGGTCACTATTAAAACGCCAAGCTTAGCAATAGCAGGTGTCGCTCCGTCTATTTGCCACCTGTCCAACATACTCATTATAAATTAATTAATTCATTGATCGTTATAATTAATTACAACTTATTCTTTATGCGGGAACGAAGGCAACCACGCTTGGATAGGTTTTCTAAAATTAAATTACAAATAACAAAAAAAAACTAGCAATTTAAAAAATACTAAATGCATATTTAATGTGACAAACTGTTATCAAATTTTATATTAACTATATTTGCTCTGTGTCATAATCTATTACAAAAATAACGCCTTTATAGTATGTCTTGTCTTTGTAAACGTATGTTACCTATCCGTAGCCTTCCCAAACAACGAAACTAAAATCGAATGCCTCAATTAAGACCGATCTCAATTCATAATTCAAAACGGAATAGGTTAAAAAGCGTTCCAAGTTCAAAAACATAAATCAAAAGCGTAAATGAGTCAAAACGGACGAAGCACCAAACCCTGCTCTCTCTGGGCTCGCCTACTCTGTCGACTGTGTTTGTTTTGCGGGCGAGAAGTTTGCTCAACCTATTATTACTGTCTCGTTATACTTTTTAACCAGCCAGCGGTTGCCAACATTCGGCTTTGAAACTTCTTTAAAAACTGCAGGTAGTTGAGTGCGGCGGATTTAAGTGTGCTTGGGAATTAAGAAAGTACAGCATAGGGAAGGCAGACGCTTGCCATTTTTCCGCGGCGTACTAAACAGAAAGAGATGGAATAGAAAGGTCACATTGGGTCAAAAAATCGCTTCTATAAGTTTTAATTGCTATTTATCAAGCTTTCGTCTTCATAATTTACCTGCCTACTTGATATTTTTTCTATTAACCTCGTTCGCTTAAAAACATGTAGAAGAAAGTCGCGCCGAAATTCTTAGTAAGACTTGTTATTGTTAAAAACAAAACAGATTTTACGCATACTTTAAGATAAACTGTTAAACTAATAAATACTATGTAACGTATACTCAACTCAAGGTGAATCGTGGCGTATGGAATTCTATTTTCTTATCAAAGTAGATCATTGCTTGAACTTGTGTTTAATTGCCAGTATCTAAATATAGCTCTGTCCACCATAATATCACTTAGAATAGGATTTTATGAAGCCCAGTAATTATCCATGTTCGTTTAATAATACATCTTCGTATATTTATGTATTAATTGCTTGTCATGCGGGAACTAATGTACGTCTATTATACTATTAAGGAAGGATTTTTTTTCATGTTTATGAGATAGTCAAAAATACACAGCAGTCTGTACGTAATAATACATATTTCATAGTAGGGGTTTTTTTTCAATAATGCATCACAATCTTAGAAGACTATTCATATGGGTTGTGTCAGTCTAGTTAGTATCAAAGTATATGAAAATAGTACTAGTTCAGGCGTGACATTGAAATGGATCCTGTCTGAATCTTTCAAGTTTAAATGTGGAACCAAAGGTTTTAGATCCGCGCCGTCCATATCAACGGCGCAGGCGCCGGCGGCGCGGGCGCTGCTCGAAAAAACGTGTTATTATTATTAATAATCTCTCTTATTCAACTTCTTCGGTGCTCAGTATTGGCCGTTTTGCAACAGTTCGTTCTTAGAAAGAGACCTCCATGTAAAAATTCGTATTAATCATTGGTTTACATTTTAAAATATGTTTTGGCTCGGTACGTATAATATTCATATTATTGACTGACAACTTGCTTCTGCACTTACGGTAGTCAAGGTCAGCTAAAATATCAGTACTCAGTATTACCAACACAAACCTAACGGTGCATCTGATCCTGCTGGTTGATTAGGTAACGTACTTACTTAAAAAGTAAAAGTAAGAGTTAACTCGAAAATATTACGTAATTAGAGTCACCCCCTGATAGTAAAAGCAAAATCTGGGTTGCCCGGATTACATGGAATTACTAAGTACAGTACGAGTACTAGGGTGTTTTAATTTTAAGCTCCAAAACCTTAATACGAGTATCATCACATTGGTGTAACATGAACAAGTTTATATGCACAGAAATAACGCAATAGACAGGAACGCAAAAGTATCATAATATGTTGCACTACTGTTGCGCTTAATTTAATTAAATTTATAAAAAAAAATGAGCTTTCTTATATAAGACTCCTACATTATTTAACAGAAGGCACAATTCCTACCTAGAATCCGGAACTTAAAGCGATAATTTTCTTCTAATCTTGTTTGATAACCCAAAGAATCTTGGCTGCTAACATTAGAGAACGCCACTCTTCCCAATTCTGCGCCTTCACGCCAGTTGGGTGGCTCGAAAGGAATTACCCTTTCGGCTTCTTCGAGTACTTTTTCACGCTAGGTATCTGGGACGAGATGGCCTACCGAGCGTTTTCCACTGGGCCGACCCACAAACGCTATCTAGCTATAAAATTAACAAATGATACTCCCTGTAGCGGCTTATGGTGCCCTTTTTCCATAGATTACTAAAGTACTTGTTTCTCCTTTCGTAGGAGCTCATCTATAGCCAAAGTCAACGGATGTTGTCAAAGTTGCTGTGGCCCAACCCGGCCCCTAGTGCGCCCAGAGACCCCCACTCAGACCATTTGGTTAGTAGACATTTTGTTTTATTTTACCTATACAAGTATATCATACCGACCACACGAGGCCATGAGACCAGCGTTTTTAGATTTTGTTTTATTATACCTACAAGTGTTAATATGCGAGGCCACGAGGCCAGCGTTTTTTAAAGTTTTTAGTCACAAATTCTTTCAATCAGTGCGATATTTACTGGAGGTAGAAAATTGTTACTAAAAAAGAACAAAACTAAATCTTTGTTGAACTGTGTAAGAATTAGATACTATTCTAAAGTAGCTTTTTAAACATGCTCAACACGCTATAGAAAGGGAAAGGTTTCTGTACGAATATTTACCTCCCTTTTGTATTAGTAGTCAGATTGAGAGATTAGAGAGAATTTTCTTAAAAATTGTCTAAGCCCCTACTGGTATAAAAAAATACGTTTATAAAAATTGGCCGCATGTCTCATGGTCTATTGTGTCTAAATCGTATCCAACTTTGAATGACCTATGTTTATTTTACAACATTCTTCGACTATCTTCGGTCTAGATTTTTATTTATACCTAACAATGACCCTAGATGAACATTAAGATTATTTCTTTTTTAATGAACATTAAGATCTTGATGAACTTTAAAGTTCGCGCCTAAGCCATCAGTTAATTTAGCAAAGGAAATTAAAAAATAATTACACGAGAACAACCGTCAAAACACGCTGCCCGCCCCCAATAGAGCCTCCAGTTAGTCGTAGGTCGTACAACTTTCGTCAAAAAAATTGATGATCCAAATCATAGCGGCAGATGTTAATGATTCTATTATTTATGGGCTTACGTCTACGGTTTTTGTTTTTTTTTTTCTTGTTTATGCTCGATCGTAAACGAAAGGTTAGTCGACCGTGTTATTTTACGTTTTTGGGATGATTATCTTGAAATATGGCAATGTTATGAGTTAAATTTAATTTTGTGTAACTTGGCGAAATATTGTGGTTGATAATTAGTGTACACCTAGATTCTAACCTTTCATTCATGACCGGAGATTTGGGCCCAGCAGGGGGACGAGGGACGTAATTATACGTCCCACTCATGTTTTATGGAGGTAGATTCTAGCGTAGGTGTCGTTGTAGGTAATAGGTATAGGTAATCTACCCGTATTTTGTGTCTACAAAAGAGTTCTGCGTGACAGCTACATATTTGGTGAATATAGTGTACCTAGCCAAGCGTTTAATACATAACAATTGATAAATGATACGAATACTGAAAATAAATTGTCATAAATCATTGACTAGGTATTCGATGTTTTGCCTTCTTTTTACTAAAACCAAAATTCACATTGTGGGCGATCAAAATTCGGTAGAAATAATATTTTATAAACTTGTTAACCACCTGCTTTGTGCCGTGGGCTACACAGCAGTTACCGAATCGGTAAAAAAATTGATAGAGATAACATACTAGCATTTATTGGAAATTTTGAATATGGTGACCATGATGCATTTTTTTGTGTTTATTGAACGTTTGAATAGACGATGGTTTTAAAGCTGTCCATGTATGATTAGAATGTTTGAAACTAACTCGTTTAAGTTTCTTAGTTCTATCATTAATTACTTTTCAAATGTAACACATTTTTTCTTAATATTCAATGTCGCTTTGCTTGAAATCGCAAGACGACTAACACTCGAATATGTAATTAACCGAGCGTCTCTGTTTTTGCTTCAATATTTTCTCTACATGTCCCATTTTTCTAGCGATTCTCGTGAAATTTTGGGAGCTGGTTCGATAATTATATACCCTGATACCTTCCATTTTCTATTTCTACTTATAAACGTATATATTTTTAACTAATCTTGGTATTTATTATTAGTGAACGGAACTAAGTCGCACATAATTAAATGTATAAACCTCTTTGAGGTCACTCGACGTTTAAAATGTGTCACAACATTGTGTTTACTCCTAACATACCTACTTTTTTCCAGTTAAAGTCAAAGAACAGGCAAAGTAATATAAAATACCTATTCTAATAGTTACACTGTAACAGTGAAAACATTGTATATAATTGAATAAACCCAATAAATATTGATTGATTGAAACTTCCTTTTCTGTAACCACCGCTTGGCGTTTGACAAGTTAGTAGTGTCAAGTTGCATGGCACGTTCATGGTTTAATCATGTGTAATACAGCGGAGCCGTCACTTGCATCGTGTGGAGTATCGTCTATGATTTGTTCTAAGATAGTACATAAAACGGTGTGACTTTACATATGTATTACTAACTAACATTCACTCGCGACTTCGATCGTGTGAACTGCCGTGTCAACTTTCGTCCTCATTTTTATCACTAGGTATGGGTTATGACTTACGGTCTCGGTGTAAATTTATCGTTTTAAACCAGGTTATGGACTATAGTTATACCTACAAATTACATCTTAATTTATTGTGCCGTTTACTCATAAATAAGCAACATAGGTACATCCAAACGTCCACATTTGCAATATTAAGTAGGATTAGTATGATGAATCATAAGGTTAGCTACTATGCCTAATCCTAAACTATAAAGTACCATAGTTCATTTGATACAGAGAATAAATTAACCGTGATCATATTAAACCCGAGGCAGGAATCAACCATGTCTAGAATAGCGCCCAACCGCCAGGCTACTCGGGCTGCTAGCGCGTCACCGCGCATTTTTGTCAACTTTTGAAAAGTATGATACCATAGAAGGACTAATAATACTTTCAGTTAGTTTTTTACAGATAATCGTGCACACTTAGACCTATTTGTTTAAATTACTAATATAGGAGTTCTCCGTATATGTACGAGTAGTATAATAATAACTTATTTATTAAAGTAATAATGGCTATAAATTGTTAAATACGTTTGAACCTACTCAGCTGGAAACTAGTAAAGTTGACTTATACAGCGGTAATATGTACTTTTTATCGAAACACGTAAATGGAGATTTTCTCCTTTTATGTACAAATTAATAATGTAATAGTGTACTGTCACAGAACGCAGTATTTATTGAGTTAACATTAGTTAGCATATATTTATTAGACCACCGAGACAATTGAAAACGCTATATTACAATTCAAAATGCCATTGCAATTCATTGTGGTAGCTACGAACGTTAAAAATAAGTTTGAAATAAGACGCAATTAAGGAAACAGCAGAGTAGGTAACTGCATAAATTTTCGACCGCTAGTTAGGACATATCAAGCGCATATCAAGTGTCATTTGTTGAAGCTAAAAATGGGCTAAAAACAAAGGTAATTGGGCATTACCCTGCAGGTCTAAATGTGTAAATTGTTTAAAAATACGTACCAAGAAACCAGAGCTCTTCAATGTCCATATTTTCATTTGTCGGGACACTAGTGTTAAAGTGTTTTTCTTTGAAACCGTGAACCTTTCAGGATAATTCATATAAACTTTGCAAATGTAGAGCCCTGTAGGTTAGGTTAGGTTTGTTTAAACCTGGAAGTTAACAGTTTGTGAGAAAAACGACTTAAAGCAAATGATGATTATAGCAAACGTTACATTTATGGCAATGAAAATTATGGATGTCATTAAAACCCAAAACATAATCATAATACATAGTAAACATAAACGTGAAATTAAAATGACAGATCTCATAAAAAGTCCTGATTTAAATTATAAAATGAGGTCACTCTACACGGCCCCAGGCGCCAATGGTCATCTCACCAAGGTGTCTGCAGCCTAATTATATGGAAGAAGAACACCTCACAAACTCAAATATTTGACCATCTCGCCTATTCACAAATTAGCACCTTACTACCCGGAGATACGATACACTCTTTGATAATCACCTGTCAAGAAAAAAAAGGTAACTCGATCAAGAGAAGCCAATTTAAATTCTGTGCAGCGGCATGAAGGTTTATTCTACGTTGACGGTGAAAAAGAGTCGATGTAGAAAAAACGTAGAGTCGAGAATTAGCGTAAAAACGAAGTTAATTACGATATGATTAGGGGTTTGTTTCACAAAACTAACAAGCGTTTGTATTTAATTATGGCAATAAATAGTTATATTGTCGTTAGACAGCTGTCGGTATGAAATAGGTCCGTTTTCTGTTTGTTTAAATGATCATACTTTTCTATGACATGTGCGCTCATCATTCAAAGTTTTTCTGGTATCTTGTAATTCGATTTAGTTTCCGATGGACTATCATTTGCAGACATGTTCATAGTTATATGTTTTGTAATTAGATATTTTTTTTATAATTACGGGCGTTGTGGATTTCCGGTGTTCAGTCGAACAGCACGAGCGAGTTATTGAAGTTTGATTTATTAAATTGCTTTTATAATTGATATTTCATCCATACGTCAATACTTATTGAATGTTGTATCACGAGATGAGAGGATTAGGCCAGTTAAATAATACTGGTATTCTCGTAAGAAAATGGAGGTTTGTTATCAAAATTATGTAGGTCAGTCAGCTGCAGAGAATCCTCACCCCCTGCATACAAACATCAGGAGTTTGTCACGTTTTTCACGTTGCAGCTGACTGTACATTTATTGCGTTCGCCAATTCTATAGGTAACGTAATGGGTGCCCCCACACCGCACTGACTGTTATAGTTATATAGCCTTAGCCTTATCCTTGGAACACTATGTTAATAGTGTATAATAGGTCGATTCACAAGAGCTGGCGCGGAATGTCTATGAAATTATTGACAGTTTCATACATTTTCCGCGACAGCTCTTGTGAATCGACCTATAACAAGGATAAGGCTAAGTAACACTCTGATGTTGAAGAGAGATAGTTGTTGTTATATGTATAACATAACAGCCAGTGTGGGAGCACCATAACGGAACGAGGATATCTATAGGTAGGTATATTTTTCTCCGCTAACCAGTGCCACTGAAATTGAAATTCATGTGCTTGATTATCCCTTTTTCGAATACAGGCTTGTATTTATATGAACCCAAAGATTGCCTGATGGAAGAGATGGTTCTTTAGCGATAAAACCGCCTGTGTTCATTTTTCTTCTAGTTACATCTTATATGAGGCAGGCCGTATGTATTTATTTATGTTTGTTTGTCTCGTTGTAGTACAGTCAGCATCAAAAGTTGCTACGCATATGAATGGGCCAAGAGCTCTTATTCCCTTGTAATAAAGACTTGATTTCTTCAAATGTGTATAAAGTGTTTAAATTATTTCACAATCCCTAAGGTTAACTCCATTTGGCTTCTAAGACTATCTATTTACTCCAACTAATGCACTTTAAAGGCTAAAATTTCACCAACTTTAAAGTCAGCTCATCAATCACGGGCCAATCAATTATCTCCCCTTTTCCCCTTTCGACTCGTCCCCGTATCGCCGCGTACAGGTCTATTTTTCTTTATCGCTTCCGATTTCAAGCACATCTCAATAGGTTTTTGCGCGCTCACCGTGTGGTGTCGGGGTGGAACAACCACCCCCTTTATTTTCCATGATGGTCGTAGAAGTTGACTATGTGAGTAGTGAATGGGGTTGAATTGTGTTGTAGGCATGGGGTCAGCGGACTATGACTTAAATATCATATTTTCTTCATGTGCTCTGGTTACCCCACTTGGAAATACACGGCGTGTTTTTGTACCTATTTGCGCTCGCTTCCACGCACATCGATGTTACGCGTCAGAAAGAAAGCGTACTTTCAATTGGGAGACGACAGACTAAACATTATACATCGAAAATGAGAATTAGACTCAAGGGCAAGATCATCATTTTATTAGCATACCCGAAGTGGTACAAACATATCTAAAACACCCACTTCATTTAATCAAAATGTAAGCGCAACAAAACTGTAGTCCGTCTACCCGACAACAGGTGGCGCTGATTATAAAGTTTTATGGCCCCATACTTATAGCTCGTATAAATTATCAGTTACGACCTCCCTTTGTGTGGAGACGGCTTTTACGACACTAATACTTCGATGAAGGTAGATTATTTGTTAGTTTATGTCTTGAGAATGGTTTGAATCTATTTGTGCATTGTACTCAATGAACAAATAGATTTGTAACGATGTAAATAATTAAATATGCAGTGTTAATAAATTTGGTAGGTTTATATACTTTTCTAACCTCACCTAACCTAACAATAGTGGCTGCATTGTAGAAATACATGTTTAACACTACTAGATTTAAAATAATTGGGTAGGTGAGATTTAAGCTTAATTTTGGAACCCAAATAAAACCAAACCACTACGCGTTGTTTTTATCCTCAATATTTAACTTTCATCCACTTATTCTCAACTAAAACATGCACTATTTAAATGAAGTATGCTTTAAAATGTGGAACAACCACAAAGACAGTGGCGCCCTTTGCAATTACGTCTCCCATCAGAACTAACGCCGACCGATGTAAAAGAACCCTCGCTTTAAAGTAAGTCTTCCCGATGAGAGCTCTGCGTAAATTGGTTTAGTAATAATGGATGATTTTATACTTGAGCTAGGAGTATAAAAGGTTTTATAGTTTAAAACCATCACTTTACAATAGAGTTTCCTATGAGCTAGGGATGGTGGTATGATCGATGTTGTCTTGAAAGCAGTCGCGTTAAAGTCTAATTTTGATTGATGCAATTTCAAAAAAGGTTTGCTGTTTTTCAATTAATATGGCTTGTGTGATAAAAGTATGTGTAAATACTCTAACTTTATGGCAGCGCCATCTTTCGCGTCAACTTTGAACTGAACGTTATAATCTTATGCTTCATAATTAGAACTCTAGGTATGAAACTGCAATTACATTTATAATGAACTACGCGTATTTCCTTAGAAATCGCTGTCTAATGCAGCATATTATCCGAGAAACACTTTTAATCGACCTTTTCGCACATAATAACAAAACAGCTCTCTGTCTACATAACTTTACTACAACATTCTAAAACGACTTACGAACCGTGAACAATAAACGTCTATACACCCTTTAACTTATAATGCAAAACTGAAATTGTTGACCCGCGCATTGCTACTTGATAAAAACCTTTAAGTCTTTGTACTAAAGTCTTCAGCAATTGCTCTTTGAGTTAATTAAATGTTTCTCACACATTTAAGTAATTATCTACTTGTTCTGTCAACTTTAAGACACTTTTACACGCACGGTATGAAATTGTTACATTCCAAACTAGTCTGGAATTATAATTGGTAAGGTCTATGGCGTGGAACCTTATACTTATAGTTATATATTAGGAGAAGTATGTGTTTGTTTCTTCTATTCCGCTTCGTCATAGTTGTAGCGATACTGGGAAATTACATAGATAATTCCACGGAACAGGACATAGATTGCAGTTAATTATAGTAGATAATTATGAATTATCTTATCCGTCTCTTTACCTTTACCTTCAACCTGTCATTAGGTATTTGAAGTTAGCCCAACCTTTATATAAAAATAAACATATGTAGGTACGGTCAACTAATTTAATTCCTGGGCCACGGCCACTTCGCACCTTCTCACAGTGGAAATCAACATGAAGGCTGCTTAGAGATCTCATATTATTGTCACTGTGACAAGGTACGAAATGGCCCAGAAAACAAATTGGTTGACGTTAACGCCGTATTTATACTTACTTACTTAGAGTAATTCTACCGGATGACTGGTACCTAATATGGGTGGTCCACGACACCCACGCTTCTGCATCCTAAGCTAAAATGAGAGTCACTACATCAAAACCTTAAAAACTAAAGCCATTCATAAATAAGTATTGACCTAACCATACAGGTTAAAGCTACCTAATGTTAATTGGTTTTGTATGTCGTCGGTATATCGGTTTCCCGGTAACGCGAGCTCGGTACACCTACTGTGTACACAGGCCCTACTTGACACTTCTGTGCGGAGTCTGATTACGGTGCCGGTGTCTTTGAGTTGGTTTATTTACTCCATAAGTGCTAAGAGGCTTTTTACTATAGAACTGACATCTTGTATAGTACCTATACTCACAGAGTCTCAGTTGATGTGTGCAAAAAAATTTGCTATAACATTGTTGATGTTGATGTCCTGACCGATTTCAGCCTCAGCGACTAACCTCAGCGCCTAGATTGGGTATCAACTTAAACATCATGCACTACAGACTGGAGTGCTGCTATTCCAAACTTTTGTGCGCTTCTTAAGTGGCTTACGTATCCGATCTTCTTTGAAAAGGTTACGTGCGCACTGTGAGCAGGTTAATACATTTTATGGACGATTCACACCAAACAGCCGGAGTCGGCGCGCACGCTACCAGATTCAAAGGAATTCGAACCCTCCATACAGAAGTTAGACTTCGTATCCAAACGGTAGTGGCAGAGTCGGCGGCAGCCGACCGGAGCCAACCGGCTCCCCGCAACCCATTGAAATATGAAATCTAACTTCTGTATGGAGGGTTCGAATTCCTTTGACTCTAGTGGGGTGCGCGCCGACTCCAGCCATTCGGTGAGAATCGTCCAAACATTATTTGTACGATGTAACCATTTGGCCTCGTTCAGGAGTCGGCAAACCGCGGCTAAAAGATGGTATTTTTACTGAATTTGACTCTTTGGTCAAAAAGTTTTCCGACGCCTGGCCTAGTTGGTAATGGCCTAATGACTCTGCCCACTAGTGTCTACGAACCCGGTGGTCCTGGGTTTGAATCCTGGTAAGGGGATAAATTGTGTGTGATCCTCATCCACTGTCTACTTGCCGACAGTTATCGTCGGTCCATCGGTCTGGTAGCCTACCCGATGATCGTCTTTGTAACCTAGGCCACCATTTAGTAACCTGTTTTTTCCCTCTCCCATCGTTTTTCTCTCTAAGAGTCATGCCCACCTCCACTTTAGTTGTGTAATATAAATGATAAATACATATTTAATTTTTGCTATCTCATACATGTACTAAATACCAACTCCAACTGACACTTCTTAATATTTAAAACAATTAAAGGCTCATATATTTGTAGGCTATATAATAATCTTTGTGGTGCTACGTAACTAACGTAACCATATCCGGTGTCACACTACAGAGCACCAAAATAATAGAAATGAGCTGAGTGCTTCCATTATTTACTCTATTCTTGTCTGAACTATCCACTAGTATTTATGGTTTCCTGTTTTCTTATAACGATTGACTTACACTCGTTTAATGAATCGTAATGGAAGTAAATAAGTTGTTTACGTAATAACAATTTGAAAATGTTTATATCAAAACATAAAATAAAATGAACCAAAAAGTCCTTTATCTGAGCGAGTCATATATAATACATTACCTGCTTATTTTTTCTGATCAGTAAGAAAAGATCACACGATAAAGTAGCTGCGAGTATCAAAATCTCATAAAGTCTAATCAATATCCGTCTTACTTTATGTGTAATTATAATAAAGCTCATTAATTACTCTACTCATTAACAGATGGCGCCGCTATTAATAACGCCGCGTGAGTGGAAAGGTGCGCGGTGGTTCTAATAAAATTCATAAAGTTTTCAATAAATTGACGCTATGTTAAAAAATACATTTTTCGCGCCTTTCCTGTTACTATTTGTACATATAGTACGTACATTATATGTTTTTTGAATTTTAATCAGACACGTTAAACATGTCAAGTATAGTAAAGTCAATCCTTCGCATCTTAATTTAAGTGCCAATGGAAACTAATTTGAAAATAAGTCGCAGCATTACGAAAGGTTAATTTACCACTAGATAAGGATGAAAATTGGCCTATAGGACATTCTCTTGCAAAAGTGAAGGGATCTTACTTTATCGGTCAGTATTTTACTTGAACTTTCACGCATTAATAAGAATCGGTACGGGAGCCAAAATTTATTTGCATATATGAAAGTATTTTAATGTTATTTACGCTAAATTTGCCAATATGGTGGCATGCAATACTTACTCTCATTTCGATAAAATACCAAAAGCAAGAAAACACGTGGGAGTTATTTTGACCACACAAGCTGTACAGTTATTACTATCACTGCGATTTTGACAAGTGCATATCCAAAACTTAACCTGAATTTAAATACAAATATTTTTATGACGTTTTTTATTTTTATTTACGACGATTTTTATTTACATACTTTCACAGGGCATCCGATTTCCGTATGCAATTATCGTTTTTAGTATAATTCCGCGCAGAAATCTGTACAATCTTATGTGTTTTACCTTAGAGATGGTGACATAATGGTTTGACTCTGTAAGACCTCATCGACAAATCAAAGAGTTTGTTCATGGTAGTGAACATTGCTAAACTTAAAGTCGTTTCTGTAGCCTCCTTATTTTGTGATTTTTCCTTATTCATCGCATGACTAGGGCTATCCCTTACTAATGTTTAAATTATCATTATGACATATGAATTATTTAGTTTGAACGGGTATATTAATTAATACACAGTCCGTTAAACGTTATGTATGTATTTACATAAATAGATAGGTACTTATGAGTTCATTGTATAACGACAAAATATTCATTGTTACCGATATAGTCTACTGTTATCTACATATACATTAATTTTCATATAAAGGTTCCATATTTGAAATCATGACGTGTATGGGTATCATGTATCATAGAAGGTACAATCAGCAACAGGCGGTGCTTGATTCCAGTATATTCATTTAATAGAATCGCTTTGTTGTTGAGTTCGCTTCCAAAATATTATGATTTAAAATTATAGAAACCTTATTTCTGATACCGATGCTTTAAATGCAAACTAATACCTGTACCGAAAAAAAAATTATAATTACGATAAATGATAATTATATATTATAGATATATAATCATCAAACCTGCTCACAAAATTTCACGCGAATGATGTGAGAAATGCGATCTGTAGATGAGCATAGCGTGAAATCCGCCGTTGAAACGAAAGCGTTTTTGCTGAATAAGCTGAAACTGAGACCTAGGTCAATTATAACTCTTTTGTGAGCTCAGAATTGTAGATAACTACAAGAGCTTTTTTATACTCATGCATTTTGGGACACTAAGATCTTATTACAGTTCATTCTGATTACAATCACATGATAACTGTACAGACCACGAAATATCAGTAGATGAACCTATGTTACATCAGAACACATTAAACATACCTAAAGCACGCACAACATCTGCACACATCACACACATATTTGCTGACTGTTTTCTTCTTCCTCGTTCGATCGAGGTTCACCACCGTCTCGAGACTATAACCAGACTACATCAAATAATTATACCACTACCAAACGAGTTAGTCGTATATACAAATTTGAATAAGAGCGACAGATAAAGATAGGTATATCATTTGTTGCCTTTGTCGTAGCTCCACGTATGTTTGGGTCACAACCTCGTCATCATCACCATCATCCTATCGTTATCCCAGTACACTTACATCCTGAAGGATCCCCGGGTCCGCTACCTAACCCAATAATTGGCAAAGGCACTAGTTTTTACGGAAGCGATTGCTATCTGACCTCCTAACCCAAGTGGGAAACTATACCTTATTGGGATTAGGCTTGTCAAGTGAGGGGGCAACTTGACTATTAGAGGTTCTCAAGCCTCCCGAAGGCCTTTAACTTGGCTAAACGACTGCTGTCATAGACAGCAGCCGGGATTAATGGTTTATCGTGCCTGCCAAAGCACAGGGGTGCTCAGTTAGTAACCGCTCAAAGCGGTCACCCATCCAGGAGTTGACCACAACCTCGTATCAAACCCGCCCAAGTGATGTAAGATGTTTATGTTAAGCCTTCAGCCATTTTAAACATATTTTCTTTTCCGTCTCTTGGACGCAAATATATGTCGAGCCTGGATAAGGCGAACACACAGCAGTCCGTCCCCAAATACTGCGTTCATAAGCACTGCAGGTCATATGGACTACACGATGCTTGCTACCCCCTTGATTTCAAACGTTGTCGAGCGTAACGAGATCTAAATGTAATTTTTCATAGAAAAAATAATAGGTAGATAGATGCTTATGTACGAAAAATCATTTGATAATTACCTTAACAGTAGCTTTTCTAGCTTGAAAATAACTTGGGAAAAATCGTCCTTATCCTAACAAGGTTTTATTCTTCCCTCTGGGTTGGAAGGTCAGATGGCAGTCGCTTTTGTAAAAATAGTGCCCGCACCAAATCGGGATTAGGTGCCAAAACGGATCCCTTTACAATACAACGGGAAAACGCTAGGAGAATGAGCGCTGGATTGCCACTGTACCGTTTATATGGATATCCAGTCACGCTGGACTAGCACGAAAATATACTCACATGGCGCAGCAGGGTGGTAGACCTGGCGTAATAGTGAGACTGGCGCTAGCAACTGGATTAGTCTTAGGCTGGGTTGCACCAAACCGCATGTAATCGTAGGCTGTATTCGTTAAAAGTTGAATGTATGGCCAGTTTAACAAGTTTCTATAGGTTGACAGGCGCCATATTTAACGTTGATCGGCCTGTGATCGTAAGTTGGTGCAACCCAGCCTTAATCTTAAGGAGTCTTTACGAGTTGTGCGCGCGAGTGTACCGCGGCACCTGTGTCGGCGACATGAAAGCGCGGCGCGCGGGCGCAAATATTTATTTTAATTTAGACCCCGCCGGCGATTGCTCGTTAATCGCCAATGGTCGGCTCGCGATTGTTTCAGCGTTAGTGACGTCACGGCCGTGACGTCAGCTGAAAACAATATCCGTATGTATGTATGTATTACTTTATTGTACATAAAACACGACAAAACGATAAACAAACAAAAAGTCCGTCCGATCCGTTTGATTAGGAACGATATTACACGCAAGTTTTTTAAGTCCTATTTGTTTTATAGGGTGATCGTCCCAGTACTACTTGACACTCACCTTATTTCCAATCTTAATTTACAAACAATAGAGGTCAATAACTAACTAACTAAACCACTTTAACTATTAGGTATTAAGTTGTCCAACATTGGAACGTTTACCCTAGATCCAATTAGAATAGCACAGCAAGTAATGTGGTAGGCTGCTACCTATACCAAATCGAAGTTCAGATAAAGTGATTAGTAGAATCGAAAATGGATTTAGAAATCACTATAAAATGGGCACTTACACTTATTATTGAATTTCCTTACCAACTAACCCATTTTAATGAGCTCCTAAGAATATTTAAAGTTAATAATTTTACGTAATGAACGAAAGAAAGTCAGGTTTTTTGCAGTTATTAACGATGAACATCCACATATCTCAGATAATGGTATAAGTATATTAACACGACGAAACAAGAATAAGTTAATGCCCTAGAAGATTATTCGTAAGGATCCAAGTTTTCTTCACTGTCTTATAACTTAAAAGTAGCCCTTCTAAATACATGCCGTTCAGCCAACCAATTTGATTTCTAAGCCACTTTGTACCTTGTCACAGTGACAATAATATGAGATCTCTAGTAACTTTCATACAAATTTTCACTGTGATACGAAGTGGCCCTGAAATGAAATTAGTTGACCGTACCTGTGACCGTACACTACCTAGCGATGTATTGAAGAGCAACCTCTTTTACAAATCATTTAATCTTATAACTTAAATGCTAGATTAGATCTTTTTTATACTACGACGGTGGCAAACAAGCTTACTGTCTGCCTGATGGTAAGCAGACACCGTAGCCTATGGACGCTTGTAACTCCAGAGAAGAATCAAAAGCCCGTTGTTCACCCTTTATTGACTTCGGTATTTGCTGTGTTGACAGCTATAGATAGAGGCAGTGCCCTCACTCTCAACACAGCGCATCTTCGGGCGCTCTGGCCACCTTAGGCGACTTCCTAATTTGGCGGGGCGGGAGCGATATGTCATAGGTATTTTGCTCTTTGACGTGAATTTACCGATGTGAGATTTCCTCACTTGACGAAATACTGTCAGTAATACGTTTGCGCAGTAGTAATACCATGCGCAGAAGTGGGGCAGTACTGCATTAGTATCGGTTGACACTGACAGCTGACAGTTTTCTCATATCGTACCGCTCCCGCATCGACAAGTCAGGAAGGCGCCCACCACCAGCGGGCGTATGATGGTTGCCATTTTATCACTTATCGTCATGGATAAGGCACCCGTCGCACTCGCACACTTGTCAGAACGTGACGAACGTCTGACATCATAACCATCATAGACCCAAACCATCATAGTCAACCATCATAACCCATCCATCCATCATATATAGGCCCGCAGAAATACATGCAGCACCACATAACTATAACTGCAGATCAAGTAATGGTGTTATTATGGCTGGTTCCTTGTGTTGTTGGAGGCACACTAGACTTGTGCGTGCTCGTTCACTGCAGTAGATCGCTGTAAACAATCGCGCAAATGTACTAGTTCGATCTTTCAGTTCATTTAGTTCACTGGTACACTACAGATTCTATCTAAGCGTTGAACGCGGTGGCGTTTCATTCTCGTTTGAGTGTCTCGCTCTTTCTTACTCATTCAGTTTAGTTCAGAGCTAATAAATGTATTACGTGCAGTGTAGTTCGGTCGGTGCGGATATCGGTTAATATACTAAAGAGCAGAACCGAAACGGAATAGTTTGTTCAAGTACAGTAAAAGAATTTCATTCCTTTTAGTTCTTAGTACATACATATACAAAGGACGGACGGACAGAAGCCGCCCAGGGAAGTGCCAGCCACGCTCGTCCAACCAAGCGGCAACCTACTCGCGACCCTAGCGCGGTATATATAGTAGCGCGGTCCATAATCCGGAAAAAAATATTTAAATTCGTTTTTTGGAATTTTATTCCCAACCCGGTAGGACCAGCCTGACAAGTGGCGCCCAATGTACTACGCAAACCAAAGTCACAGACCACCGTTGGAGGTACTGCCCCAGTAGGGCTGAGATAGTATGAGCGAGAAGACGTTCCGCTGCGATGTGCCCTATCTCCCTTAACAATTACAAACTTATCAATATTCGTCCAAAACAAGAGCTCCCAGCGCGTGTGTGCTCCAATATTTGCCCAAGCTTTTTCTGGTAAAAAGGGCATTAGTGAACCCTTCTATTGACTCGGCTAAGGCGGTTTGCGTGTCAACAGCCAACGCAAATATTGGTGGAGCGGCGAGGTAATCTGTCGGCGCGGCCTCTGGTTTTTGTTCTTTTGCACTTTAAGAGCTGCATCGGCTTCCTATTTTGTTCTTTATGTATAGACATAAAAAAATATCGCAGTTTTTTGTAGATACGTTATGCACAGACATATCTGAATATACGTCATTAGTTTTTTTGTGTATCTGAATAAATGTCGCTGTTTATTTTACTTTATGCACCGATACATGTATGTATCTGATTGCATAACTTACTATCACAGACCTAATATGGCGCCGGCAGCTGTCATCTCATAGGAACTATAGTCACACTTGCCATGCAATCAGATTTTAACGAACGCTGCTCACAATAATAGACGGTTTGGTGCAATTCACCCTAAATATCACAGTTGTTTGTATAATGCATAGAAATATCTCACTCAATGTCACTGTTTATTGTACTTAATTCTGAGATATACCTACCGTTCGATATTGGTATGGTCAAGCAATTTGATTTCTGGGCCACTTCGTACCTTGTCAATCTTGTCATAGTGAAAATCAATATGAAAGCTGTTAGAGATCTCATATTATGATCACTGTGACATGGTACGAAGTGGCCCAGAAATCATCATTCTTTTCATTTTTAATTTTAAAAAAAATTGGTTGACCGTACGTCACTCGTGGACCCCGGTGGTGTAGGTGTACCTATTGGGTAAATAAATGACATGCATGCATACGTATGAATGATTTTTGATACTGCTTAGCACTAGACACGTAAAAAGCGAGCTGCTATACAAGTAAATTAGAAATCTCACACAAACGACTATTAGGTGTAATTTCTACAAAACAGTCCTTTATACCAACGTAGTAAAAATGAAAATTGTATTGAAGACTGTGTGTAGAAGTAGAACATTATCCTTGAGCTTAAATTAAATTAATTAAATGTATCTAACATTTGGGTGATCCACTTAATATACGTTACCAACTCACTGTTTCTGCAAATCGTTTTTTTTTTACTGAAAATATGTTATAAAATTATTTAAATTGCTAACAAAGCGACTAATAAGTCAGTTAGTTTATTTTATTCAAGCCGCAAAACGAATTTGGCGCACTTGTTATAAAAATTTCAAGGCTCTTTTAATCGAAGTGCAACACATTGGGAATGAATCTTTTAATCAAGCTCTTCAAACAAACGCCAGATAACAATGCTGACCAATAAAATAGCCTTTGTGTTATTAAAACTTCTCAAGTTACTGCCTTTTAGTATTGCAACTGTTCTCGACACCGATATTCGAAATTCAATCGATACGTCGCTTTGTCGAAATCCCGTCCTTGCTTCGGCGAATTCCAAACATCTTCAATAAAAAACTTTTCCTATGGACGCGAATCACGTTTCAAACCGTTCTGCGAATTAAAATTACAAAAAGCCAGAGCGAGCCAGCATACACTCACAGGTGAGTTGAAACGAGAGGTCGGATATGCGACAACTGCAACGCCCCTGTACGAAGGAATAAAATTCAAAATAAGATTTGAAAGGATCTAAAAGGAAAAACAAACAGTTGGATTGGGTTTCTCTAGGTTGTTAGAGTGAGAGGAGTATGTTTGGTCGGGTGGGTCTTTGAGATATGGAGTTATGCTGTGAATTAGCGAGTGTGGGGCGGCGCGAGATGAGGTATCGAGAATCGGCTGATAAGCATAAAAGAAAAACATTTTACAGTCAATTAATCGATTATTTCATTATTTATTATTAAATCGAAGCGATTGTGTAGGTAATCGTAATCATCATAACTGGACTTGATTATGTAATACGATATTAGTTTCCTTTCTATAAGACAGTTATATTAGAGTTAGGACTAATTAAAAAAAATCCCCACTTCAGCTTCAGCGTGTGGGTATGTTAAGATTCATTCATTTTCTTTACATAACTTTTTATAACATTTAGAACATTATTTTAAACTAACGCGTCATAATAATGAAAGTGCAATGTCCTAGTTTTTTCCAACGTATATCTTGAAGTTGTCAATAATTACTAACAGAAATACAAACAACACCTTTTTCTAAGTTTCGAGACGTGTGTCGCCATCTAGTGGGCGATAGCGTAACTACACACGACTTCGTACTTTGCTAGCAAATGTTGTTGGCCTCATAAATTGTAATCAAACGTGAAAATATTGTACTAACGATATCTTTTAAATAAATTTCACTTTAACTGTACTATCTCAGTAAAGAGTGATGAAAAGAATTACCGACTGCAGTTGGGGTTTAAAACTGACGGAACTGACAGTCTTCTATCATTTTCCTTAGAATGGGAAACACGTTAGAAACACGCAATTTTATAAATCGTACGTTTTTCGGCCTGTCAGTCCACTGAGCATAAAAATCCAATACCACGATCTAGTGAATTTATTACACCAAAAAAATACGAAATCGAGTATTCTCCCTACATCTAACCTGTTGTGTTGTGGGTTGAAGCCAAAACATCTGACTCATTCTTACGTCATCTTAATTAGAGACAACTTCGGTAATTCCTTTATGACCCGTAAGCGCATCGAAAGTCCAGTGAAGTGCCGACACTGGCGCCATCTCTCGCCAGTTAGACGTAATCTAACTAATGGGCTTAGGGATGAGCAAAAGCGTGTCGATAATTTAGTTAATCTGATATTGTGTGTCGATATTTGTCAATTTTTGTAGTAGTATATCGTTATTCCACTCTAGATGAGTAGGTTAATTATAATTTATTATAATTCAGAGGCATGGTTTACTCAACAAGTATCTACTTGTATACATCATGTACTTATAGCCTTCTTACCTATATTAATCTTAATATATTGAAATTGCCATATATACTTACCTACAACTGAAAATCGTGCGTAAGTTTTCCAAAACCTCCAATGAAACACAAGTTATAAACAAATTTGATAAGAACAGATATGTACCTACTTAGTTAAATTAGTTACTTAATTACGTGTGTGTTACACTTTTTTTAGCCCCGTATTCAATTGCTTTAACAAGCACAAATAAGGCAAATTAGATCACAATATAACTAGAAAGTTTACGATTAATAAACTAGTCCCGCAATTCATCATTCCACTAAATCATTCTGACTCGCCTCTAACCGTTCTTAAGAACCGAGTGATTATTTTTAATCGATACTTTAACATCGATAGCGCAGACCACCTCGCCGCTCGATTTACATTTTAATACGTTGTCCAACCGTAAAATAAAGAAATTGGACGGATGAGCGTTGTCTTTGAAACGGCTTAAATGCCAAGAACCGTAATGAATACAAGTCATTTTTATCCGGCTGATAAAACTCCAACGATTAAACTCTATCACGATACAGGCTTAATTATTTATATTTTAATGTTGTCTGGATACTCGTCAGTCGCCGGTTCGTTAGAGAAAAAAGTTATGTCATTTTGTCGGTGGTCTATGATACTATGGTGCGATGTTGAATAGAGTTATTATAGACTATGGTCCGTTTATTTGTAGGATTAAAACTACTAAAATGTCGTTATAAGTTTATTTTCTGCTTATGCTATTTTTACTAACAAAATTAGTTTTAGCGCTTATTTATTTCCACGAGACCTGTTTTTGTTGATAGAAATAACATTTCACTTGCAGCCTAGACCTTAAATGTACTTAAGCACTAATATACCTTAATGTATTGGTAATTGATACATTTCGATCGTAATTTTATATAGAAAACTCCCGTGAGTTTGAGGCATATTAAAATATAATGAAACGGGTCACTCAAGTCTTTAAGGTTGAATATCGCTCGACATGTTTCAGACCGGTTCGCGGTCCTTAATCATGAGTACCTATCGCGGCAGTGCTTCTTTTAGCATGCTTTCATTGCTAAATGAACTGCGATATTCGATCTTAAAGACGTGAGTAACCCATTTTATTATATTTGATCGTCTTTATGACATACATTTACCGTGATATATCTAAAGACATGTCGAGAAGTAATATGACTTAATGTCGAAACTAAGGTTTGCAGTCCCCGGACTAACTTGTTTGAAAAGTCCTGAAACTCCTGGGATTTTCGGGACTTTTCATACAAGTTGGTTCGGGGACTGCAAACCCTAGTAGAAACATCATCCGCTCGTTTCGAGAGTCATGGTCTATGAATTATTTTATTACTTTTTCACACTTAAAACACAAAAATTTTAGATGCGAGGATAAAAACAGGATACTTTACATAACAAAACATCTTCCCGGAATAGGGTGATATGTGTGGACTTTCTTTGGGTACGCGATTATCAAGATATACGATAACTTACAGGCAAAATTTGTCCGTCAAATCCAACCGCCACTGAATAGGCTGAATTCGGCATGCACGAAGTTATTGATGAAGAAATAGACAATCAAATACATTTTTTCCCACCGTCACAGCATACAATAAAAAGAAACGCAACACCGTTTAATCAACGGAAGCCGTAATCAAATGGCTCGTCAAAATTAAAAACAATTTAAACGAATCAAGCAGCGATTTGTATGGGGGAGACGCAATTAGTTAATAAAATGTTTGTTTAATGCAATCACTTGCCCCACTGGACATACGCTGGGTCTTGTTACGTGGACAAAAGTGTCAAATTGATAACACTTTAACATATCTAGTTCTTGATGTTCCGCGGGGCGTATGAAAACGAATAAGGCCGTACGCTTCACGCTGATCTTTGCCATGCCAGATCTGTCCCACTCATGTTTGAAGTGAAATGAGTTTCTTCTCCTAACTAAAAAATAATGCGCACCACCGTATTTTCATTTGTATAAAAGTCGTAAGAATTAATATAATTCAGGAACCAACTTTGGAGTTAACTTTTTTACATACATGCTTTTATATAAATTTATAATATTTCGTAAAAAACAAAAAAAAAAAGAATTGGGGGTTATTTTAATTAGTCGACAGCTCTCTTACCTCGTCACACTCTCGTATTGTTTATAGCTAAAATACTTACTAGTGATCACAGCTGTCAATGATTTTACTAGTATTTTACTTAGTCCGTGGCCATATATGTACATGGTTTTCGGAACGGCACATCTCTATTTTTTGACTATTGAGGTGCTTATAATGTGACGTAGTTTTAGTACCACACCTTTTTTATACCACGTCGGTGGCAAACAAGCGTACGGCCCGTCTGATGGTAAGCGGTCACCGCAGCCTATGGACGCCTGCAACTCCATACTCCATAGTACAGAAAAAGGAAAAAGGGATGCACTTCTGCACTAGGTGTATGTACATATATTGAACTTGCACGCGAAGTGTAGGTACCCGTTTTATGCTCTTAAGTGTAAGTATTACCTATAATAAAGATTAAAGCACAGACATAGGTATTATACCTTTACAACAATAAAAACTAATTTCGAATATAGTTACAAGATGAAAATCACAATATCAAGTATTTTCCAATACAGCAAAAACGAAATCAAAAACCGTTGAATATTGATATATCACGACCTTATACATTAAACAATAAGATCTGTTTTCCGACTTTATTATTCACGGCATGCTTACAGAATACTAATGTATGTTTTGCATACAAACGCATTTTTGCTATGCCTTGTCAAACATAGCACGATTCCGGCTATTTGAATATAGCCCCTATTCGATTGGCTCAAAGTATGTTAATTCCACTCTTTCCTGCCACATACAAGAATGCTCTAGGATACAATGTGTAGATAAGATGTGAATGCGAATTGTGCCTCGTTTTTATGGATATGGACTGCAGGTTTGTGGAATATACTGGACTATTACATATGGCACTTTGCTGCGAAAATCATGTTACGTACTTCTGTCAATAAGTCACTATCATTTATACAGTGTCTAGGTATCAATACTAAGTACCTAGCTAAATTATTATGTATTACGTGAGAAAGTACTTAATTTCTATTCATACGTCAAAAAATAACGATTTTTCTACGTATGCTTTCAACAATAATTGGACTACTAGCGCCACCTAGTGACCAGTAGCAGCACTAAAATACCAACTTACCAACTTCCAACGCCTTCGTGTTCGTATTTTTACATTTGGGAGTTAACATTCGTTTATCTATATTTGACCTGTGTGTTTGTGAGCAAGAGAGGCATTTTAGTTTTATTAATAATGGGGGTAAGTTTAACACCCTAGCATCTTTACACATATCATATTTATACCGTATACTGACATCGGCGTAACCCCGTATTACGGCAAGGCTGGCTCCGCTAATGCACTATAATTTGTGCCCGCCACCATTCATTATGGTAACCACCGAATTCGAGTTTCGGACATATTTAACGTAATACGCGTTGAATATTTTACGGCTAGGCTAGAGGTTAGGTAAAGTGTAGTCGAAATTAGGAATATATGTATAAGGCTGACGCCCCAGCCTATAGACGGAGAGTGTTCTTTGGTAACTTTTTCTTTAAAAGTACTCGGGTACATGCTATATAGATGGGTATAAATATTTTCCTGTGGGCATTGCTGAAGAAATCTATTTGAAAGCCTAGCTTTTAGTTGGACTCTTAGTACGCGTAACCGGCGCCTCTGTTTCTGTAAAATGTACTTCCTACCTAATAAAAAACCGGTCAATGCAAGTCTCACTCCGCACAAATTTTGTTTATAAAATGTTTTTATGATTTGACGGCCTGTTTAGCCTAGTTGGTAGTGACACTGCCTCCGAAGCTAGAGGTCCCGGGTTCGAATCCCGGCCAGGGCATTATTTGTGTATTTAGCACGGATCTTTGTTCTTGGGTCTTGGATGTTTTCTATGTATTTAAGTTTGTATTTATCTATATAAGTATGTATATCGTCGTCTAGTACCCATAGTACAAGCTTTGCTTAGTTTGGGCCTAGGTCGATTTGTGTAAGATTGTCCCCCAATATTTATTTATTATTTATTTATTTATAAAATAACCTCGATAGATATATGCTTATATTTTTCTTATAGTATTTACATGAATATTGAGCATATGTAATAGTTTCAAAATAATCGCTTAATTGTCCGTTAATAATAAGGCCTTTCATATAATACGCCTATATTCCCAAAAGAGGTAGGCAGAGCACATGAAAATTAAGTTTCGGTGCCACTTTTAGCAATCGACATACGTAATCAATATTTGGCGCATATTTTAAATTGTACAATTCATTATGTTTCGTGTCTGTCGCCTGTCGTCTTTAAACACATGTTTTCTAATTAATAGCATCTAATACGGTGACATTACAACCGATCGATAAAATTATAAATGCATATAATTGGTACTAAATTGCGATGCATTGTTACCGGGCAATTAGGGCTAGTTTCCAATAACCGCCACGTAGGCACTAAATAGCGATCGCCTCATGTAACATTCAACAGGGTACGCGATAATCACCTTTAATGACGTGGGGTGCAGTCGTCAATTGTAATGCGGGTATTAAAGAAATATCTGTCTTTTAGATTCATAATACGTTATGATAATGCTTCTTTATCATAGAATACGTTTGAACATCTTGTTGTGTAAAAAATAGTTTGTAATTGATATTCACACATACCTACATAAGCTCACGCCTGTACCGGGTAGGCAGATCTCATGAAATGTAATTTTCAGTGCAATTTGCCTTCAACGCGAATAACGTTTAATGTACTTTAAAACCAGCAGTATTTGTAAACAATTTAATAAGTACCTAAAGCAGAGGCACTCAGCTTCCGCAGATGCGCTGTGTTGGGAGTAAAATATATTTTGTATCTCAGTGACACAGCGAATTAATGAAGGGACGACGACGCTCTATGACTCCTCTAGTGTCGCAAAGGTCCATAGGTTACCTATTTTGTCCGCTCACCATCAGGTGGAAATTTTGCTTATTACACCTTTTTTTTTAAGTATCGCCCCACCTGTATAAATGTACCTAGTGCATCGTAAGTCAAAATAATCGTTCTCCCCTCACCGTTGCAGTGACGAACTAAACACAGCAATTAATTAAAAAAGTAACGTATAATCATTCGATTAAAAAAAGTGTGGAGTCACGTGCTGTTTTTTGCTTTTTTTATGTGCCCAGTTGAGTAGAACGTATGAAGTCGTCAACTTGCGCTTAAAGAAACCGCTGAATAAATAGCTACCTATATATGAAGTGATACCAGAGACAAGCCAATTATATTTTTTGTTATAAGGTGATGTTTTTTACATCGTATGATCAGCCTATCCTTCCCCTACACTGGTAGTCTCTATAAGTAGGTACTGTAGAGTTATAAAATAAATTCCCCTCTTCTAGTAGACATTGATATACTTATGTTTTTATTTTTATTGCATCAGTTATTTATTATTATTATTGCCTTTAATTTGTAAGGTGTACAGTCAACAGCAAAAGTAAATCATTATTTTAGTATATGATTGATAGCACCATATTCAAGGATCAACTATTAAGGAGTTAATCCTTGAAAATGGTATTTGCAACAGTGCCGAAATATCGGAACTCACAAAAACTAATACATGGTAAACACCCCGTTTTTAACAGAAACTCCCCGTTTTTAATTACCATGTTAGCTTGAAATCGAAGGTATATTGTATTGTGTCTATCGGACATAATCCTATAATAGGCACATAGATATACCTACCTACCAATCAAATTTACCCAATTATGATTAACTTTAAATACGTTACCGAAATCAGCTTTCGCCGTATATCTCAGTAAATAAGGCCAATTTTCGTCACAAACTAGCTATATCATTATACATACATTGCGGGGGTAATTACGGTGTACGCCCTCATATCGACCACTTCGTAATAGCACCTGAGCTTCGTGTGCGACCAATTGATCGTAATTTGGCGACGAGTTTAAACCGCAAATTAAATATAAGTGTTGCTGGCGAAATAAAATTGTGGGACATCGATTAAGATGTCGCAAGCCTGTGCCAAAATGGCTGGTTTCTTTTTCGACGGTTCTTTGGCGATGTCAACTGACATCAAAAATATGTAGACACATTTCGCCTTATAACAATGAAATAAGGCGCAATCTTTGACGTCGGCTGTCGAGGAATGAAAAGCCTCATCACGTCCAAAAGGACCTTAACAGCATTGAAGTAAAGTCGAGACTCAGCGATGATTTGTTACTCTTGGATAATGCAAGCAATGTATATTAGATACATTTACATTCGAGTTCGGACTTTATTTCCAAATACACTTAACATAATGCACCTGAATACTCGTATGTTGTTCACCAAGAGAAGGCACGCGACTCTAAACTGACCCATATCATTCTAAATAGAGAGACTTTTAATTCTGAGAAATATTTTATTTCTCTTACAACCTTGACAGACAGTACCGAAAAATAATTCTTATCAGAAGCTTTATAAATCCGGAACACACGTTCGCTAAGTACTTAATTAAGGGGTGGCGTAGGTAACTAAATTTACTTGGTTTCAATGTATACTTTATCACTTCAGCTCCAGCAGGTAGTTGGTATTTAAAATCCACATTTGCTACAGACTAAAATGTATTTCTCTATAATCAATACCTAGTATGTATATCGCCGTTTAGTACCCATAGTACAAGCATCGCTCATTTTGGGACTATTTATTTATTTATTGAGGAGATAACACGGAAAGCATACATTGTATAAACAAAACTTAAAGTAACATTAATGTCATTAAATACAGATGCTTCCATATACGTATCTCACTGAGAACATAAAGTACCACGAGGTAGATTTGAGTAAGATTGTCCCCAATTTTTTTTAATATTATTTATTTATGTTGCCATCTGTTCCAATCATAAGCTGTCCGATCAAGTTCCTAAGCTGTTTGAAGTGTGTTACGCAGACGATCCTGAACTCGATGCACAAGTACCAGCCGCGGTTCCACCTGGTGCGAGCCAACGACATCCTCAAGCTGCCCTACTCCACATTTAGGACCTACGTGTTTAAGGAGACGGAATTCATTGCTGTTACTGCGTACCAGAATGAGAAGGTGAGCTTTCTGCTATGCTATTTACAATGTTCACGTCATCGCTCACCCCTACTATATCTTGATGCCGGGACTCGCATGTACAACACGTATTCGGAGGTCTGAGGCATTGTTTGACATAGGGTGAGGTGCATTGTACAGACTACTAGAATAACATCGCTGTAGTTCAGCGGTAGGCAACAAAAACGGCGTATTCCCTGTAGACAATAAATTGTTCACATTACAGGTACATATTTAATTATATTCCGATCATACGAGTCACATCGCAAAGGCGCTTTATGTGCACAGGTTACTGTATGAGTCCAGCTCCAAAATTAGACTTTAGAAGGTCTTACAACTTTAAATGTGTTCTACAGTAAAGACTGAACCCATACCTGCTAAAAAGTTTTATCTTGATTACACTAACACACAACATATAACATATATTTTCATAACACATATTTTAATATAACGCATATTTTAACATAACATATATTTTAACATAACATATATTTAAACATAACATATATTTTAACATAAAATATATTTTCATAACATATATTTTAACATAGAACATATTTTCAGATAACGCAGCTAAAGATAGACAACAACCCGTTCGCGAAAGGCTTTCGGGATACAGGCGCGGGGAAGAGAGAGAAAAAGTAAGTATCTATCCCTCTCTACATACCTACTGCATAATATTATAGGGTCATGGCTAATGTCCGATCAGCTAATAGTGTGCCAGTTTGTGACCACCTGGATAAGTTGGTGAATAAAATTTTCACGATTCCAATTCAG
The DNA here is from genome assembly GCA_905163555.1 of Notocelia uddmanniana. Lineage (NCBI taxonomy): Eukaryota > Metazoa > Arthropoda > Insecta > Lepidoptera > Tortricidae > Notocelia > Notocelia uddmanniana. The sequence continues at coordinate 8,169,442 of LR991071.1, read as the reverse complement.
ATACAAAATAATATTAATACGGCTCACGGTTTTTTAGTGTCTGTAGAAATGATCGTTCATTGAAAATACCTTATCTTTCAGGTGGTTGCAAACTGACGCTAGTTGCGTAACCGGCGTAATGAACTAATGATAACTTAATAAGTTATTTCACAACAATAAAATATTTTTTTTTTACGTTACCAATAAACAAATCATACGAAAATACTCGGAATATTTATTGTTATGTTTTTGAAATAATACCTGAAAAATAGAATGCAGTTTGACCATAGAAACTTGTGACACCATTAGGCACATTTCCCAACAAACTTTATGCTAACCGAGCGTTTTTCATTTTTCATAAGAAGTTGCTGATTTGACTTGATCAGTGAAATACTTACTGTATTATAAGTTATATTATAACTACAAGTTGTATACAACACACCCATTAAACTTAAATCGAAGATCCGAAAATAGGGAATTTCATTACTAAAAACCCACAAACATATGAATATTGCCGTTGAAAAAACTGAATGAAAATTCAGTAGCTGGACACAAGAGTCTCGACATTTTATAAATATTCGGAGCCAGGCCGGAATGCATCGGTTCACAGTTCGTTAAATAAATTCACCAATTCACGCAGAATACGCTCCAATATAGATGGAGTTAATTTTTTCGGCCAGTAATATGAATACTGGCTTCAACAGGGACCCAGTTCATTACCACTTCCATTACAAACTGGAAACTAAAGTCCCTGGGATAAGTTCACCTTTGTACTCGTACTTCGATCTTTTGTGGTATGCACCACAAGTTAAAACAAATAAAAAAAAACTTAAAAAAGCATAACAACCATATGCTTTAACCTGTTATTGTATACCATAGTGTTTACATACGTACATATTTCACCTGTACTTATGTATCTATTTACTAGTGGCTCTGTGAGCTGGAGACCTTGCAAAAAAAAATCCTTTTTTTACAAGTTCCAAACTTTCCAAAAACTGACTCGACAAAAAAATCTATATAATTATCGAACCTGCTCACAACATTTCACGAGAATCGGTTGAGAAATGCGACCTGTAGAGGAGAACAGACAGACATACAATTTTTTTTTGTCGAAAGCTGAAACGGAGACGCTTCGCTCGCTCGGTCAATAAATAGATACATACAGGTGGAAGTCAATTTTCAACAACATTTACAACAAATACTTCCATTTGTAATAGGAGTTACAATATTGTTACATAAGTATTAAATAGATGCCTGTTATTCTTCTTTCATAGACAAGTCGCGTTCAAAAACATAAATACTGTCATCTAGAACTCAATTTTGCAACCCAACTTTAAGTCTCATTTTCATGCTAACTCCATTTTGGTTATGGGTTTACACTAGAGAATCACTAACTACAACATCGGCTTTGGCATACTCAACCTAATAATTTCTTCTCATATTTTACTGTAGGTATAGGTATAACTCACTCTGGTTTATGAATAAGTTTTTATTGAGTTTAAGTTTTCTAAGTTTGGACAACCACGGTACTGTCGAGGAATTTGATTTAAAATAAATATAAAATAAATAAATATTGGGGGACAATCTTACACAAATCGACCTAGTCCCAAACTACTATGGGTACTAGACAACGATATATATATATATATATATAACACATACAAACACTTATAATACATACTTAAATACATAAAAAACATCCAAGGCCCAAGAACAAATATCCGTATCCGTGCTAAATAGACAAATAATGCCCTGGCCGGGATTCGAACCCGGGACCTCTAGCGGAGTCACTACCAACTAGGCTAAACAGGCCGTCGGCACATGGTTTCTGGGCCACTTCGTACCCTGTCACAGTGAAAATCAATATGAAAGCTGCTAGAGATCTCATATTCTTGTCACTGTGACAAGGTACGAAGTGGCCCAGAAATCAAATTATTCGACTGTACTTTAATCATCGTATAGCTAAATTTAAAAAGCCCATTAATAACACATTATCTATCGTGAGAAAAATCAATGAGGTTTAGATCGAGCTTAGTCTATCTATTAGATAAGATAAACAAGCGAGGGGACTCATACTAGAAAACACAATTACGCTAACAGCTATTCAATTATTATAAAACGCGGTAGGTGGTAAAGGCCAAGTGTAAGATTAATGAAGGTAAAAACGGGCAGCTTAAGTTAAACAGCTAACTAAATTAGCGTCCTATCTCCGAATCTTGAATTAATTAGTGCAAGCGCCGACATTTCCGAACGCAGCGCTGGCAACACCGGCTCCAAATTCAAATTAAACCAATCCGGCGCCTCCTTATTCGTGTTCCGAGTTTAAACACGGTGGGTAACGGCTCAAAATGGTAAAGTCATTCGACTTGCCGCTTTTTTCAACCGTCTTTAGCGTGCAAGGGAGAAAATTGGATTTCCACGATAAAATCAGCTTTGCTTTTTTTCGCGGCGTAATTTACCCGTAGGATAGGTTCCGCGAACGTATTTGAATTTCGAACGAGAACTCAATTAGCTCTTTTGATGAATAGGTAAATCGAATTATGGGGTTTTTCAGTTTGAGCGAAAATGTGGGTTAACACCGGATCTCTGGTGCCCGCGGGTATTGGGAGCTCTTATTGGGCTTCATTTCAGTGTTTAATTAACACAGAATACTTAGTTAATATTGATCTATTTTTAGCCATTCGATTAATTTAATTTTTTTTAAAGATTTTTTATCACTTTGTATAATTACTACCTACCTATCTAACTTTCTAACAAATCATAACTATTCCTCAGTAAAATCAATTCGTTCATACAAATACAGGATGTGGCCTAATAGGTAAATGCGAATAATAAAAAGGATGAGCCGGTTCTATCCCCAGCCCAGCTGATGCAAAAATTCCTAAGTTCTGACAAATTTATATTATTTCTGCAACCGATTCTGACGTCACGAACACGATAGCACAGCTTATGAGTCATCTTTAGTTGTGTTCTAGTTGTGTAGTGGGGTTGTTTGTAGTGTGTTCTTGATGGATCGCCATTTTTACACTGTGATAATATTGTTATATTTCACTTTCAAAATCTAAGTTTATTAATCGTTTCTATAAAACCAGAGTATCTACGCAACCGTTGTCTAATATTAACCATCGTTGATATCGTTACTTATGTAGTAGTAAAATAAGCCCTTTTGAAGACACTCCTCATATAAGAAACAGGTCCTAGACATTGTCTCACGAAATATGAACATAGTTAATGTTTATAAGCTAAAGCAGCAGCTATGCAATAATGCTATTAAGTACCACAAGTCCGGAGTGTCCTCACTACTCCCCAAAATAACTAGAGCCGTTGTAACTACGCGTACGGAGGTCCGACTTAGGTACACTGGTTTTCTTAAAGCCAGTTGGTAAGCATTAGGAATAGCACAGAACAGGTCTGGGAACTTTTATGGTGGTCTATATCATCGATATCTAGTACTAGCGCGGGTCGTTCTCAGTATTTAGGTACAATTATGGTCTGACATGTACCGGTGCTAGTTTCTCTAGAAAAAATACTGCTAATGCTGCAACAAAGTTATAATGTTACGCAGTTTTGCTTAGAAAAACTGCTCTGCTGGCAGGCAAAGAAAGAAACAATGGCGCGAGGAAAAAGCTCTTCGACTCGGAGGCACTGCCGTATTTGGCTGATGAGTTTTATTGTTATTAAAATAAATAACGTATATCCAAATTCTTAACTAATTACAGCGTTTGAGACCATGGTGTTCGAATACCTTAACTGAGTAACTCCGCTTCAAACCGCTTTCATCTCTTTCAAAATCAGAATGACATAGACCTTGAGCTACAACTTACTAATTTTCTGCCAAAAATGTAATTCTTGGTACATTTTTTATTGCCAACTGTACTTTTCTATCGACATACATTAACTACTTGTTGAGACGGTTCGAATGAGACCAAACACGACCGGTTTATCTTGTGTTGTTTAGGAGTTGCTATGGCCAATTTCTGTCTCCATCATCAGTTCGGTGGTGCTATAATATTGCATTGTCACCGAACTTACAATATAGTTACATTACATACATACATATCACCACCACCATATCAGCCCAAAGAAGTGCTGGACAAGGTTTACAGTCAGCAAAAGTAGCTACGAATTTGGAATAAAATTGTAAGTTTTAAATAAAAATAAATAAATAAAAGTTCAAAAGTGTGATATAAGGGAATAAGAGATAAACCACGTAATGGTTTGTTTGTCTCGATGTTCGAGCCATTTGACACCTTCATATGCGTAGCTACTTTTGATGCTGGCTGTACTTATACATGCATACATTGCAAGTTAAATAAAAGCTTGTGTAACTCGGAGTTACAACTTCAGATATCTCGTCTCTATATCGCACTTCTAGTACACGAACCACGGAGGTTACTTACGAACTTTGCTATTCGATTTTTGTGTCGGTGCTGCTAAAGTCTAGGATAATATCGTGATCGAAATATTTACTTAATCTAAATTTCATACTCCTACCCGAACGGCTACATGCAAGGAATCTTTAATTCGCTCACACAACATTTTGCACCGGACGCGCTCATGCCGCAGCTTCCGAATTAGAACGGATGAGCCGGATGCCGGAAGTTCTTTTTTCAAAATGGCCGCCGGCCGGAAGGTCGGGAAACGTGAGCGTTTTGACAAATGCCGCGCTCGAGAAAGGACACATGCCGAGCATATTTCATCGTCCCTTTGTGTTGTCTGTGGTTAGATGGGCGGCCAAGCGCCGTGATGCCCTTTTGCCAAGATGGCTTTATGGATTTTTGAGTTCGGTTATATTCATTGGTTTATTTTTTTAATATTTCCGATTTGTACCTAAGCCAACGGTAGGCAGAATTCCCTTATGAATAGGTACATAATGTTTTTTTGTAATCTTTTTTTTTATCGATAAGGCGTTTTTTTTATACCACGTCGGTGTCACACAAGCTGATGGCCCACCTGATAGTAAGTGGTCACCGTCGCCTATGGACGCTTGTAACACCAGAGGCGTCACTCGCGCGTTGCTGAAACCTTTTCACGACTGTTTTGAAGAGTCCCATGCTGTAGCCCATTGGGAATAGCTCGGCAGGAAGCTCATTCCACAAACACACACAACATTTTGGTTTTGATTCGGGTATCATATTAGGTATAGTTATTTAAGTTTTTTTTAATCACGTAAAGTAGTTTGTTAATTCAGGGCAAAATAATTATGCATTGTGCTTTGGTAACGATTATGTATTGAAACTCTGGTTCTGGGGTCTGGTGGTGGTGAACTAGACCAACAAGAATAAGCACAATCTGAGGTTAAGTATAATCCGCTTATTACAACTTCGCATGTACCGAACGGCTTTAAACAACGCCGAAACTTTAGTATGTAACATTGTAGACTGGTCGAAAGCACCTTACGATAGATATTCATACAAAACATTTTCTAAATGAAACAGTCCGTTTTTGCGACTTTCTGTTACTGGGACGTAATATCACCGGTTTTTTTTATTAATGTCCCTGTATCCTTCTACTGTAGTGAACAAACTTGGGATACAATCTGTCCTTTTGTGGTCGAATTGACGGTAAAAATATAACTTCTTGACCTATAAATTATTTTTCTACAAATTAAATATTGCTCTTATCAATTAAGTGACAAATTAAGAAACCTAGTGGGTAATCTCACCCTAAGCATGGAATCACTTACCACCCTACAAGGCTTACTTTTAACCAATGATTCCCAACTTTACCGAAGATAATCAAATCCCTAAATTCATCATCCAAGCTTTAGGGATAAACTACAGGGCATCAATAAAAAAAGCGAGGGGAACGGTGCGGGATGAAATTTGGTGAAATTACAAGGCGAGCCACCCCTAGAGTTTACATTGTAACGCGAACACCCTAATGCCGACAGTTTAACTTAGGGTTGTCACGTTTTTGTAAGTTTTTAGACCACATGTTTTAACATGTTTTAAGTTGTGTTCAAATTCATGTTTTCCGTGCAATTCAAAATACACATAACCCGCCTAATTCAGTTCGACGACTTCGACGGCGTTTGATGTTGCTCAGGCCTTCTCACGTCCGACGCGTACCTTTGCCTTCTACAGATTCAACAAGCATGCAACAAGCAACAAGCATTTTGACTAAAGTTATGAAACTGACGATTGAAGAGGTATAATTAAGTCAGCATTTCTATATTCACCTCCATTTGGTCCGGTTAAAAACTAACTAACTTTAAGTTATTGATTGAAATAAGCGTTAATTGAAATTATACGGAATTCCGTAGTAAGTTACTAGAACAATGTTATTCTTCATTGATACTTTATTTTACTATTCCAGTTAAGAATAAGATTTATCGGAATAGCAATATAATATTTTTCTAGTAACTTAAAAACTTTAAAATACCCGTCGCCAACCCTATACGCAGGGGTGGCCCAAATTAAATTCTATCAGCGACAATGAGACAAGTTAATACAGCCGACCACGAACGAGACCCTAAAACAATGGGTGTTTGCTGAGTGCCGGCAAATAATTGCAGTATTGTCATGGAAATCATTTTAGCCGCGGTTTTGGAGCGTTTATCCGGTTTTAGACTAGTAAGATTTGTAAGAGTCTGTGTACACGGGCGTTTTAGGCGGTTCGAAGGTTATTATAGTGTATGCATATTCTGATCTGAAGTAATTATTTTTATGGAAATCAACACAGGACATGATAAAGGTACAATCAGGGTTGAGCTAAATTTTTCGATTCCGGTTCGTTACAGCCAAATATCATAATGCCCTTTTACATATCTAACTAAATCTCGAATTGAAAATAAACAATATATTATTATTATTATTTACCGGTCTTTGTGGAAATCTTTAGGGAGGTCTATGTCCAGCAGTGGACATCTTTCGGCTGACTGCTGATCATTTGTAAAAGTGACAAGTATTTGCGGAGATAACAAATTAAGAATTAAACGTACTAGAGATAATAAATTATTACGGCGCTATTATATTATATTACAATTTCATGTTCCTAGTAAAGGGCATCCGTATCAGTTTGTATAATTAGATGTAGGCGTTGGTACAAAAATTACAAGCATTAGATTGAGATGAGATTTTTGATTAATTTATGGCGTATAGGTAAATAACCTGTTGTAAATATTAAAAGTGACGAATCTACGTCCGAACGAATTTAAAAACGAATTCGACTAAGACTTATTCGAAGTACGACTGTACTTAAGTTATTTAGAAAACGAATACGTTTTAGTGATTACTACATATTTTATTTATTTATTTGCTTCAGGCAATAAAAGGCCCATATAAACATATACCTTACAGACTTACATGTTAATAAAATATAATCTTAAAAACTAAAACACATTATTTAGACGGCGTAACAGCGTGACTCTGTTGCGTCGTCATCTCCGGTATAGAACTCGGTAGGTTGCCCCAAAACCGCCGAAACACCCTTCGCCAGAAATCAGCACACGCGATGTAGTGGTGGCCGTTGATTCTACGAACTAGTTGATAAAACGTTCTTCGTTCGTCAACGAACGAAACGTTTTGTTTGACAGACTCAACTAGTTGCCGACTTTCACGTACAAACGTAATTGAAATGGAACGCTAAGCTAATGGCATGGCATGGCAGTATAGTTGAGATCAACATTCCTTTCAACGTCAACGTCACAACGCCCTTAACATTTTCGCCCTTACTCAAAAGAAACGTATCAACTCAATGCCTTTTTCTCTTTAGCAAAAACCTAGTTGACGAAATCAACAAATTTTTCAACTAGTTGACGTTTTCTAAGTTCACGTTTCGTTTCGTTGAAGCGAAAACCGTCAACGACCCGCCACTAACGCGATAGTCCCCTGCAACGGCCGCGGAACGCGCACTGCAATTTTTTTAGCATCAACAGCAATTTACCTACATATAGCCTACTTTAGCAGCGGGTCCTCTATTCATCTTTAGTGATCCTCTTCATATCTACTAACTTTACTAACAAATGCTTTTAATTAACAGCTTATCAAAACTATAAAAATAATAAAAAACCCCAAACCTAAACTATATACTTAATGGTACGTGACAACGTCGCGTAAATAATTCTAAAATGACAGTGTGCACTTTGGGGGTGTCAAACGGTTGACATTTCGGTAATGGGCCGCAACGGACAGGAAAGGTTAATCATCTCCTAATGATAGCGAAACACCCGCAATTTGCCCTTTCGGCGGCGTTTTAGGGTTAAGAAAAAGTATTTTATGTTGAATTGTATTTTTAGGTAGAGTAACACAATTCACAAATTAGGTTCGTTTGAACCTTAGAGCAAACGTAACTGGAGTAATACGTCGTAGTAGCGTACAAAAACGTCTGCCGAATTTTGCGGGGAGATGAAGAAATAACATGACACCTTTAAGGTCCAGTCACACCGCTGCTTAAGAGTCCCCAGTACACTCGGCTGAACTCGATTCTCCATACAGAGAAACTAATTTCCGACATAGATATGCCTGATCCCATTGTGTATACAAAGTTTCATGTTATTCTAGGATGGCGTTTAAAAATGAGAGCGTAACTACGTTTGTATGAAGAACCGAGCTTACTGCGGACTCTTAACGCACCGTAAACGCAGTGACGTGCCTCATGCGTGAGGTGTATAACTCATAAGTTTCTCCCTCGCGTTCACTGCGATTCCGTACCGTTATCGTATTTTGAGCACTGGTGAGGCCGGACCCATCCATTGTCGTTATTGGCGCAGTAGGCACGACAACATGCAGCACCTTAGGTGTTCTTGGCCTTCAAAGGGTTAATAGTGGCTGATATGACTGCTTTATTCATCACACCAATATATTGGAATGTACGAGTATAGTACTCTTTAAGATCTCTTGTACATACAATATAATGCAATAAATGATATGATATGATAGGGTCTCTATTGTTATATCAAAAACATATTGACAAATTATCATTTCGCAAACAATTTTCCGCAAATTTTCATTTGCCAAATTATTATTTTGTTAGCAAGCAAAGTTTTCCCGCTCTTTTATAAAAAAAATACCCTCGCTTTCGTCTTCTAACCTATCCGCGATCCGAGTCGGTTTTGCCACTAAGTTCCTGTATAACACAATAATTTGCTCCCGCTTTCGGCTTCTAACCTATCCGCGATCCGAGTCGGTTTTGCCACTAAGTTCCTGTTCCCTACTGCCTACGTGAAAACTTGAACTTGGCTTTGTGGCTATATTACTATTAGATTCATAGTTGTTATATTACAAGTTCAAGTAATAAGTATGTAGATATTGTTCGATTTGTATTAAACTTTTAACTTGTTTCAGACAAATTCATTTGACAAAATATTTATTGTCTAAAGATTTTCTGCTTTAATGAAGTATTTGGTATAAGGCCAAATTGCCTGAACGTTATTTTCCGTGATAATATTATGTTAAGTAAAAATTTGTCCAAATGAAAATGTGCCTACTAAAATTATTCCAAAGATTGCATTACCAAACGTAACAGTTGCCAAAATTTGTTTGGGTAATGAAATTTTACCAAAATAACTTTGGCAAAACGGCAGGATCCCGATATGATATTCATTATCCTCAAAGTCAAAAATTTATTGCGTATCACATTTTAGATTAGATGGAACAGACGATAAATACAGTACAGGTAAATTACTTTCGAGACGTTTTTGCATCTGTAGTAGTATTTGTATATTTACAGGCACACACGTACACGTTGACGTATTCAAGCTGGCTACAGACGTCACAACTACAAATGCAAAAACGTCTCGAAAGTAAATTATCTGTACATGTGACGCCCAGCAACCCTTCTGCCGTACATATATATTATCATAAGTTTTGTGTTAATACAATTCGCAATGATAACACGAGTAGTCTGTCCGTGTACCGCAGGCAGGCGCTGCTGACGGCGCGCTCGGAGCCCCGCGACGAAGACGACGAACGGCCGCTGGACGTCGGCGGGCCCTCGAGCCCGCCCGCACCGCCCAGCACGCACCACAGCACATGTGAGTAGCCTAATTACTATATCTGACAGCGTCAGAGATATTCATCATGTAACAACGAATATAAATACAATTATAACATCAAGTCTAGAAGTCCTCGACTTCAGCAGGCCTTTTTAAGAACCTTAATCCTCACCTTTTATGCACCTCGTACACAAAAAATTCATAATGTGAGCGTCGATGTATGGGTGTCAGTATTTTTAACTATGCATATTGATTGGAGTATTTTCTCTTGCAGCTTGGTTCAGTTCTGGCGGCGGAGACTCCGGCGCCGAAGAGGCCAACGAGGCTGGCTCCGACTCCTCCTGCTCGGGTGGCGCGCGCGCCTCCTCTCCCCCCGCGGGCCCCTCCCGCCCCTCCCCGGCGCCCGACGTCTCCCTCGGCCCGCCCGTCCAACCGCCCTTACTACCTTACCTCTACCCGCCCTCGCTGTATCCACCGCCCTTCTTCCCGGCTCATCAGATGCCGCCGGGTCTGCTATTTAATCTGCACCCGTTACTACAGCAGTACTCGCTGCCTCCTCCGCCTGCGTTGCCGGCTCCTCCAGTAGGGAAGATGCACAGGTTTGCTCCGTACGCGTTACCTGGTTTGGGATCTGCGTTCGAGCAGGTGGCTCCTCGAGCGAGGAGCTTGAGCTCGTCGCCAGCGCGACCGCGCGTGGGGTCCCCGCCGGCGCGCGCGGCATCCGCCGACCCCCCGCCTGACCCCCCCACCTCCACGGCGACGGGGACGCCCCCATCGGACCTGAAGAGCATCGAGCGCATGGTGAACGGCCTCGATGTGGAGACGCAGGACTGACTCGCGAGCTAGCGTTGTAAATACCGTGTATTTATATCGATGTAGCCGCCGCGCCCGGTGCATGCCATTCGCGACTTCGTCGGACGATTTACGTTCCTGACACTTAAATAGGCGACGGTAATAGGGTGAAAAAAACTTAAGAAATTGTAAAGTTATTTAACATTTTTAAAACACGTTTTATTTGATTCGCTTCTATGTTGAAACGAATTTACTGCAAAGATTTACGTAATTACAAACTAAGTAATTAAATACGTTTAGAGAATTTAGATCAACCAACCAACATGCCACCTGAAATGGTATGCTTGGGAGTTTACTCAGTGTTCTGCGTAATAAAAGTTTGCGAAATGTTGCCAGATTCGCTTCACCGTTTCGTGGAGTAAAAAATAAACTAATCGAATGCATTTGTGAAATTGAGTGAAGGCACTAATGGATGCAGCCGGGAACGCGGCCATTTTGTATCGTTCCTATTTTTTTCTGTCGAGTTCTATTCGGGTCGATATTCGTATACTGAATGTAAATAGTTAAGTTAGGTTGTTAGACACCTGTAAGGTAGTTCAACGTGAACTATGACGCCACGAAGTGTCATGGCGTCAATGATGCGCTTCTTAGAATCCTATGGCAACTAATTTAATGAGTAATTCTTGAAACAAACTGCCGCCATTCTGACACATTTTTCACCTTTCATGAGATAGAAGATATATGACATTTTGGCGTTGTCTAAATATCAATAGAATTATGATTCTGAATATGTTGTTTAATGAAATTGGGAGCTATGAAGCGCACAAAATTATTTATGTTTCATTAATCATTACTGTAGTTCAGTATTTTTGTGGTAAAAATATAATGTCAAAAGTTTCCAAAGTTATCGCCAATAATTTACTTCATTAACAACTTTTTATTCTTGAAAATATCCTGTCTAATGTCTAACTGATCACGGATAATAAGAATAAATTCAAAAAACGCAAAGTAAGATCACTATTGTACTATTAAAACACACGATCATAATATTTGAAAAAAAAAACATGCAATCTATTCAAGAACTTCAAACATCATATTTTTGTCACAAATTATTTGATCTATGCCATTAAATTAACATCGAACACTACACGTAGGTTATTCGACACAATAGGAATCACTAATAGTTTTCCACCGCAATAGCAATAGGATTAATATAGAAACGTTTCGGAGCGATATAGCTCTGCAGTTGTGACATTAGGTATACTTTTTTAAATTATGTTTGTGTGGGAAATGGATGTTAGAAAAGTATCCTCTTTTGGAGGACGTTCCGGACTCCAAAATACACGCTTAAGTACCTAGTTATATTTACATCTAGGTTTTTGGGTCAGTCAACTTTTTCTAGTAGTTAGTCCATCACGTAAGTGACAAGACAAAAGTCTCCTCACTTAAAAGTAAAGTTTCTTTAAAAAAATGTTACAAAACCCGTAATAAAAGGAATTCAAATTATCATATAATATCTAGTTGATTGGCCTTACAACACGTACACATATATTTGTAGAAACAGCATAATTTAGAAGGAAATAAATAGAATTATCTAGTTCATTGATCCACTGGATTGTTAGAATGGATTTATGTATCAATGTGAATTATGTTTGCTTTCTCTGCGTATTTATTTAAGAAAACTGTTAATCTATCTTACTAAAAGTTTTTTTAGGTACCCATTATTTTGATATATAAGTTACAACAAATAATTTGTGCCCATATGAAACTTAATAAATATTTGTGCAATTTTACAATATTGTCACAACTGCAGCCCATAAATTCGCTCATCGGTTCATTTAAAACTCACCCTATAGAGTAATATTAAATACATTGCTTTATTTTGTAAATACATATTGTAAGGTATATATGCGTGTTTACTAATAGACATATTTTGAAAATATGTTTGTCAATTGTGCTGTGAGATTGGCGTGCGTTTAATTGTTGCATTTTTTTGTAAAAAGTACATTGACAATGTCGTTGTAGTAAATTCTAGTGAACAAAAATTTTTATTGCGTTTTTAAAATGTTATCAGTTTTTTTTTATAAAATTTAACAGTATTTTTTTAAACGATTCTGTGTTTTTGCTACATATCTAATTTTTTTTATTGAAAAAATGATTCAAATTGCCTCTTGCCTCCAACAATTGAACGCGCGCAAAAAAAACGATTGATAAAATCTAACTTTAAGTTAAAAAGTTTGTAATATATAGTTGATAACTATTATAGTTAAAAATACAAAATATATTATCTATAAAATGAAAATAATTTTCCATGGAATTCATTAAATTTAAGCATTAATAGTTTATTTCGAGCAGGTTTGTAATATTTTTTTGTAATAACTACTTACAGTATTTCACTCAATAAATGAATTGTTGCGTTGAGCGTTGTTTCAACCAATGAGGAGCCTGTCTTTTGTTACTTCAAAACGCTACTAGCCAATCAGAGCTTGGTAAATACTTTGACGACCAATCAAATGGTCCGATACGCCGCTCACTTCGCTCCTTTCATTTAGTTTGTGCAACACTTTACGTGTAAATTATAACCGGAGATTTGAATGCAATACAATTTGTTATTTTGCCATTTTTTACAAGTTGGGCTTGTGGCGAGGTCTATGAGCAGTTTGTAAGTACAGCTGTAATTGAGAAATTATTCATTAAAATATAATAGATAAATCTATTGACAACATACTCATTGTTTTTTTGATGACAACCCCGATAAGCCAACAAATCTTAACCTAATGATAGCAGTTCAGACAAGTGACCGAACAACCCTTCTGACATTATTTGTATAAAGCGTATAAGGGAGGATCGTGAAGTGTAAGAATGTTCGTTCGTTCATTTGATAAACTCACAGTGTGTAGAATAATGAGACAATGATAGTGATAAAGTAATGACATATAGTACTTTAAAATAATAAACCAAAAACTGCGCTCTACTATACACACACTGCGGCGGGTAGTTTTTGTTTATGCGCTTATTTTTCCCTCGATAACCATTACATCTTGGCATAGGAACCAAGCGTGATCCCAAAATCCACCCTATTTCCCATAAACAAAACCTTCTAATTAACGAAAACAGCATCCGGCCGGTATCGCAAATCGCGGCCACATCTCATACAAACAATTACGCCTGCGCACTATCGCGCAGCATCCGAGGTGTCACGTACGTAATTGGTGCTATCTGATGAGCATTACTCACCTAGTTCGTGGTGTATGCTAAACTAGTTTTTTTGTAAGTACAAGATGCTTAAAAAGATGTAGATATGAAAGTACTTCGAACGAAACTTGTCTCATAAGCACGATCTAGGTTTTTTTATTTTATGATTATACTGCCCAGTGATTGACCCCAGGACCACGTGATAGTAAGTGTGGACCTAAGCCTAAATGCGACTCCCTGGTTTGTCGGCGAGGTGGCAGTACGATATGAGAAAACTATCAGTGGAGTCAGTCAGTTTATCGCTTTTTACTGCGCCTCTACATTTAAATTAGTGCTTCTAGACTGGCGCGGGATGCGCGGAAGCGGGACGATACGAACGATATTACTATTGCGCAAACTTTAGCCCATTGGAAATATCTCGGCAGGGAGCTCATTCCACAACCTAGTTTATTTAGGTTTAGTGAATGAGCAGATGTTGCAAAAGCGATGGAGGTATCTTTGTATACCGCGAAGATGGCAAACAAACACATGACCTTCCTGATGATATGCAGACACCGTGGCCTATTGACGTTTGCGACTCCAGAACAATTGCAAGCGCACTGCTGACCAATTTTTTATTCGAGTATTCGTTGTATTGACAGCTAAAGACAAATGCAGGTGCCTCACTCTCAATCTCAACACAGCGCATATACGCACCTAATAAGCAAACGTACTTACCGGAAAAAAATTATTAAATTGGCCTATCAACTTGTAACTCGTTGCCATTTGTTTAATGCGCCAATCATAGCTTAGGAACATGATAGCACATTATATCTTCGCTGACGGTATAGAAGAACAACTAGAAAAAGATGGTCTACAAAATAACAACTCGAAAATTGACCGTTGTTGTTATAACAAAAAAAAACAATAAATAATTATCAAGTATGTTGGAGACGTGCGCTGCCGCGAAATGTCCGCTAGTATAATGATCTCCAAAAAAACTCATACCTACACGCAAAAGATAAACGATAAGGCACTGTTTTAGAGCTAATTTGATAAATTGCGGAGATACGTCTCATTCATACGAGACCTAGGTGTGTTAGGTGACATCTTTACACGCCGTACATTATGGAAACGGGTTTGAAAGTCCCGCTTCGCTAAAAAAATCTCATCAGTTTTCTGTTCCCGCCAAAGGCGTGTTTCTGCTCAGTGACTGACAGATAGGATGATGTTTGATGACTACCTACATAATAAAAATATATAAGTACCTGGGCAATTTAGTGCGAAATAAAGGGACACATGCAGGAGAAGACCGAGGCTTAGGTACTTTTATAGGTCAATTTAAAGTGAAAGTCAGCATTGTAGTGCAAAAGACTCTAAACAGGAGCGAAGAAAAATAATGCCGTGGCAATGGCAACAACCACCGACAACAACCCGACAAGAGCTCGTCATACTTGCTGTTTAATTATCAGTAGAAACATGTCACACCATCATCATACTTGTATCAGTCGAAAAACGTCCACTGCTGCAGGGGCCTTTCAGCTCGAAGTACGAATTTTTCTATGGAAATGTTAGTTTAACACGTTTGTACCAGATGTCACTGGGTGCTATCTCTATCGCACTTGCATATTGAAGTGCCAGAGATGCAGCGTTCGTGCGGTTTTAGGTCTTACTAAATACACAACGGTGCTACGATCTATGTGGAGTATTTCACTGGTATCTCTATCTCAGTATATATATTGTACTTTGTGCACTGCTGGATAATATAGGCCTCCCAGAAAGAGCGCCATAATGACCCCTCATGCGCCACCACACACTGTTATGTTGGATGACCTTTACCAGGTCTACCCACACTGTGCCTTTCGGAACATATAATTCATATGAAAGCAAGTAAGACGAGGCGAGACATATCTACAATATCTTCATATATAAAACCCAAGAAATAATAGACAGAATTCAGAGGGCGGGAAAATTATTGCAGTAAGTACTTAACCCTTCATTTGGCAATGTATATGAGGATATACAAACTATTTGACTGTCTTTTTGTTTTTGTTTTTTTCTGACTGAAATTGTTTGGACTATTAAGTGCAACCGAGGCTTGAATATGGGGCATTAGCATAGTTAAGGTGTACAAACATCTAAGCTACTTGCTTCATCTATAAAGTTTGATGAAGAAGGCCTATTATTCGGTAGATGAATCCTTGACTGACCCGCTGAGCTTTTTCAGCGGAACTAGTCCCTCTCACTCGTGCTATATGAATTAGAAAGAGGAGGGTGAATTTCGTCCCGCGTCGCGTTGCATAACGGCGTCAATTGTGCTATTATAAAAAAAAATTGATGCAACTGGGATAACAACGATGAGTATCTAGAATTCAAGTTTGATAATACAATGATTGCCCCTTGGCCGTGGTTTACGGTCAAAACGAACCTCGCATACCGCGAAAGATGTCCGATAAGCTGGTGTCGTGGTGCTAAAGTGATAAAGTGCGGAGATACCGCCCATTCATACGAGGGCTGGGTGTGTAATGAGGATAGTGAACCCGCTGACCCAAGGTTGGGATGGTACTGACAATATAATTGTAGCAAGCCACAGTCTTGACGACATTTCCTAACACTAAACAATGATACTTCCTGACAATTAAAACATTGACATGATTTTAACCCTTTGATCGCCGTCATATTTGAATGAAGTGATCACTCAGACACCAAGGTATCAAAAATTGATGTAACCTTTAAACCAATAAACACAATTCATAATAGATTTTTCATGATGACACACGGTCACTTTATAGGTTCTTGGCGTTCAAAGGGTTACATGAACAATTCTATAAAAGTACCTATGCACTTAGAAGTTCAACCAATCCAATAAAAAATGAGCTAGCACAGGTTCTTAGGTATAGTCTAGGAATGAAATGCAAACCAAAGGCAAAGTTCAAATATCATCAACTACTTAGTACTGAAACATTGTGCTAGGGGTCAATTTGAAACATATAGTACGCATTCAAATGTCATTTCTGTGTTTCGAAGCTGTTCTGACATGTTATTTCTGCGCATGAGGAACTGTAAGCACATTGAAATCAATAGGGATGTGAAACGTAAGTCGTGGATTGACCCTCAAGAGGTTAAGAGAAGGCTTAATCTTATGCGGACAGTAGCTATCAGTTATTGTCAGCAAGACGAGGAATAAAAACGTTCGTCACTTTTCGACCTTAACGGCATTAAAATAGAGTCGAAAAGTGACGAACCTTTATTCCTCGACTGTACGTACATTACCACTATTAATTCAACATCCAGCGAAGACGCTATGCTAGACTTTCTTCTAAGCTTTATTTGACGGCTTTAATTTAAGGACGACTTGTTTCGACATTATTCATATAACTTTTTCAACGCTTTGTCAAATACATAAGCTGTCACTCACGCGCCATGATATCGAAATGTCAAATGCGAAGATGAACCCTATAGAAATGCCTGCACATGAATTTACATAGGGTTCATCTTCGCGTTTGTACTTAGGTAAGACTTAGGTTGATGCTGGGTTGCATACCGTGACGGATATCCGATGCGTATGGCGTTGAAACGATGGTGCTGATTAGGTATCCGTTGTTGGCGTTCAAAAGGTTAAAGGAGCGGTGAACATACAATAACGTCAACTGTCAAGATTCCTATGAAATTAAATTTTGATGATACCTAAACATACATCTTATAAATCTTATAATGGACGTTAGATTTAAAACAATCGGCCCTAGGTCGAAACTAGAAATTTAACCACCCAATCTAGATAATTGGTGGGTCGAATTTCGACCTAACAGGGCCATATTCCATAAGAGTTCTTCATACGGTAGATAAGTTTGACATGATTATCTCATTCTAGATTAGGACCGAACGGTTTGGCCGAACCGCGCCTATGTTTACTAAAAGTTTTCGGATCATTTATTATGCAATTTAGTATCTACGAAAGAATGTTGACATTATCAAACACCGATAATAGACTAGTCGTTTGTTTGTGCAATAGGCCCTATGTTTATATTTAATGTGTTTTTCCCTATAAAGCGGAGCCCAAGTTGCAAGTTATGTTTATGATCATGTTTCACGTGATATTTTATGTGATTTTAGCCGTAACTCTCAAGATTTACAACCATAAGACCTATCGTACTAGCTGGGTAGAATTCCATAAAAATATATATTACGAATGTTCTAGCCATATCGAATCACCAACAGATCCCAAGTCCAAACCTAAAACGGTCAAAACACCTCATCAAGTTCATAGTACCTAGGTATTGGACGACGTTCCTAAACGACAGCAGCTAGCTGACACTGATCAATGCAAACAAATGAATATCGGCACGAGTCGAACAACTAAATATGTTCTGCCACGTACTGCGCCTATGTAACACAGTCAACCAAGAGGGACTCTATTCCAAAAGTGGTAGACCCGTTTCTTGGATGATACCTACGAGGACTGTTGTATAATAGTACCTAGACTACGCGGTGTTAAAATTGTTTGTGTATGGACGGACTATTTTTGCGGGAGCTGTTGGCTTTATTAATACTTATTTTGTACCTGTGCACCAGTTTTTGGAAGCGGATCTGAAGGGTTTTTATAATATTCATACTGAGCAAAAGATTGCTTATAACTTATTAAATAGTCAGTTTTGTTTATTTCCGTACTTTAAAATTTCATAATCATCTTCATCGTCAGCCGATAGACGTCCACTGTTGGACATAGGCCTCCCCCAAAGACTACCATAACGACCGTTCATTTCACTGAAAAAAAAAGCTTATAAATTATATATTAAAATTATACACCTTACACGAAACTTATCAAACACATTTGCTTGACATACATATCGTTCAAAACCACTCTGTCACCAATCTGTGTACTTACGTACATTACAAAACTCGCTCACAAATCGAAAGTGCGATAAGGCCCTGTTGCATTCACCCTTGACGATATAATTAATAATTTTGTATGAAAATGAAAAAAAAATGTTTTCTTGAATTTATAAAACCTAAATATGTAATACGTCATTTCTTTAAGTAATATATGAGTATACATGGCTATATGCCTGAAGGAGTGGAAATCAATAAAAACATCCTGTACATCAATAAAACGGAAGTGGCTGTACAGGCTTCTGTCATTGCTCTTTTTGATCGAGAGAAACGAAGGTCTCCGTTTCAGCTTCGGCAAAAATGCTTTTGCATGCCCGGATTTCCGACTGTTCCTGCAAATCGTATATTTCTCAACCGATTCCCGTGAAATTTTATGAGCGGGATAATCAATAATTACGCAGATTTCGAACGTGTGGGTAGATGTCATTTTAAGTAGTGAAAATGACAGATTTAGTGGAAGGGAAGGTTAGTGGCGTTTATGCCGGTGTTTTTATCTACTCAAAGCGGTGTCTATATTTTGTATGTGTCAAAGCAGCTTATAACTAGTGGCTCTCTGAGCTGTAGACTTCGTAAAAAAATATTTTTTTTCGAATTTCAAAGTTTTTAAAAACTGACTCGACAATTTTTTTTTATATAATTATCGAACCTGCTCACAAAATTTCACGAGAATCGGTTGAGAAAAGCGACCTGTAGAGGAGAACATCCGGACAAACAGACATACGAAATATTTTTTGTCGAAAGCTGAAACGGAGACGCTTCGCTCGCTCGTTAAAAAAAACATGTCCATTGCCGCCGAATTATAAATCTATAACGTTCGCTGTGGAATGTATTTATTAATTTTGGGAGGATAATCTTCGTTTAGTTAAGTATTTTCACGCAATCAAAGAGAAAAGTAGAGTGTATAACTCTGGTCTAAAAACCGTATTACCCCTCAAAATATTTGTCCTGTTCATCTCCTGCAAATATAGCTTATTTTAGACTCTATAGTTGACCGAGCGAGCGAAGCGTCTCCGTTTCAGCTTTCGACAAAAATTCTTTCGTATGTCTGTCTGTCTTTCCGGATGTTCTCCTTTACTGGTCGTATTTCCCAAACGATTCTCGTGAAATTTTGTGAGCAGGTTCGATAATTATATTGTTTTTTTTGTCGAGTCAGTTTTTGGAAATAGTGAAATTAAAAAAAAATTGCGAGGTCTACAGTTCACAGAGCCACTAGTTATACAGTCTACTGTTAAATTTATCTCTGCCAAACTACAGTCACTTATGCCAGGCCAATTTTACCGCCCTATTATATTCGCAAATCGCTAAAGAATTTGTCTCCAGCTTTATTTACGACTTAACTCAGTTGTCAATTTTAAATTCAGTGTGAACTGGAATTCGAGACATCCGAATACCATCCCTCGCCAAAAGTGAAAAAATGTCGCCTAACAAGAGATAGGACTTCATTATAATTAATTGGTTTAACTTAGGCTATCGGTCCTCTCTTTCTTACTGATTGTGTGCACGTATGGACCTCCCTTTTGCACCTCGGCCATCACAAATCACTGAAGACAATGAGACAGATGCCCCTTTGCGGTGTTTGCTATTTAAGGTTATTTTTCGCCTCGTATAGTTAAAAGAATAGGACGAATGTGAGCGCTGTGATGACGGAACATGACCTGTAATTAAGAAAATATCTGAGTGGAGAGGAATGTCAGCGATGATGCATTTTGTAAAGAACCATATCGGCTGACCAGCAGGACCTCGTCACATAAACTGGCAACACCTGATGAGGCGCTAGATCGTTAACTCATAGTGCATGTAATATGCCTAAATTAAAGAAAAAAGAACTTTAAATGTGGCCTGGCTGTGTGTGGGCGAGACCCACTCATATATTTTTTAACCCTTTGAACGCCATCATATTTGAATGAAGTGACCACTCCGACGCCAAGGTATAAATTGATGTAACGTTTAAACCAATTAAAACAAATAATAACAATTCATAATTGATTTTTTTCATGATCAAAGTACACCTTCACTCCGACCTTTTTAGTGGTTGTTGGCGTGGTGGGCACGACGACCCACGACTACTTTATAGGCTCTTGGCGTTCAAAGGGCTAATGTAGGTATATGTCATGAGAGAGGTGATAAGAAGGAATCATCTATTGAGGTGTCTTTGGGCATTAGGACATTTACTTAATAAATAGATTACGCAATCGATTACGTATCGCATTTTCACGAATGTTTCTGATTGTTTTCAGGCTTTTACCCTTTTCTCTTAATCGTTTGTTTCTTATGTTCCTTTGTTTCGATACAATTTGATTCACAAGTAGTGAAAGTATTCCACTTGAATACAAACGAAAACAGTGATGGTAAGAGACACTATGATTTTCAATAGTAGGTAGTAGTAGTATGAATAAAATTCGCGTGTGAGTGACGCTGACCCACAGACCATTTAACCCGGGGATTAAGCAGTAGAAAGCGCACCGAGTTTGAGTTGAACTCTATTCCCCTGTAATAAAGGTGACGCCTGGCAATCAGAGTTTTCCAAAATTAAGTCAATAGTTAAAATACTTTCAATCTTAATTCAATAGCAATAGAGGTGATCAATGGGTGTCAACTATATATAAGGTACCAAGGTGTCTTACATTGGGACATTTAGGACGTACTACAAACGCCAACACAGTTAACTGACCATTCGTGACCCTTATTATTATTACAACTGGTAGCTCTAAACACACAAAAACAGGCTCGACAAAGAAATTCTATTATCCAACCTGCTCACAAAATTTTACGAGAATCAGTTGAGAAATGCGACCTGTAGAGGAGAACATCTGGACAGACATACGAAAGAATTTTTGTCGAAAGCTGAAACGGAGACGCTTCGCTCGCGTCGCTCGCTCGATCAATGAGAATAAAGTGCATGAACGAACGGTCAGTTAAAGTTAGTGTTGGCGATGGTACGAGTATGTTGTACAATAGTTAACATACGTAGGTATGATTTTTCAGACACCGTTAGGTACTTTCTTTATTTGTGCGATACAGATACCTACAAAACGCACACTTAATGCTTTTTTAAGGCATACTAAAAGGTTCATCAACCCAAAAATTTTAAACCAAAAACGACAGAGGTGCTTTGTAGCTTTAATGCACATATATCATTTCAATCCTGGGAACGTATAATTACTTAACGCAGTGCCTAATTGCTGAAATCAGGGAAAGGAAGCGAAAGAACGGTGGGATTGATTACAAGAGTTCCCTCCGATATATCAACAGAGGCCTCGTATGTTAACGTTTTTACTGGGAGAGCCTTATTCTGAGGTTAAGCTAAAGGTCTTCGCATACTATATCGACTTCACACCACTACAGCACCAACTCAACTCAAATACGAGTACCTATGTATGACGCGAGTGTACGACACGTGGACATATGAGGCATAAATTTCAATATTTAGCTTTAAAATCGAGTGGTTGTTGACTTGTTATAGTGTGCGAAGACCTTTATGTGTACTTATTATCATGGTGAAAATCAAAAAAAGTATACAGTAAAAAAAATATTTTTTTGTCCAGTATAATTATTTTTGGGCTTGGTCTTACTCAGAATCGTTCATGCATTTCAACCTCATACAAGAAAAAAGTTTCCAAACTTGTGCATGTAAAAATATTTTTCTGTTTCGTTACGTTCATAGAAATAAAACAAATATTCATACTAAAATGTGACGAAACTGAGATGAAGATTTTGGTCATTTTTTCTTTTATGAGTCTCGAATTTATGAACGAGTCTGAGTAAGATAAGCCCGAAAAATCAATTCTCTGAAGAAAAAAAAAATGTACACTTGTTTTGATTTTCACCAAGTTCCTTAACTTCCTTTCTTCTAGAGAAATACGCCGGCCGTTGCGTTTGCTGTCATAGAAAACGGGCCGGCCCGGACACGGAACGGCCTACTGTGAATCATCCTTTACAACGCTCACCTATTTATGTATGTATGAATTGACACGTATCTTGACGTGAGATGGAGCGCTCGTAGCATAGCGGCGCCCGCGTTCCGCGTGCGGTATGTGAGGCTATTAAGCAACATCAATGATTTCAGAATAAGCCTGCGGCTACAATCCGTTTCAATTGCAGCTCCCACAAAAAAATGACAGTTATTTGAACGTTTTGGCACAACGAATTGCACAAACGCAAAAACTTATGAATTTTTGGACATTTTCGCCGCCGAGCGAGGCGCCGTAGAATTTTAACGAATGTTCATTGACGAGAACGCCGGGTTTTTTCCCATTTAGGGAGTTTTTCTCGAGTAACTGTGAGCTGTGGCTGCCCCTGTATGTTATGCTGGATATTAGGGTTTTTGTTGGTGGGAATGAGTTGTTCAAACAGCTTGAATCTTCGGTGTTGAAGGGGAGATATGATAACACAAACATTTATTTCATTTTCATTTCATTTATTTGCCATAAATTGTATGTTTACATAAAGAGGTGGTACCATTTTTAATTATGATATGTGTTTGACTCAATACAATTTTACCAAGTTGGTGTAGCATTATCAATAACTTATAACTAAATATCACAGAAAAATTAGACATAGAAAGAAAGGTAACGATTTCAGCTTTACATTAATTTTAACATGATGTACATTATATCTTTGTTGTTGACATTGATGAGAATGATAAGTGAATCAGTTTCAAGGCAATTTCTTTTGCAGAACGTGGACTAGCTGAGTAGACCGTGATCTGGTAATTTCATGTATTATAGGTACTGAGGTATATCGACCGTTTTATCTAATATTAATATTATAAAGAGGTAAAGTCTGTGAGTGTTATGACGTCGTAGCTTTGCTTTGTATGTTATCCTATGTTAGGAAGTAAAGTACAAAGAAGCGTACGGCCTGCCAGGTGGTAAGCAAAACACCTTAGTTAGCCGATAGACGCCTTTGCTACTCCGGAACACTTGACAGCGCGTTAGTGATTCCACGAGCGGGCTGTCAACCCTTTTTTAGGGTTCCGTATTAAACAAGGGACCCTTATAGTTCTATAGGCAAAAATTCTTTTTTTTACCTATCGATAAAAATTCTTAATGTTTCTGTCGTCGTATTTTGTCGGTGTGATTAATATATAAGTATATACCCATACCAAATTACAGCTTTCTGGTAGTAACGGTTACCGAGCTAAGCCGCGGACAAACGGACGGACGGACCGACGAATCCATTCGTTTACGTGATATTAATTTTTAAAGTGCAATTTTTTTTTTAAGTCAAGTGTCCCGGTAAGGGCATTTGTTTCTGTGGTGAGCAGAGACATTTGTTCACGAGACTTGGATGTTTTCTATGTATAAGTATATTATCTATTAAATATGTATATCGTTGTCTAGTACCCATAACACAAGCATTATTGAGCTTACTATGGGACTAGTCTCGTTGTGTAAAAAATAATCTCCTAATATTTATTTATTAATTATGTCAAATATCGGGTGTCCTCTTGTTTCGTAGACAAAAGTTTCATAGAATGTATTGATTCGCAAAATTATTCATTTTATTGAAAGCTTTTTTTCCGAAACCGTTAACTTTTCAGGTCATTTTGTAGAACACATTTAGGTCTACATGAAAAGTAGGTTAGGTTAAGTTAGACCTCCGACCCTTTGTGAAAAAAATACTTTCTATGAAATGAAACTGATGGGAAACATACATTCTGTGAAACTTCTGTCTGCGAAACAAGGTACAACCCGGATATAGAGTAAATATAAGTTTTCGACATTAAAAATCCGCACAAGTCACGCGTGGACAGATACGGAACCATACTTTCCGCGTGGCCCGACACGCACTTGGCCGGTTTTTTTAGACGAGGATTCGTTGTATTCACAGGTCTGTCAAAGTCGCAAATACAAAATCTTTTGCGCACATTCTTTCTCCGATCTACTGACATTTCCTCCTCTAATATTTACTCCACAGCACCATACAGCACAAATATCAAAACAAACAGCACAATCTCACCCAGATGTCATCCCATCTCAGATAACACGTGTCACGTCCGCGCCGAGATCGTGACGACTCCGTCACGACAGACGTGACGACCCGTTGGGCGCGCAGTGCGCGCATCGTTTCACATCATAAAGCACTATGATGGTAGATTAGGTATGTATGCCTTAATAGGTGGCGCTGAGTACCATCGGCGACACAGTTAACTGCTGATTATTCTGAACCTTATCGGAATATATGCTCATGTCTAAATAATCTATACATATTGAAGCTTATATTCAGGGAGGGTACTTACATACGTTCAAAATAATGTACATATTTTTATCCATACTAATACTATAAATGCGAAAGTCACCCGTCTATCTGTCTGTTACCTCTGCACGCTTAAACCGCTAAACCCGTGGTCTAAGGAAACAAGGTCTGCCACTCCGGATCGTGACACAAGCCTACGTCACCGTCGTGTTACCACTTTATAGTAACAAAACGACTCATGAAGGAAATTTTTCTGCCGTAATCATGCAAAATATATTATTTACGCAAATCAAGTGAAACATCAATTAACGTATTAATTTAAAAAACACTCACAGGTATATAGTTATGGGGGTCGGGGAGTGTCATAATACAACACTGGCAATACAGCAACTCACACTTACGCCGGCAGAACCATCAATACAAGTGATGACGTAGGCTTGTGTCACCCACACTACTCAATTTCCCCGGAGTGCTATACCTTGTATTAAACCGATTTAGATGAAATTTGGTGTAGAGATAGTTTGAGTCCCGGGAAAGGACATAGGATAACTTTTATCCCGGGAATCATCCCTTGACAGCAGAAAGGGGGAGGGGGCGGTGAAAGTATGTATGGAGATACGATATAAACGAATTCCAAACAGACGAAGTCGCGGGCAAAAGCTAGTTTATTCATATATGAGCAAAGGTATCTAAATTTGCAACTCAAATTTCATGCCACTCGACGAGTGTCAGGCAGGGGTATTAAATATGAATAATTACACGCTACTAATAACCAAAGGCTGTCTGGAACCTAATTCAGTGCATTCTTTATGAAAACCATTGATCACACCATCCAAAAGACTACTCTGGCAGCATGGGATAATGCCTCATAGTAACCGCTGAACGTCTTAGTTTACTCGTAGACGAATTTTGCCATGACGATTGTTTGAGATCACGAAGGACGTAGGATAAGGTGATAAGGAGGTGGAGTGGAAGTTAGTATGGGAGAGAGTATTAAGCCTGCGCCTGAAATAATTAATAGCAATTATTTCATCTCCATCCTTACATGGCTCGGGAGCCACATAAAAAACAAACGCAAACACAAACATGGCGTAGAGAAGGAGTATTTATGTACATGTTTTCATACTCGCCTGACAGTCCACGTGTTGCGCCGCAGAAACAATTCGAAATTCAAACTGTGATATCCCCGGCCCATCATAAAGATCCCTACATTTATGTCTTTGTTTTCCAAAATCATGAATCAAATACGATATCCAAGGGGTGTGTATCAATATTCTGATGGAATCGCCTCCCTGCGCACAGACAGCTGACAACTCTGAACTAACGTACCTAATACTCGTAGTGCCTGTGGCTAGTCACGACATTTACCTCGGACTTTATGTAACTACAGCATTTAATATTCTGTGAGAAAATCTTGTTGGCCCATTGAACTGACATTCAGATTATAATCTTGTTTAAATTTAAATGTATGAAATCGAACTTGAAATGATAATTTTAAATTAGCTCCCGAATCTTAATAAAAAAAAAATTACGAAAACAATTAAAATTCATGAAATATTGGAAAAAAAAAACAATAAAAAAAACTTGACTCCTATCACGGCTAAGCGGTAAGGTATGCAGGAGGCTGGCGACGTTTTGCCATGATGTATAACAATAATGCTTATACGTTGGGCTGGGTATGCGCCAGATACAATACGACTACAAATATAGCAGAAGAATGATGATGTAACAAGGTATTTTTTCAATTGTTGCTTACTGATTTTATCCAGCATTTACCAGCACTCTTCTGCGCAGACGAAGATGGCCGATGTAGGTAACTTATATTTGTGGTCGTATATCATGCCGTGCCGTGTGTTCACCAGAACGTCGCAAAAGCGCTTTGAAAATATATCAAAGCGCTTGTATATATTTTCAAAGCGCTTATGAAGTTGATGTAGGGCGCTGGTGCCTAAGGTCCCGACACAAACGTGTAGCCACTATCGATGGCGAAATACTGACGCATACTGAGTGACTCGGCTGAGTCGGCAGCAGCACCAGCCCTCATTGAACTTCCAGGAAGGTGGGACCGTCAATGTTTGTACAAAATCGTATTTCTCTAAAATAAAATGGATAATAATAAAGGTTCCGAATAATACTACCCAAATAAAATTCCTGCTGTAACGGGTCACTATAGGTATGTAGAGACTACCAGAGACGTTTTTGTACAGTCGAAGAAACTTATAATATATCAAGATGGTGCCATTAAAAAGTAAAGGTTATTTATTCTTCAATTTAGGGATATCACCTATGAATGTCAATAAACTACCACCGGTTCGAAAGAATAAACCTCAGCCACGAAGAACCGGCGCAAGAAACTCGGTGAGGTGTTATTTTTTCAAAACAATATATATCGTAGAGTTCTATTTTTAAAGCTGTAAATGATGCTAAGTATAAAATCGTAAATATAAAATTACAGTGTCAGCTACTACAAAATTACAATGTCGCAATGCTACAGTAGAAAACCTATTTTTGCGATTCATTACCCGGGCAGGACTCTATCACTATCACTGCCAATGCCAAACATCCCTATCCATGATGTAATCTTGAAATATGCTTTTGAGATAAGTTTTTGTTTTACTACAGACTTGAATTTAGAATTGTTAAGATCAGTAATGTGTTTAGGTTTTTTTATTGTAGAATTTGATACAATTTCCCAAGAAAGACTTTTCCGCCTTTACGAGTCTATAAAATCATTCGTCATTGTGTGAATTGTGTGAAGATGAGTTTTGATGAATTTGACATCTCGCTGTCAAGCTTGCGAGGCGCCAAATACATGAAAACAGACATTCCCTATTAGTTATCAAACAGCTAGGTTAAGTGGACAGGACAGTAGTTATCCCAGTACAGTTTATGTCATCTTTGAAGTTTTGTTGTAATAAATTGTACCGGGATAGACGCCAAATTCAGGAAGCTATTACGGCACGGGTTTTTCACTTCAATAAGTTCAACTCAAAACGAGTCTTTGAACCTATGGCATTGACACGTATTGGGCCTCATAGAAGGCTAAAAGTCACCCAAAGAACCATGGAGTGGGCTTTACTGGGAGTTTCTCTGCGTGATCGCATCCCAAATTAGGCCATCTGCAGCAGAACTAAAGTAACCGATATAGCCCTCTGAATCGCTAAACTTCAGTGGCAGTGGGCGGGGCATATTGCACGTAGAACACATGGCCGTTGAGGCGGAAAGGTTCTCAAGTGGCGACCACGTACAGGAAGTCGTAGCGTGGGTAGACCCCCCACAAGGTGGACTGAGGACCTGGAAAGGGTGGAATCCGGGTGTCCGTTGGATGTGGGTGGTGCAGCACCGGTCATTGTGGCACTCTTTAGGCAGGGCTTAGGTATGTCCAGCCGTCTTCCGGCTGGTCTTTCGGCTTTCGGTTTTAGAGTTCCGTAGTAAACAAGGAACCCTTATTTATAGTTTCACCATGTCCGTCCGTCCGTCCGTTCGTCCGTCAGTCTGTCCGCGGTCAAACAGGATATCCTCTTTGCCGCGGCTTAGCTGAGTAACTGTTACTACTAGAAAGCTGTAATTTGGTATGGGTATACATATCAATCACGCCAACAAAACTGTATAATTAAATGTTGGAAAATTTTTTTTTAGGTTACTTCCCGTACACGTAAAGTGGGGAGCCATTTTTTTCTTTCTAAATCCATCGTTTAACATTAAATAGCCTGTTAAAAAATAAAATGAGCTTTATTTAATTTTTGTTAGAGTCCAGTGTCCTACCAACTAAACGGTTGCTAGTGGGAATGTGAAAAAATCATGGTAGTAGTACTCATAATAAATGTTAAAGGAAAATTATCACAGTTCTAAGTAGACATTACTAATTAACGAGTAACAACCCATCTTAAGAAATGTATTTTGAAAAAGCAAATCTACGTACAATTTCCATCGATTACTCAAGTTATATTGTTAGTTATGTCAAATTTAGTGTAAATATAAGTTTACGATGTTTTAAATCCGCATAATGTCACGGGTGGACGGCTATGGAACCCTACATTGCGCGTGGCCCGACACGCACTTGACAGTTAGAGAGTTGTAAAATTTATTTACTTTTTACCAATAAAGTCTGTATTCTGTATTCTTGAATTATTCGTTCACGTCTCGTCTCACAGACTGCATCAGTTTTTTGTTCAAATTGTATAGGTGCATTACATTGCATATCAAATAGTTTACTTGGAAACTAATCGCTGTGCAATTTAGATAGACATCCTGTTCAAACAATGCTTGTAGTATGTATAATTTATGAGGTATATTTGGAAATTAAAAAAAACTAGGACCACCAAAGTCACATAACATACCAACCTAATTCAGGAGAGGTAGGACATAACAACCCGGACCCGGTTATGTCCCAAAACTACGACCAAGATCACCGGGGGATGGGCAGCAGCATCCCTGGAGTGCGGTGGAGATACTGCGATCGCCAATACGCATGCCAAGCGGGGCGATTATGGCATTTACCTCCTATGAAATTGGGGGAGGCCTATGTTCGGCTGATATAGGGAGGCAGAACGGAATGTCATCTCGCTCATATTGGAGTAGTCCTGCTGGGGAAGTACCTATATCCACCTTACAGAAGACCGCAGTCTCACTGCTTACTCGTAGCTTACTTAGTGGTGGTGTTGTGTTCCTCTTCCTGGTGCCGAGTAAGGTCGCCAGAGCTCCCGAGAATGCTGTGTTGAGTGAGGGACCTGCATATGTCAACACAACGGATTCTCAAGTCAATAATGGGTCGGCAACGTGCTCGCGATTCTTCTGGAGTCGCAAGCGTCCATAGGCTTCGGTGTCTGCTTACCACCAGGCTAGGGCGTAAGCTTGTTTGCCAACGCCGTATGATATCAAAAACGTTTTATGAAAATTAATTATGGAAGTCATTGTGAAAGTCTTTGGGGGATGCCTATGTACAGCAGTGGACGTCCGTCGGCTGATATGATGATGATGATGACATCAAATTATCTTCATTCATCCAATAATGAATTTTCAGCGTATATATATACATACGTCCCACTGCTGGGCACAGGCCATCTTTCATAAATGAAAGGAAACGGGCATTTGTCCCCACGCTAGCCCAGTGCGAGTTGGGGACTTCGCATACATCGTTGAATTTATTACATTATCTTATTTACACTAATTATTACAAGTTTCTTATCACTATCAGTAAATAAATTAGCCGTCTACAGCATAGATTTCAATCCTCGAAGACGCACCAGTTAGTCTAAATTAGACCTTACCGTCATAACAATAAGAACCAGGGCGTGCGTCTAGAATTGAACCAAGTAAGCGCGCGTGTGGGCTGATCTATTTCCGAGCACTCCCGAGAACCGCCGAGAACTGCCGAGCTTCCGTCGCGAGATCACGCAGAGATAGCTCGCGATTAATGGTGCACCTCCTCGTACATTAGTGTGTCTCTAAATGTACTGAGCATTCGATAACACTAGATTTATCAGCAGGAAGTCTCGGCAAAGATAGGGCTACTTATTAAGTAGTTGTAAAATGTACCTACCTACTGTTTTTTTCCGAATCCTAGACCACCTCGTACCGGCATGCTAGCTAACTTGCTAGAGGTATCTGTATGGTGTTCTGTAGTATGAACACCACTGTGTTGGTTTGGACAGCCCAAAGGTTATGTGGAAGAGGTCGCTCTTTAGCGATAATACCGCCTTTAGTTTGCCTCTACTTATTGTAACTACATATGTACTGTAGGTACTTGTATCCTTGAATTGAGGTGTGCAATAATAGTACATTACGATACAAGTGTAGAGAACAGGAAATTCGCAACGAGTGGTGATAAATTGAAACACGACCAAAGGGAGTGTTTTAAATCAACACGAGTTGCGAATTACCTGTTCGCATGTGTATCGTACAAAGTTTTACAGTACATAGGTATGGCTCTTTAAAGTTTCGACATATGCACGTAATCTGCTGATTACCGCACTCGTGCGGTAATGTAGCACCATATGTACTGTAAAAGTACATTACGATACAAGTGCAGAGAACAGGAAATTCGCAACGAGTGGTGATAAATTGAAACACGACCGAAGGGAGTGTTTTAAATCGACACGAGTTGCGAATTACCTGTTCGCACGTGTATCGTACAACGTTTTACAGTACATATGGCTCTTCAAAGTTTCGACATATGCACGTAATCTGCTGATTACCGCACGAGTACCAGAGGAGAGCACCAGAGGTACTGTAAAGAGTATTTTGTATTGTATTGTAGTATACATAGGTAAGTGTTTTGAGGCAGACAGATATTTTTTTGTAGCTAATAAGCAATAGAGTAGTGAAGTTTCAGATTAAAAGAAAGAATTGGTGTTTATACATGGCTCTTTTAATTTTTGTCACTGATGCAGAAGTTACAACAAAGAATATACCCTCCCTAAACTTACCTATACTCTCGTGTCAATCGATCGCAATAGGGAATGCTTGGAGGTAGCACATATACGTATACTGTTACTATAACTATGCAAAGCACCGTGGCTAGTACTCATGGAGTTCCGGGTTGTGATAGAAGCAAGCTGCCAAACGTGCAATAACTTCATGCCATTCCAAATTACCGTGTGCAGCAGTTTCATTCAGAAACCCAAGCGCTGTGACGCAGCCGTGATAAGTAGTTATCCCATCGCTCACTGCACTTTAATAGTGGCTTCAAGGAAGATGTTTAAAGTAAAGGTTTAAACAAATGGCGGATCAAAGTTCGATTTATCACGCATCACGCGCGACAGGCACGGCCCCGCGTCGGCAAAAAACAGAAAGTAATTTTTACTCCAATCAATCACTCCAAAAAACGGGCCATGTTCAACGGGTAATTCGCTAGAATTCCGCAGGAGATTTAGTACCGAGACTCGTGCTAAACCAACGACGATATAATGAGGAGAGGCCGGCTCATTGTCCAGAGCTAAAAAGAGGAGATAAATAACCAAATGAGAATGGAAAAAGGGCAAAAATGGTGAAATAAAGGAAGCTTCAATTGGACAAAGGCGCCGAAGAGGGATAATTCGTCGGGGATATGCACCAATTGTCACTGTTTTGCTCCTTTTGGCGGTGACGGGACGGCGTCGCGAAGGCGCGGGAACGTTATAAAATTCTGGATAACTCTGAAGGGATTAACTCTCTCAGAAATCCACGAGACATAGTCCTTTTTGATCAAGTCTTCCAAATTGTCGCGCCTGTAGCGTTAAACCCTAACCGTTTATTAGCAAATATGCCGAATAGAGCTATAAAATACGGATTTTAGAACAAATTACTGACGAGAGTACGAGTACGTAACTATTTACTAGTAAACTTTGTATGCAAGTGTTTGTTGACAAATCAGCCAAGAAATACAATGTAGGTAGTGTAAATAATAAAATATAATGACTAGGAAACATAGCTAAACTATCAGTATCAGTACTTATTCAAGATGGTTTAGGGTGGATTCGACCAAACAGGGAACATTTATTGTCAACAATTTGTTCCTTATTTACTTCAACTTTTGGATGGGTATGTTTAGAGCAAACAAAGAAACAGAATTCGAATAAACTGACATAACATTTTACTTATGTCCCCATTTCCCCAATCTGTAACAAGAAAAGTAATTTTCGCAAATCCAACAAACACCCGTGACCAATGGAATCTACGAGCGATCAAATAGAAAGCACCGCTTAATATTCCTCACCACCACAGCGATCGCAATAAATGTCCAAATATTTGTCACAAAGCATTTTGGTAAATTCAAATAAAACCGTAACTAAGAGCCCTACTAAATCCCTGGAGATGGGTCAAGCAATACCAATAATAAATTGAATTAAAACTAAACCTTAATACAATTGCATTACGGTTAAAGATCAAGTGACTCATATTTTGAAATAATTCATACTTCCTAGCTACAAATCAGAATGTTCCAAAGTCAAATCTGACACCACAGCTATAGGACATAGTTTCCTCTATCACACACTCATAGACACCTCGTGCCTGCTCTTCAAAATCAGACTGTTTTCTAATGAATTAAGGTTTATTTTTACTCGTCTCTTAGATAAAGTGGACAATTTCTGTATGTTAAGATTCGCGACGGCTAATATTTTGCGGTTATATTGGCCAGTAGATGCCGGATAAGATTTATTCGTGGCGTCACGGTAGGTTTCATATCAAAATTAAATATCTGGGGAGGGGAAGGAATCCGGGTAAAAATGCTATTGACACTTTGGATGTTACGTTTTGTTGACACTAAGTTTCTATACAACTATGTAGCTTGCAATGTTATATGTAGAGATATATTAGCCATCAAATTCTTAGGAATGAGCACGATGCTCACAAGTATCTGAACACAAAATGTTATTAATTATACTTATTAGTTTGCCAATTACTGAGTGCTAGTGCTTGTTTTAATATGGATATTTAGTCAGCACACACGTCATGGATCAATATCAACAATATCAAGTCAGTTTTATATGAATTCAGGTTTACTGGCTACGCGAGAAGGTTCAAAATCAAACGGCAGTTTTAAAAGTCGGTCATTTAAAAAAATTCAAATATAACAAAACAAAACCGTCTAGTGAAGTAAAACAAAAGTTACAGCTGATGTCACAACCCGATGCGACACGAGATAAATCTACTCTCTCTCTAAAGGTTAGCTGGAAGAGATCCCTCAAAGGGGTAAGTTCGCCTTTTATAAACGTCTAAAATTAAGTTTATTTTCTTTTATGTTCCTGATTTTTGCAATAAAGTGTTTACTACTACTACTACTACTTCTAATAATTCCCACAGTAGGTACGACAAGATTCATTAATTGACTAGCGATTTGGCAACAATTTGTGGTAACCTCCTGAAATACAAAAGACTTGGTCCTTCGTACCGGATAGTTTATTTCGAAGTCGCAACCCGACATGAGACGAGAAAAATCGAATACCCTCTCTCTCTCATTTTCAGCGTGCGAGTAGGTATGACAGGTGTCATTGAGTTGCGATTTGGCAGCAATTTGCGTTAACCCTCAGAAATACAAAAGACTTGGTCCTTCGTACCGGATAGTACCTATGTTTCGGCGACCTCAGACGAGGTGAACCGCGGGCGCGGCGCGGTCACGCGTGGTCGCCGAGCGACAATGCGACGGTTTCACGCGCCAGCGGCTGTCGCACCCAGCGGCGACACTTCATCCACCCACACATTACAGACTTATCTATGAGTATATTTGACGACCACTTTGGCTTAGTTAGAGGTCCCGGGTTCGAATCCCGGTCAGGGCATTTATTTGTGTGATGAACACGAATATTTGTTCCTGAGTCTTGGATGTTTTCTATGAATATAAGTATGTATACCGTCGTCTAGTATCCATAGTATAAGCTTGGCTTAGTTTGGGATTAGGTCGATTTGTGTAAGATTGCCCCAAATACCGTTTATTGGTCACAATCATTGTGTACACAAATAGGACATGGTTGGGATCTCCTAGTAAGTATGGGTAATATTTGTGTCAGAAGGTCCCAATATTTATCCTTAAATTATAAATAGTCTAGGTTTCGGAGCAAATCGGCTGTGACAAGCGGACGGCGATGCAGACTGACAGTCACACAAGTGATAGTAGAAAGGTTGGTTCCCTTTTTTTCCTTTTGAGGTACGGAAAGTAGAGAAATTTGAAGTTTAATAAAACGCTTCACAATTTTAAGGGTACGATGGTTTTATTAAAGAAACAAAGTAATTTTTGCGTTTATTGCATGTAGAAGAATGTAAGAGGTAAAACCCCGATTTCTATTAGCTTGAAATTAAATAGTCGATTTGGAGTGATGTTTGAATCTATATTTACCACTTACATACTTAACTACATAAATAAAAAAAAATACGTTAATAACTTTACGAGTATGCTATGAAGGCGCAATTAGTCCTGTACAAGATAGGCGAAGAGAAAATGACAAGAGACGTGTCAGCTCACACGGAAAATGACAATTGTCGAACCAATATTCCTTTTGTCATGTGTTTTTATCTGTTTGTGTTTTGTGTAGGTATTCGTGGTTTTTTTTATAACAGTAAATGATATTTTTATTTAAAAAGATTAGTGTTCTTAACTGATAGGAAGGACCCTTTAAGAATGATGCATATACTCGTAAAATAGTAATAGTAGTCTTCGATTCGTCGCAAACGGATTGTATATAGGGTAGTGGCTCCAGTGAATGAACAAAACACGCGTTGTCGACACATTTTTCCTAAAAATAAGAATCCTGAGACTTTTACTCTGTCTTGTATTTTTTTTTCAGTTGTTAAAATTATTAAAAGAATTATGTAAACATATTTGTCAACTCTAACGCATCAACGACAACGTGTTGGTTGTGTGAAGTAGTCGGTGTTGATGTGTTTTTTCTTTGTATGGGCCAGTATTAAGGAGGCAGGTAAGTCACCTTATGATTCTTGGTACTCTGTACTTGGCATACGTAGTGTTTATGTAATGTGTGAGATTATTTATAGGTTGGGATAGGTTACATAAACTTTTTATGAGATGACCAGTATAATTCTGATGCATTTTATTCCATATTAATCACTGTTCTATAACTGGAACTGTATAACACACGAATCCGGTGAATGAACGGGGGTGTTCATTCACTAGAATTACGGAAATATTAATTTTAAGCGATTTCTAAAACTATACTAAGATTGTAATTACAGAAATGAGACCACAAACAGCTAATAAATCTTGTATAGCCAGTGTTCGAACAGCACTTAAAAATACTTAATAACGTCAACTATGATCGAAAATTAAAGTTCATTCACTCGTTTCTTAATTTCAGTAATTGAACAGTTTAAAACTTAAACTAAATACCGGAAAAACTGGAATAGTTATATAAAATATAAATAATTATTAAATTGGAGCAATTTGTACTCACTGCTAATTCTTAATATATTTTTGTTTCAGCTATATGGAATTAGATACTTAGGAGACTTGAAAAATGTCAAATATTGCTGTGATCAATAGTCATCCGGAATCATGGCTCATAGGATATTCAAACAGTTGGAACTTATCATAAACCTTTTGCGCTTACATCATCATCATCAGCCTGTGTCACTGCTGGACATAGGCCTCTGTCATGGCACGCCACGCCATTGAGCAGTCTGCCCCAACGGCCGACGGTTCTACGACATATTCGACCTGGCCACTGCCACTTCAGCTTGCTAATTCGCCGAGCAATATCGTTCCGGGTGTTGAAACTCATCGAGTCTTCGTGCAAGATGGTTCGTGAAGATCCGGAAATTCGATTCATCGTAGTATGATTATCGAATTAACAGGAATAAAATTGTCCAGATAGACCTACCAGTCGGATGAGGCAGAATTGCTATTCCTTGTAGTTCGACTAGTCGGACCAACAGAAAAAAATGTCCACGTAGTCCGATCAGTCGGACAAAGCAGTCGGACCACGTAGCCACAGGGGTAGATTTAATATCAACAGTTAATTATTAGTTAAAATGACGAATTTATTCGTAAATTAATGTTAATATTTAGCTAAGTAACATACAATAGCTGTGAACCATTTGTTATGAAATATTACTTATTTTATTTTGATTGCAAATATAAATGTGATGATTCTGCTTTGAAGTTTACATGCTAAACACGTTTTTATAATTACTTTTGATTTAATAAAACAAGACATTAAGGTAGTTCATTCACTGGTTTTATTTCGTTCATTTACTTTAATTGAGTTCATTCACTGGGGTTTTGGGCTGTTTTCACATTTTTCAACCTGAAAGGTAACTTTTTTGAAATTGTGCAAATGTATATACCACAAATCTCAAAGTGTGTATACTAACCTTGATATACCAATATAATACCAAGCTAAATAGTTCCTTGAGTGATGCTGATAGTCATCACCTGTATTCAAAAATGTTTTCATAGTAAATTTATTTTTTGAATATGAAATATGTTTAACCGTTCATTGACTGGAGCCACTACCCCAGTAAGTCGTATCAAATTATGTAATATTGTGAAATAACCGGGTAACACATCCAGTTATTTTTGTTCTTGTTAAAAACGGCCTTCAACGGATGCTCTATCATTTGTTATCGTGAAGTATCTGCATAGGTTATCATTATGTCCCTTATTATCTATGAAGTGCTCTCATAAATTGCTATAAAACATCAGTTGCATTCAGTCTGCAAAGGACCTTCACAGTGACTACGTGAACAATGAGTTTCAATAACAAGGTGGTGATAGTGACGGGCGCGAGCTCGGGTATCGGCGCGGCGACGGCGCTGCTGTTCGCCAAGGAGGGCGCCGACGTGGCCCTAGTGGCGCGCACGCAGGCCAAGCTCGCCGCCGTCGCCAAGGATATCGAGGCGCTCGGTAGAAAACCACTCATCATCCAAGCCGACCTCTCCAAGGAAGCCGACGCAGCCACCGTAGTCCCTAAAACGGTAAAACAATTCGGAAAACTGGATGTCCTCGTCAACAACGCCGGGGTGGCTATAGAGGGATCCTTAATGGATGGCACGGCGTTAAAAGCGTACGACGAAGTTATGAGGACTAACGTTCGCGCCGTTGTCCAACTGACGAGTCTCGCGGCACCCCACCTGGCCAAGACTAAGGGTAACGTCATCAATATTTCAAGCGGAGCATCTTTACGACCGACCCGCAATCCAAAATTACTTCCGTACTACGTCTCTAAAGCCGCTTTGGATCATTTCACGAGGAACGCTGCTATGGAGCTGGCGTCTTCAGGAGTCAGAATCAACACTGTAAACCCTGGGCCTGTGGACAACGAGTTCATCAGTAACAACAATCTTGGCGATCCTAAGGCGGTCAGACAGGCGCTGGTTGATTCTACTATCCAAGGTTTCATCACGACCAATGAAGAAATAGGAGGTGTAATTTTGTTCCTTGCTAGTGACAAGGCCAGGAGCGTCACGGGTTCTAACTACGTCATGGACAATGGCTGGACCTTGAAAAACTGAGAAGACTAAGGCGCAGGGGGTAACATGTGGTTATTGGCTTAAACTTTAAGGAAAATATATACTTATGTACATCTTGTTTGTTTATTTATGCCAATCTACGGACAGACCTACAAAAGAAATCGCATAGGTTGTACCTATCCTTTGCCTAGGAACGATATATCACACCACGTTGTTAATAAAATAGTTGTAGCAAATATCATATGCTACTTCGAAAGATCGAACTACTTTTTTCGATACTTACTTTTTAGGCCTTTTCCGTAGCCAAAATGGCTAAAACGGAACCCTTATAGATTCGTCGTGTCTGTCCGTCCGTCCGTCCGCATGTCACAGGCGATTTACTCGGAGACTATGAGCACTACAATTATGAATTTTGGTAGGAAGATGTATGCTATGAACCGCTACAGAAATATGATGTGAAATTACGAATAAAATATTAAACCACCCATGTATGGGGGGCACCCCATACATGTAACAGGGGGTCAATTTTTTTTTCAATGCTCATAGGCGTGGGGGTATCAATGAATAGGTCTTCAGAAATGACATAGAGGTTTCTAAAAAAATGTCACCGCCCTCTAATTTCCAAACCATGAAGTTTAAAATTCTGAAAAAAATCAAAATGAAGTACAATTATAAATACTTTCAACGATTTTTGGTTTGAACAAGATAGTTCTAACAAATTTTGAGTTATTGCTGAAAAATGTCTTGCCCAAACAAAAGGGCGTAAGTGCCGTGACTTCCCTATGAAGATACAACTTTTTTTGATTTACTGTATTGTATAGTGGTTTTAAAATGTAGATTAGAAGGTGTCGGTATGGAACCCTTCTCTGTGCGTGACCCGACACGCACTTGGCCGGTTTTAGAACTTTCTGTTAACAACTTTTTTTACTGGTAGGTAGGTTACATTATGTCAATAGGTGAATGGTGAAAGTTAACGACTCTAGTCGTATATATTTTATTGACCAGACTTTATTTCATTAATGAATTTAATGAAATCAGGTGAAATTATTGAAAAGACCAATAAACGTCCGATTTACATAATCATCATATAGTCCTACGTCCCACTGCTGGGATAGATGAGAAGATCCGATTCACACTACATGGCAATTTTTTAATGAGGCTACTCTACCACCCCCATTGAGATTTTTTTATACTGCGACGGTGAACAACAAGCTTACAGCCTGCCTAATGGTAAGCAGACACCGTCACCTATGGACACTTGTGACTGCAGAAGAACCAAAAGCGCGTTGCCGACCCTTTATTAACCTGAGGATTAGTTATGTTGACAGCTAGAGACAAAGCTAGAGCAAATCCTCAGGAGCTCTGGCGACCTTACTCACCACGAGGAACACAACACCACATACCTACTCGTACCTAAAGAGCAAGTAGTGATATTATTACGAGTAAGGCTGCAGTCCTCTAAAAGGTGGAATGTGAAGAATTGGGATGTTGGCTGATAGCGATAGTGAATAGTCAAATCAGAAACGTTATGAAACGTAAAGAGAGCTCAGTTAGTTTGAAGTTTTTCGGGAAATTGCAACAATTCGACGACCACCTTAGCTTAGTTTGGAAGTGGTTAGAGGCTGCTGGTCCCGGGTTCAAATACCAGTCAGGGCATTTATTTGTGTGATGAACATGAATACGTGTTCCTTTGTCTTGGATGTTTTATGTATCTCTATAAGTATGTATATCGTCGCCTTGTCCCCATTGTACAAGCTTGGTTAGTTTGGGACTAGGTCGATTTGTCTATAAGATTGTTCTAAGATAGTTCTTATTGTGTGTACCTATATATGATTATAAGATTGTTCCACAAATAAAAAAACATTGACGTTACAACTTTTCAATGGTCAAACATCGTCCATTTTTAGGGTTTCATAGCCCAAATCGCAAAACCGAAACCCTTATACTTTCGTCATGTTCGTATGTTTGTCTTTCTGTCTGTCGGTCCATACGAGTATGTCGCAGGCAGTGTACTTTAGCATATACACAAATATCAGAGGCGCCTCTATAGCCCATGTAGCGCCCGTGTGCAAGCCCCTAGTGCCCCCTAGTAAGTGGGGCTCCATCACGAGCGGCGCCCCCTAGGACCGCTGCGGCCGCGTGCAACGCACACCCTGCACCATAGATAAAGACGCCTCTGACAAACATCACAGTTATTTTTGTGTATATTTGGCTGAAACGTCGCGATTTATTATGCAAATTAATTAAATATCTACTCCGCAATATCTAAGCGGGAAGCACTTACTGTTAAGATGTATTGCAGTGTAAATAAACCTTGAGTAATCAAGGGTTTAACTATCATTATCCAGATACGATTAAGTGCTTCATATGCATATGTAGATATAAAGCGACAAGTGCATTCATTATGTGCATTACCTTCGAGAACGTCTACGTCTGTATGACAATAATGAGTTTCAATAACAAGGTGGTGATAGTAACGGGCGCGAGCTCGGGCATCGGCGCGGCGACTGCGCTGCTGTTCGCCAAGGAGGGCGCCGACGTGGCCCTAGTGGCGCGCACGCAGGCCAAGCTGTCCGCCGTCGCCAAGCAGATTGAGGCGCTCGGCAAAAAACCGCTCATCATCCAACCCGACCTCTCCAAGGAAGCCGACGCAGCCACCGTAGTTCCTAAAACGGTAAAACAATTCGGAAAACTGGATGTCCTAGTCAACAACGCTGGGGTGGCTATAGAGGAATCCTTAATGGATGGCACGGCGTTAAAAGCGTACGACAAAGTTATGAGGACTAACGTACGGGCCGGTGTCCAACTGACGAGTCTCGCGGTGCCTCACCTGGCCAAGACTAATAAGGGAAACGTCATCAATATTTCAAGCGACCGACCCGCAATCCAAAATTACTTCCTTACTACGTCTCTTAAGCCGCTTTGGATCATTTCACGAGGAACGCTGCTATGGAGCTAGCGTCCTCAGAAGTCAGAGTCAACACTGTAAACCCTGGGCCTGTGGACAACGAGTTCATCAGCAACAACAATCTTGGCGATCTTAAGGCAATGAGACAGGCGCGGCTTCATTCTATCCAAGGTTTCATGGCGACTAATGAAGAAATAGGAAGTTTAATGCTAGTGACAAAGGCCAGGAGCGTCACAGGTTCTAACTACGTTATGGATGGATGGACTTGTTAGAACTTCCAAAACTGACTCTTGGCTGCAATGGGTATTATGGGCTTATTGGTTTTATCTTTAAGGAAAAAATATATAGGTACCTAACACCTACATATCTAAATAATGTGTTTGATTATTTATGTCACTCTCCGGAAAAGGAATCACTTTGTCGGTAATATAGAAAGAGCGTCAAAACAATCGAGAAAGTGGTATCGTTTGCCTGAGAACCAATGAAACCACGTTGTCGTTAAAATATTTGTGCTACTTCGAGATAAGTATCACTAACGATAATCCTACACTGACAATAGTCATAATCGTTATTATCTACAAATAAACTTTATTTTATTATTATGACATATTTTTTTGACTGGTAGGAACTAGGAGCAGTCAGTCTAGGATTACATGGCAATTTTTAAATGAGGTTATCTTACTTAAAAATTGGGATGTTGGCTGATAGTCAAATCAGCAACTTGTTATGAACCGCCAAGAACGCTCTGTTAGGTTGAACTATGAAGTTTATTAGACAAACTAGCTTTTGCTCGCGACTTCGTTCGCGTAGAACTCGTTAATCACCTTAGGAAACTTTTGAGGCGTAGGCTTAGCTACCGTTTTCCCGTACATACAAAGCTCCACCCTCTTTTTGCCTTGTTAAGGGATGATTAGATTAAACTGGGTGGTGCTAAAAGTGCAACAAAAACTGGCAACCGTACTGTCTTCTCGAAGATTTCACGGTTCGAAAAATAAATGCCATACCATTATTATTATTAATGCGGAAAGGGTCAAGTCGTCACAGCTGCCAGAAATCGACTGTCATTACTGCTTTATATGTCACACACGCCGCCTCCGCTCTACCGTGCTACCGAATACTGAGCGAATTTTTTGGCACGACGTCCCCCGGACCGCATTCGCTTCACCGAAAAACCGCTTCCGCCACGCAACGACGCTGCACCACGCTCTGTGCGTGTCAAGCTTTAGTGATAAGTTATACTGTGTGTAAAATCGTTATAAAACTAAACAAATAAAAAATTGTGTTTCTTCATAAGCTGCAGTTGTTATTCTTCAGAAGCCGGGATACACCCAATAAGAAACTAACCAATACTATACAATACTTTAGTAAGACCAAATTTGTTATACCTTATCGAAATCTGGGGTTGTGGTGCTAGGAATCGGTTGAACGAACTACAAGTACTTATTACATAATTTTTAAGAAAAAAAAACCGACTTCAATGGGGGAGGCCGGTAAAAGATTATTATTACTTAGATGGTGCACTCTTAGATAGATATACAATAAAATAAAAATGGCTATAATGTATGTTTATAATGGTAGAAGACCAAGTACCCTCAATTCCTCATGGAATCATGAAAAAACCTTGCTTGCTTGACAAACAAAACGAAGAGAACAAATCGCCAAACGTGAACTACGCGTCATTGAAGAGTTCCGTTCTGATCATCATCAGCAGTTCCACTTCATCAAATGTCACTTTTATGAATGAAAATGCTTGATTAGTTCATGAAAATACTAAAATCACTATTTGTGTGCCTTTCACATTTGAGGAGTTCCCTCGATTCCTAATGGATCAGAACTCGAGCATGACAAAAATCAATCGTGAAAATAGAACTTGCTTAACAATCACAGCTAGAAGGACAAATCGCCAAACGTGAACTTTTCGTCGTTGAATAGTTCTGTTCTGATCATCATCAGCAGTTCCACTTCATCAAATGTCACATTTTTGTATGATAATGCTCGATTTGTTGATAAAAACACAAAAATCACTATAGTTTGCCTTTAAGATTTGAGGAGTTCCCTCAATTCCTCATTGATCCCATCATCAGAAATCAAGCATGACAAAAATTAATCGTGAAAATAGAAATTGCTTAACAAACACAGCTAGGAGGACAAATCGCCAAACGTGAACTTTTCGTCGTTGAAGAGTTCTGTTCTGATCATCATGAGCAGTTCCACTTCATCCAATGTCACATTTTTGGATGAAAATGCTTGACTGGTTGATAAAAACACAAAAATCACTATATGTTTGCCTTAAATATTTGAGGAGTTCCCTCAATTCCTCATGGATTCCATCATCAGAACTGCGTTTTGACAAAAACGGGATCAACTTGGATATATATACTTACAATCAAAAAAAGAATTTTCCAAATCGGTTAAGAAATGACGGAGTTATGGACTAACAAAAATTTAAAAAAAAAAAAAAAAAAACACAACCGAATTGATGACCTCCTCTTTTGAAATTTTGAAGTCGGTTAAAAATAAAATAATTAAAATTCTCTTTAACTACCACTTTTTAACACCAACCAAAAAATCTACGAAGAAACCAAAATAATTGAACATAGAGAAGCTATAATAAATACAACATATGCATTTTTGTTCGAAAAACTTTAAATAAAAATATCCGTCCAGTCGATACAGACTTGTCATTCACTAAACAAAAAAATGTTGTCAACCACCGAACTCAGCGAGCTAGCTTTCTTATCTTAACGAAACATAGAACGAACTACAGCAAAACGATGCTTACTAATGAAAGAGCGCGTCTTTATAATAAAATACCCTCACATATCAAAAATTTAAGCTCATTTCACGCATTTAAAAAACAGTTAGCAAAATATATTATCGCTCATAATTGATCAATGATCATCTCCAATCGCTACAAATGCGTGAATGTGTAAGTAGGTACGTACCCATATGTTTGTGATTGTTTGTAAGATTTGAAACACTGTTACTTTATTTATTAATACGACGACGAACACTCATCAAATTGTATTGTATCACAGAAGTGACGATCACGTCTTTAGTGATAATAAATTTCTTTAAACCAAAAGGAACAAAAGTTAAAGGGTACGTAATTTCCATGATCTCCTAATTATATTTAACTTGTGTAAATGTAAAATGTCTAGTTATATTGTACGCACTTGAGACGATTAAATGTTCTTTTATTTAAAATTATTTTTGCTTTCCACGCTGGTATTTCATTTTAGACAGGCGCGTTTGGTCAGGGCACTACCTGACAACGTTTCTGGTCTA
The DNA here is from genome assembly GCA_905163555.1 of Notocelia uddmanniana. Taxonomy (NCBI): domain Eukaryota; kingdom Metazoa; phylum Arthropoda; class Insecta; order Lepidoptera; family Tortricidae; genus Notocelia; species Notocelia uddmanniana. The sequence goes on along the minus strand of LR991071.1, from coordinate 8,125,373 downwards.
ATATCGTAATTGGGTGATATAATAGTACTATGATGAAGTTTATTAGCTGTAATATTATCGCAAATTTAGCAAGGCACTAACCTGTTACTTTTGAACCTCAAGGAGTACATTACCAATACCTATTGAAGCAAAGTTTATTTTCAACGAAAGTACCTAGTACCTACCTATACCTTTCGTTAAACTTGTATTGCACTATTATTTTCTATAACGTTACGTACTACCTTACATTTTAATACGATTTTTCTTGCGCAGCTCTAGTCATTTTACGCATTTCATAATTTTCATACTTATGCGAGAATCGACAGTGAGAATAGTCTCACTTATTTTCACCATTCGATACCTTTTCTAGTTAATTGTTATGATAAATATGATTTAAATATTAATGATGAGTACAAGATTATTTCCTTATTATGAATACAACTGTATAATTGTATCTGTACTTATAGTTATACATTGTATACCTACGGAAGATCGTGGATTTCGGAAATTATTTCTCCTTGTATGGTTTCCTACTTGACTGGATTATTGTAACAATCTCAAAACGAAGTAAATATCTGTCTAGTACTGTATCTTATCTCAATTATACCTTGTCTATATCTTCATAATTGAAAGCGATAAAATGCAATATAAAAGCCATTGCAAAATTATTAACTCATAAGACCTATGTCTGAGACCATAGTCAATTAATCATTAGAATCTAGGGTACTTAAGTCGTATAAATATTATTCTAAACCTAAGAGAAACATGAGGTTCTCTAAAAAAATTGTGATAGTGACGGGCGCGAGCTCAGGCATCGGTGCGGCGACGGCGCTGATGTTCGCCAAGGAGGGCGCCGACGTGGCCCTCGTGGCGCGCACGCAGGCCAAGCTCGCCACCGTTGCCAAGGAGATCAAGGCGCTCGGAAAGAAGCCGCTCATCATCCAAGCTGACCTCTCCAAGCAAGCCGACGCGGCCACCGTGGTCTCTAAAACGATCGAGCACTTCGGAAAGCTGGACATCCTCGTCAACAACGCTGGGGTTAGTGTCGACGGCTCCATTCTTGACGGTAATGCGTTGCCAGCATTCGACAGCGTAATTAACACTAACGTTCGCTCAGCGATCCAGCTAACAACTTTAGCGGCACCTCACCTCGCTAATACCAAGGGAAATATCGTGAACATATCCAGTGTACTAGGAGTGAGCGTCAATAGCAACCCAAAGATGCTAGCCTATCACGTCTCGAAAGCTGCTTTGGATCATTTTACAAGGTGTGCGGCAAAGGAGCTCGCGCCTTTAGGGATCCGAGTTAACAATGTCAACCCAGGGCCGGTTGACAATGAATTCCTGGCTAATAACAACTTTGACAATATCGAGGAGCGTAACAATTGCCATCTTAAGCTAGTCGCACTCGATTACATGGCGTCTAATGATGACATCGGCAACACTATACTGTTCTTAGCTAGTAGCCAAGCTAGGAGCACCACTGGAGCTACCTATTACGTCGACAACGGTTATCTGCTAAACAATTGAAGATTTTAGTAGCATCATTTGCCAATATACGAATAGGTCATTTTGTTACTGAAAAATTAACGGTTTTATCGTTTGGGAAATAGTTCAATTCACCTATATGTATGAAGCGACGCGATCTTTGAGCCGAAATAAATCATTGTTGCAACTTAATCGTGTTTTATTATTGATTCGGCAGTTATTTTTGCTACGCAGTTAAAATGTCAAGTACAAGAGATTGTGGCCCAGCGTTTACTAACTGAGCGCTCCCGTGCTTGGGAAGGCACGTTAAGGCTTTAATCCCGGCTGATGTCTATCCTCCTGAGGCCCCGTGTACACCATAAACAAGAGAAATTAAAAGAATTAAAAAAAACCGACTGCTTTTGGTGTTGCATACCAATAAACTACCATCATTTACACACACAATTAATACGAATCTAACGACAACTTTGATGCGAAGATGCGATTCAGGCTGCCGAGAGTGCCAAACATTTGCATTTGGCGCCAAAAGACACCTCTCAATCTAAAATCCATCGAGCCGTTCAGGCCGCAGAGCGTGCCAAACAATTATACATTCATACATACATACATACTCTCGAAAAACATAACCCTCCTTCTGGCGCAGTCGGGTAAAAATGGGTAACCATCAAAATTTTGGACCACAGTTACGGCTTTTAATTTCTCTACAACTTAATTTGTCCCGTTGTGACACGAAATTTTTTCATACAATTTATGTGAATAACTTTCCGTGTCACTTTGGTCTGGACCCTTTTAACTATATTTATACATACATATATTAAGGTTGATATTACGTTGATAATTTTTGAAGGTCGGGCGAGCAGTAGTCCGAGTTAGAGGCCTTTGGGCGGCTTAAGAGCTTGACAAGCCTACCCAATAAGGTCTAGTTTCCCCCTTGCGATGGAAGGTCAGATGGCACTGATGGCAGTCACTTCCTTAAAAACTAGTGCCTACGCCAATTCTTGGGATATGGTAGCGGACCTCGGGATAAGTGTAAAGGCGCTAGGTGATGATGATTATGCACTTAAAATGTCATGTCTGAAGTACTTTTTTAATTTGTACGCGGAGACTTAACAAGTTAATGCAAGTAAAGAAATATTTATATTAACAGCCAAAAGTTTTTTTTTACAACGTAATGAGGCTTGTGTTTGTAAACATCCGATACAACACGTATGTTTTATCGTGTTGTAAAGAATAGCCTTTACCATACGATAAACGCGACCATAATCATCATCATCATCCTAGCGTTCTCCCAGTACAGTTGCATCCTGAAGGATGCCTGGGGCCCGGTACCTAATCCCACGAATTGACGTAGGCACTAGTTTTTACGGAAGCGACTGCCATCTGACCTTCCAACCCAAGGGGAAACTAGACTACCTAATTGGGATTATGCTTGTCAAGTGAGTGAGCAATTTGACTGTTAGAAGTTCTCGAGCCGCCTGAAGGCCTCTTACTTGGCTGAACGACAGCTATCATAGACAGCAGCCGGAATCAACGCCTTAACGTGCCTTCCAAAGCACGGGAGCGCTCAGTTATTAAACACGACCATAATACGGGTCAAAATACAACTCAACGGCTCCATTTCAACACGGAAAGCGCTGTAAGGAGGTCGATTCATTAAGTCGATGACACGGTAATGACGTGTTAACAATAAGCGTTTGCGCATGGCAAATTGCGACAGCCATTGATTAGATCACTTTTCACATGTTTTTGCTGCGTTAGCACCGCATTGCTGGAGCGCTAGAGTTGTCGTTCGTCATAAATTCTGCTTAATACAGCTCAAAAAACAGGCGTATTTTTAATTATACGAGTAACGGATTGGAAACTTAGAAATGATATGACTCTCAAAAATTGTATTAAAAAAAACCGTTTAATTATGAACTTTGTGCCACGGTCTAAAATTCTTTAGCACTGGTTCAACATCACCAATTACCTAAAGGTTTTAATCGCAATGATGGGATGATGGGAAGGAAACAAGGCGCCAAAAGAATGTTCGCTCTTGATACTACTGACACCAAGAACTTTATTCCGTGCGGTGTTGTCTAAAGTTGTAATACACTCATGATATAGCTAATCTCCAATAGAATATGGCACTTGGGGAAAAAGAAAAGAATGTTCATCAAAATATATAGTGTGTACAGACATTCGATGACCGTAAGTGGCTGGCATCATTCATAAAATATTGGGGGACAATCTTACACATATCGACCTAGTCCCAAACTAAGCAAAGCTTATATTATGGGTACTAGACGACGATATACATACTTACATAGATAAATACATACTTAAATACATAGAAAACATCGAAGATCCAAGACATATAGTGTTACATAGCCTTATCCTTGTTACACTATGTTATATATTTATATATATGTAATATACATTTAGAACATTCACATTATCCAGCTCTTACCAGCCACACAGCATATATAGCGTTACTCCATATTAGGTAAGTATACTCATACTTATTAATTGATAATTACAAATATTACATGTCAACGTTATTATATTATTAGAGAGGGCCCTAATATGTTCGTCGATACATTTTAGCTTACTAATAATTAATAATATAGATGGTGATGTCGAAGACTTTAGTTCTCTGCCCGATCACCTCATTACGGAGTCGGTCCTTTAGAGATAATCCAAGATAAATCGCAAAAAGTTCCGTTGTTTTTTTTTAAGAAACGTGATGCATCATGTGACAAAGTCGCTGTAAGATGTGCTAGTCGTAGTGCCTGTGCAATTCTTCTTTATTTGCGAATACGTCAAAAGTATCCACTCCTCCCCTGTGCTGCTCCACAGCAATAAATACAGTACAATTAGAGGTTATAAAACGCTCTCTGTCGGTTAGCGTTAAATGGGGATCAACAAAAACCCGGCACATTACTAAGGGCTCCAGCTCGCTCCGTACTCGTCGATACAATATCTTGCTACTCATGCAAATAAATAAATATTTAAATACATAACACATTCCAAAACACAGCAACGACATTCGTGTTCATCTCACAAATAAATATAAATACTTGCCGGAATTCGTACCCGGGAGCGTCAGCTTCGTAGCCAGGTCACTATTACTACTAACCAATTAAGCCAAGGTGGCGTTGTAAAGTTGTTAACTATACAGACGTCAGCCAGTAGTACTTTTACCCATGTGACCTTTGATTTGGTCTGGACTGGAGCAGGTCAATGGAATGAAGTGGTTTAAAAAAAAATATTTTCATCAGTCACAAAATATAATGATTATTGATTAATCGTACAGTCACGGAATGAAAAGGTTCGTCACTTTTCAACTCTATTTTTGTTTTCTATATGCATTTGTGGCACCGGTGTCACCACTTGTTAGTTTTGGAAGTCAGGTCCCCACTGAAAATCAGCGCCGCGGCTTGCCGTGGCATTATGCTGAGTGGGGTCCTTTTTAGCGTTGCTTCTTTATGTTATACCATACACAAGTGAGTATTCAGTGAGTTGTGGCCAATGGTAGCGCTCCAAACCCTTCCCGCGCGTCAGTTCGCATAGCACTCGATTCCCGCATTATGCTAATTCACTGTTATTACTGCCCACTGTTGCCGTCACTTCACTGTGTCACAGACTCGGCACAGAATTCTAAATCATTCATTTTGTTTCTTTTACTTCACGAAAATTACGACTTTTTGGTGGGGTCGTTATAGCTTATAATCATCTCAGTTTTACTCGTGTCATTCCGTGTCCTTAACTTTTTCTAAGCTCAAGCTCCTCATTATATACAAGTAGTCCATTAGCCACCACTTGCATTGTAGGTATGTGGGTTTCAAACTTTACAATCGATTAACTGACTAGCCTATATGGCTAGGTGAGGAGATTAAGAGCGAGAATCTAGACAAGGTGGTGAATAAGGATGTCAGAGCTCCCGAGGACGCGGTGTATTGAGAGTGAGGAACCTGCATTTGTTTCTAGCTGTCAATACAATATCCACAAACCTAAAAAGTTGAAGGTGATTATTCTGAAATCACAAGCATTCATAGGCTGCGGTGTCTGCTTACCATGCTTGCCGTATGCTTGTTTGCCACCCTCGTCGTAATTACCTATAAATATTTGTTATATAAAAATTTGCTACACTATCGCATTGGAAGACTGTAAAGAGAGATTGTTAAGAAATACCCACGCCCCTACCGGCAATATATTCAGCCTGAAAGTTTACCTGTACTGCTAGCCATGTTATCAGTTAACTACAAAAAAGCTAGTAAGCTAGTCGATCGTTATTAAACTAAGTACAAATTCATGCTACAAGATATACTCGTATTAATCAGAAGTACTATCTCTGTTTGTACATGCGTGGATTAAAAATAAACTATTATATAAAGCTTTAAAAGTTAAAAGGAAAATGAAGCGAACATATTTCCACAAATAGTCGATTATGGCGTCCATTCGGATTCACAGATAAATTACAGTTCGTCCTGCCGGGTCGGGGCGGCGACAGATCGCGCCAATTTGAATATTAATAGTTGCAGCGGCGCGTGAAAACTGACACACGGACACACACTGCCACTAGAAGGGACTATTTACCCGCAGGGTAAACACGTAACGTAAATAATATAACAGGCTGCGTGCTGGACGGCTTCTTTCAATTCCAGGGGCTCAAGACCGGTGCGATCTTTCTCGACCTGGCGAAAGCCTTCGACAAAATCTGGCATAACGGGTTGATATACAAGTTATATCTGTTCGGCATGCCGGACAGACTCGTACGCACAATACGAGATTTTCTGAGGGATCGAAGCTTTCATTCAATTTTGGAACGTACTCAGATCCACACCCCATCTGGGCCGGAGTTCCGCAAGGCTCCGTGCTCTCTCCCACCCTTATTCGTTATGCATGAAAGACATTCCCAGGCACCTGAAGTGCATCTGGGGTTGTTTGCGGACGACACCACGTTCTTTACGACTCATTGTAAGTACGCTTTTAACCGGCGATATCTCCAGGAGGCAATCAACAACCTTGGTCGTTCTGAATCTTTGGTGGATTACGCACTGCAACAGTCTGACTGACTGCGTTAGCATAGAAAGGCGGGTGGCTCCGATCCAGATGTTTGACCGACCTATCCGCTGGGCCAACGAGGTCAAATATCTTGGAGTGACCCTCGACAGGAAACTGACTTTCAGTAACCACATCCGTAGGGTACGCAACCGTGCGTTGTTCGTGCTAGGAAGGCTCGGGCCGATGATCAACAAGTTTAGTAAAATGACACTTAGAAATAAGCTGACACTTTACAAAACTAGTGTTCGTCCAATCATGCATGTCTTATGCAAGTGTAGCGTTTGATCACGAGCCTATGACATCGCTCAAGTCGCTTCGTAGGCGCCTCGGCCTGCACCACGACATGGGGATTAGCACCATGTATGGGAGGCGACTTATCAAACTTCCCATACAGATATAACGAAAACCTCTTACGATTAAAGACAATTTGGTGCAATCCACCCTTAACATCATCGGTTAGCCAGCGAGTGTCACTTCCAGTGTTTATTATAAAACAGAGCGGCTGCGGACCGCGACCCGCCGCGCCTTCAGCCATTGATGGCATAAATCAAACTCTAATAAATAAATAACCCCTCCGCTTCCTGTGGCTTTGTCCGTTTTTTATTTAATTGTACCGTTTTTGGAACATTTGTCGGCTATTTGTCGCTTTCGTCTGTACAGTCGGCAAAACATAAATTTATGATTAACGACTGACCCCTTATTAAAGCTTTCACAAGCTTCTGTTAACACCTTCCCTGGTAATGTTTTCGTACTCGCGCTATATTCGTAGCCGAAAACATACGAAAAACGGTTTGTAGAGGAAAGCGCCGACGACACGAACGCCCCCGCCTAGCGGTTACAGGCACTGACAGTATTACGAGTAATTAAAACGTGTTTTCCTTTCTTACAAACACAAATATTTTGACATTTGACCACCGCCACCACCATATTAGCCGATGGACGTCCACTGCTGGACATAGGCCTCCCCAAATACTATGGGGGGTAAATGCCATAATCGCCAAGCTTGGCATGCGGGATGCCAACCTCCTGTGGTCATTACAAGTATTTATGGAAGAGCGGGACTTCCTGCCACAGGTAGATAATACTTATTAGGAGGTCCCAACCTTACAAACAGTCATGTAATTACAAAGAAGAAATAAATATTTTTCTTTTTCATTTTCATTTTCTTGGTCGTAGTTTTAGGACATACCCGGGTCCGGGACATTTGACAGATGATATTTAAACTTTATTGCACAAATCACATGAGTACAAAGGGCGGAGTTAATGCCATAAGGCATTCTCTACCAGTCATCCATAGGGCCAAACAGAAGGTTGTAAAAGTGGGTACAGTGAGTGTTGATATCAATCTTCTTTGTCTTTACAATCGAATTTTATTGTCAGTCAGACAACGCGATCATGATTGCTAGGCAGTTTTAATCATACCATAAAGTTACCTATTTACAGCTTACTTGTTACCAACTATTTACTAGTGGTCTGTGAGCTGTAGACCTCGCAAAAAATTTCCAAATTTCAAAATATTCCAAAAACTAACTCGACTCGTCCTTAAAATCTATATATAATTATCGAACATGCTCACAAAATTCCACAAGAATCGTTTGAGAAATGCGACGACGAAAGGAGAACATCCGGACAGACAGACAGACATACGTACGAAAGAATTTTTGTTGAAAGCTGAAACGGAGACGCTTTGCTCGCACGGTCAATTAAAAAAAAAACTAAATACCTATAAGAACTACATTGTCACGATGAGCATACAATAAAAATTGTAGAGGGTTGTATAAGAGGTAGGTACAGTCACGAACTTTAATTTGGGACCCCCTTAAGGTTGACAGCCCTGTCAAATCGTATAGAAAATTAAAGATTTTTTTCGCGAAATGGGTCAAAATTAACGAACGTGACTGTACTTACTTAACGCTCCATAATAATTATGTGTACTGCTGTAGCAAGAAAACACATATTTACACGAATCACACAATCTTATTACTCGCGTTAATTTCGTCATTCAAACGTTAGCTGGAATCCAGTACACCATGAAACCTAAATGACAGGTTCCATAATGACAAGTGTGCAGACGAACTCGCTGGAGTATCCACTTATAGTTAGTATGCCGATGGAATAAGGTTCAAGAATGGTCAGTAAATAACAGTGTTTGATGGAACGGTGGCCGGGTGTGACCGAGGTGTCGTCGTCATGGTGCATTATTTAACCAGTGCGGGCCAATTATGTCATTCAGGCAGTTATCGGCGGAAACGTTTAGATTTAGGTCGTTGATCCGTGTGGGAGCGAGTGCACCCTGTCATTGTGCGTGTAAGGGTCGTCCTGTCGGAGTCACAAGGGGCTTAACACCTAACCTTGACGTTTTAAGACTGCGCAGTACGTTCGGTTCTCCATACAAACGTATTTACCCTCTCATTTTAAAACGCCATGCTAGAATAACATGAAACTTTGTATACACAATGGGATCCGGCATATCTAGGTCGGACCATAGTTTCTGTTGCTTGAAATTATAGTGGAGAAAAAATACAGCGATTATTAAGGTTTTCATACAAGCCGTAAAAAACTCAAAAAGCCGCTGTATTTTTTTTCTTTTACAATTTCTAGCAACAGAAACTATGGTCCGACCTAGATATGCCGGATCCCATTGTGTATACAAATTTTCATGTTATTCTAGCATGGCGTTTTAAAATGAGAGGGTAAATACGTTTGTATGGAGAACCGAGCCAGACCGAGCGTACTGCGCCCTCTTAACATCATGTTTAACTGTCACGCTAAATTTCCAACAAATGAGAGCGGTAGTGACAAAATGTCCAGCTACTTATGAATTCGACTGTACTTGGCTTTTTGTGATGCTATAGGTACACAATTTACAACGCGCACCTTATCACTCGTCCTTAAAATATGTTGACCCTCGAGTTCATAATTACTAACTATCAGTAATAAGGGCCTCTGAGCTGCTACCGCAAAATAAAATCGAACGAAGTTCGAATATTTATCTCTCTGTCGCTCGAATGCCTAAGCGCGGCAGAGAGGGAGATACACGAACTTCGATTATTTTCGTTTCGCGGTAGCAGCTCTGTTGCGAAGTTATACCTAGGTACTGGTTTCTGAGCCCCGGAGATGCGTTGTCTTTTGTGAGCGTCGTGAATATCAGCTGTCTTTGAGTTTAAGCTATCAGGGGACGCATTCAATTATTAATTCACTACTGGCAACACATTTCGAACAATTCAAGCTCTTCAATAGTTCTTCGGGATGAGTGTCAGTAAAACTCCCAAGTTCCTACAATCTAAGAAACCAAAACAAACGCATCCAATAGTACATTACTACAGAGGCCGGGAAACGAAGGGTTGCAGGCCAAGTAGATATAGACGGATAGGGATACGCGGCCAGCAGCCCAACGTTTCCCGCCGAGATTTGTATAGTGCTTTTCTCAAACATATGCAATGAAATAAAAAATATACCACGCTCGGCCGGATAGGTCTAAGGCGGGCAACCCCAAATTTCCCGCCGAGGTATGTATAGTGCTTTTCTCAAACATGCAATGGAATAAACAACAAAAATAAACAAAATTTTATTTTTAATACGCATAGTGGCAGAATGTCATGATGCCTGTGCCACAAATTTATGTGGAATGGAATTAAAAAAGAGGACTTTGCCGGCTTAGGCCTGCAAGATTTGTATGAAATTCCATTAACGACCTCTTGTCCTAGCCGCACCTGAAACGTCATACTTCGCAGCCTATTATAAGGAACATAACATCAATATTTCATTGCATGTTTGAGAAAAAGGTATTTCTAGTTTAAGAATTCAAATCGTTTTGAAATTGGAACACCGCCGTGGACAGGTAATAGAAAGTTGTCGTCACCGTGGTTCTCGGTATGTCGGTGGCTGCCGCTGACAGGCGCTGTCGACTATTTCTTATCTGTCAGGGTTCGCGGCGCGTCTGTGAGAACGGTTGGCGACCACTGGAATTTTATTTTTATTATACACGCAGTAACAGAAAACAAGAATCCGTAGGGCACTGTTCATTCATTCATTACGTAAGAGGAATCGGTAAGGATGGCGTCCGTAAAAATTCCAAGACCACTTCCGCATTTGGGGGTGCAGGGTCGATGCAGTAACAGTAAGCTATACCGATTCCTCTCCTCTCCTCATTCCTCAAATAAAGCTTCCTGATTTTCTAATGTAGGTAATACTGACAGTATATACCTCCCGGTAGGTAAGTAAGGAAAACATTATACCTATTAAAGTAATTAGTTGACGATTCGAGAGTGCTTGTTGCTAGTCCTATTTGAAAATAGTTATTTGTTATACAAGGGTGCAAAGTTGTATTTTACCCGCGAGTGCGGAATTGAAACACGAGCCAGCGAAAGGATTCTATAGTTGAACCACGAGTGAAGCGAGTGGTTCTAAAATAGAATCCTGAGCGTCGCGAGTGTTTCAACACACGAGAAGTAAAATACAACTTTGCACCCGTGTGTAACAAAAAACTTTTCTCCTCACTATAGCGAGGAAAGTGCAACATGCAAAAGAACACAGTTCCACAGGCATGATTTTCATCACTGGAATCACTGATTTTTTACGATATTATAACAGAAAACTCTGAAAGTTGTGTATAATATTTACGCGAGTTGGAGTCGGTGATAAGTTTTGTATATTTTAGTTGACATTGACAAGATGACATTTCTGACGATGCGTTTTGAAATTGCATCGACTCAACTTGTGCGTTTACAAGTATACTCAAAGTCATTATAAAAAAAATGTTACTTATAGAATTTTAAGGTTTACGACTTAAATCATTAAATAAAGCTAAATTTGGTATTTTTTATTGAATTCTCAAACCATTTATTCAATGATAATTGATATCAAACGAACCATTAATCTCATAGCGCTAACTCATAGCGTTTTACGTTTTGTTATCTGTCAAAAGCTACTCAAACACGCTCCAAGGTCAAATTACTTTCCCCACTTGTGGATAAAATGCGTTTTTACCCGCTTGTTTCAAAGGATAAAAGACGGCTTTCCGAGATAGTGAGGGGAAAATAATATTTTGACTTGACTTGGCATACCTACTTATATAGGCGACACAAGTAAGTCGGAAATACTGTATACGGATTCGCCCCGCAAAATTAGGCACCAAGCCTAAGAAATGTTTTTTGTATTAGATAGAAAAGGTCATAATTTGGTAAAATAAGGTTTTACAAATGAATGAATAGCCTCTATTTATGTATTTATACTGTAAGCCAAGTTGACTTTTATCTGTAAGGGATAAAAAGATTTAGTATTCACGCTCAATTATTGTTTTTTTCTTGCAGTAACATTAAATAGTTCATGAATACATTCTCAGTTTTTCCGATTGAATTCAACTTGATAGTGCTCAGTTTAAGTTATCAAAGTAGCCTATTTTTTTTCTAAAGTCACCCCGCACAGTGCTTATTATAACTGTGTACACACTTAGGTGCGTGTGTTGTACCGGCACAGTTCAGTGGTGGTCGCAGATATTCCATCACTTGGCACCCTCGCCTTCAGTTCCACGTTCCACGCTACTGTCGCTCACACGACGCCACAGAACAACAAACAGCGGCTTCTCTAGTGTTGCTTATTTCATTAATCTACTAACACACAAAACAAAACTACTAAACCAATAACTACTACTACTACTACTTACTAAAATTTTGCATGTCACCGCGTGACGAGATAGTTAGTTAAGATCCCATTGTACTCTGTCTTGTGCGTATAAAGATACTTACTTACTTAAACCAGTCATTTATCTCAAAGATAGTTAGTTATCTACATTTACAGAAGCGCATTAAAATGCCCATGTCGTCTACCATTGTTTACCACTCGCAGAAGGCCAAGTTACAGGCTCAGCCTAGTTTGGTCTTTGATAGAATTTCTTGTATGGTATTTATATATTTTTGAACAATAAACCGTTTATATTTGTATTCGACATTTTCCTGAGGGACTACATTATGGGCTTGTTACCGTTGCTCATATTTGTACCCAGGTAACACAATATTTAATTATTTACCTAGATTCGATTCAATAAAATACGTGCTTTTCTTGACATATTTATTTATACGTTGCTAAGGCAATAAAATATAATGTGACGTAAGAAAGGAAAATACGGTCAAAACCAATGAGTCCGCAAATGCGTCGTCAACAGGGCTTTTTTAAGAAAGAAGTGTACAGGTTTGTAAAAGCGCATCACGCATGCGAGTTCCATTCTGTTGTAGACTTCAATAGACGGCGTACGCTTTTGCCATTGTCGAAGTATTAAACTAAAGTTATTTTTGTCACAGTGTCGGTAGACCATCACGTCAGTATTGTTCATAACCTGGAGTTTTTCATCGCTTTCGATGTATTTCACTTCCAGTCACATTTCAATGAATTTCTCTGATTTCGCGCTCTACACAGGAGTGTTTATACACAGCCGTGAGTATTTCCATACTCACCTAGGGCTCGTTTCACGAACCTACAAGTTAGTATTGGGTAGTGTCCTGGGTAAAAAAAACTAGAATATCTCCCCTCAGTTACACCATCAAATAATATTGGTCACTTTTTTGTTTGATTGAAGTGGGGGCACGTGACCTTTTTTTTACCCAGGACTCTACCCAATTGATTTTTATTTATTTATACGAGTATAATTAGATTCTTTGAAGATTGTCTCGTATGGCGTCCTCGTTGCCTGCCCATGGACAAGATTTTCAGTTGTCATTTGTATGAAATATCCTCTCTGTTCTCATCTGTGTCCGCCGAAGCGAGAGAGTCAATATGAGGGCGATCCGGCAGCGATCTGTTTGCGGCTCGCAATTATATCCAGATTACATATTTATCTCCGAGACGGAACGATTTCTTATGGGTGATGTTGTGGACGAGAACAAAAATATAGAGCTGTTAATACCTCAATACTTTCATACTAATGTGTATTATATTATAAATGCGAAAGTTGTCTGTATGTCACCTTTTCACGCTTGAAGCACTGAACCTATTACATTGAAATTTGGCATGAAGTTTTTTCGTATCCTAAGGAAAGATATAAGATATTTTCTATCATGGAAATCATTCCCCAAGGGGTTTTTTTTTTTTTTATACTACGTCGGTGGCAAACAAGCGTACGGCCCGCCTGATGGTAAGCGGTCACCGCAGCCTATGGACGCCTGCAACTCCTAGGGGTGTCACATGCGCGTTGCCGACCCTTTAAGAATTTATACACTCCTTTCTTGAAGAACCCCATACTGTAGTCCGACGGGAAAACCTCGGCAGGGAGCTCATTCCACAATCGGAGCGTCCGAGGGAGGAAATTCCTCTGAAAGCGCACCGTACGCGACCATTCAGGTTCCAAGGTGTGAGGGTGAATGCCCTGCCGACGGCGAGCGGTGCGATGGTAGAAAGCGGCCGTAGGCATCATGTCGAACAGTTCTTCGGAGCACAACCCATTATATAGGCGATAGAACACGCACAAGGAGGCAAAATTTCTCCTTAAACTCAACGGCTCAATATCGGTCGTGAGCTTGGGATCGTCCACGATTCGCACAGCACGTCTCTGGAGCGAGTCAAAAGGCCCAAGCTGGTATCCAGGTGCTCCCGCCCAGAGGTGACAGCAATACTCCATATGGGGACGGACTTGCGACTTGTATAAAAGAAGTCTCTGTCCCGGGGTGAAGTATAGCTTCGCTCTATTGAGAACACCTAGCTTTTTAGATGCCAGCTTGGCTTTGCCTTCTAAATGGCTCCGAAACTGGACGTCGCTGGAAATATCGACACCAAGGATCCCAATAGTCTCTGAGATGGAGAGGGTTGCGTCTTGGAACCGCGGGGCTACAGTGAATGGGGTTTTTTTAGCAGTGAACGCGCATACTTGTGTCTTGGTGGGGTTGAACTGGACCAGATTATCCTGGCCCCACTCAGAGACTCTGACTAGAGTGCTCTCAATTTCGGACACAAGTTGTTCACGACTCTCTAACACACAGGAACGAGGAATGTTGGCACGGCCCGTATAATAAGCATCCCCGGTGCTGTCATCCGCATAACAATGGCGAGCGTGGGTTAAATGGGGGATGAAAGTTTTTATGGAGTTACGATTCTAATATATTTGCAACTGTAGGTACTACAGCCACCGCAACGCAACCGCTACGTTAGTGTAATATTGTATGAGCTCATACAGCAACAACTCGGAAACTCAGAAAGTAAGTTCACGCCAAAGGCGTTAGCTCGTGCCGCAAACATTCGCGACAAACTGCAACTTTCAAGTAAACATCACCTCGTTGAAAACTCCCAGCCAATTGCCAGCTCCTTGAAAATATTTCTGATTGCTAAACAGAAAATTAACACTTGAATAGGAAACCTTGCGCATACACACACAATCTCTCTCTCTCACATACACACACATATCGACATTTTATAATTTATTGTATAGTCGTTAATAAATCAAATCAAATCTAGTACTAAAAAAATATTGTATAAAATGAAATATTGTACTTAAGAATACATATTATATGTACAATAGCGCAATTTTCGGTTTTTGAATTCTGTATTTCTTTTTGTTGTAAATTAATCTTTATATGTGTGCATTTTCGTGCGTAAAATGCAATATACTCGTATTTATTTTATGTTACCTTTAAGCTTTCAGTGCCATCTCATCCATTTTATGGTTTCACTGAAAATCAGCGTCACGAAGCATGTCCTATGACTCGCTTCGTGACACCAAGCTAAGTGCGGACCCTTTGGCGTAAAATAATTAAGTTCTACTTTTGATATGTTTACAATTAATATTTCTGTTAGTTTATTTTGTTTGATTTCGCTTGTATGTAGTTTGTTTTTTTTGCGCTAATAACCTTTTTTATTTATTTATTATTTATTTGCTTTCTTCTTCTTAAATGTATTTCATTACTGAACTTTAATGTGCGTGCATGCACATGCACAATATCATACATCTCAAACATTATTATTGGTAGACTAGTCGGAAGGCATAACGTAAACGACCCAATGTACAAATCCTTAATTCAGAATAACTAGTTGACTCCTAAAGCTTGTAAGAAACTTTAGAATTACTGTTCAAAGCGGGGTATTTACCATGTACGTTATATTTATTGAGTTTCCTATATTTCGGTGCTGTTACAAGCACCATTTTTAAGGATTAACTGACGTACTGTGAGTTTTATTTGTGGTCTACCCACACTCCATAGCGATCCACCCTCTTCTTGAGTAGATCACTATGGAGTGTGTTCTCATACATGGTATCATCCCGTTTTGAACAGTAATTCTAATATCAATGACCATGTTAGCTTGAAATCTTATATTGTAAGAAGCTTGTTTCATAGGCCTCCAGTTGTTTCCTACCCGCTATCCTCTCCTCTGCTTCTCATCTACGACCCTGTAGCGCTCGACTTTGGCGAGCACGAGCATTCTGTCGATATCCGCCTGAGACAGTCGGCTTCTGTTGTTCTTGATGATGATGACGATATTCTTGTTTCATCCGGTGCTGTTTCTTCTTTTTCACAGACTCGTTCAGGTTGCCATTAGAGCGATGTCGAAGGTAACCTCGATCTTAGGCGGCCAGAGGAGCGTGGGCGGTTGTTGTCCTACGTCATCGCCTGTTTTGTGTGATGGGTTGTTGGTACTACGTGCCAACTCACATCTACCAGGAAGCCTAGTAGACATCAAGGATGTCATGGACGATTTCTGATTGTGACCTCGGCAATCCGAGGCGTTTTGCCTGTTATGCTGCCACTGCCAGTACTGCCACCCAGCGGCATGTACCTACATATAACGTGGGCGGTTGTTTTTTTTGTGCTTAGATGCTTACATGCAGAGAAGGCTATCTCTACTGTGTAGACTCGAGAAAGAATAGGTTTACGCATTCCTCCGCCTGTCGTAAAAGGCGAATAAAGGGGTCATCCATCGGGGTTCCGATGCTCCATGTGGCGTGGGCCGCATTACTTGCTTATCGACCTCAGGGTACGTGACGTATATCGCTCTTAAAGCCCAAGATGAGCCACAAGTATTAAAGCGCAAGCGGGGCCCCAGTGCGTTCAGTATGAGATCCTGGAGAGAACTCCTCCGCGTGAGAGCGCAGGTGGCGGTCACGGTGGAGATTTTAGTGGATGGAAATACCGCATAACCCAGTTTTTTCTCGATGACTGGTTACCTGGTTCTTAGGTCTTCTCCACGGATAAAAAGAGACCGCTATATGTAACACCCAGAGTGAAGAGGTGCATGACCGGTTATGGCTCCCGTAATAGGAAACGGAGTGCTGGCCATTTCAGCTGCTTTAGCTTCCTTGACAATCACTTGACAATCCTTCTTGATAAGACTTATATGTTTAAAGTGTCAAGTATTGGTTCAGTGCCAAGCACTGGCATGTCTTCCTTACCATACCTTTGCCTGTATCATGTATGCTGCAATCTTATCAAAACATATATTTTGCAAATAGGCCAAAATGGCTATTTTAAAAGTCATAATCTACTTATATATAAAAAATTACTCGTTTTTTAAATCTGGTTGGGAAAATGTTTGTACGAGTATGTATTTACTAGTATCTGTATAAGGAAGTAGATCTAATGAGTAATGGTGAGTTGACTTCCATAAGTCCCACTGAGATGTCCGCGCACCCGAGCAGGTAGATGCTCCCCCATCAACATCCAATATTGCCTGGCAAGTGGAAATAATCCTTAACCACCAATCACTGTCTGGCAAAATACCATTTTCAAAACAAAATAAATTAATCACACCCTTGAAGTTTTACATATCAAAATAAACAAGTGAAACGGTTAAAAATCCTGATTTGTTACAGATGCATAAGAGCCCTAGCGTCAAAGCAAGAGTACATAAACTAGTTTTACTTTTTTAAACTAATATTCTCCGAAATGTATCTTAGGGTCTCCAACAGTAAACATTAAAATAATAAAATCTAGATTTCCTCACCGATGTAGGTACCTACTAATGGTGCCGGAGCGTCAATTTTAAACAATAAAATTTAATAAGAACACAGTGAAAATTTTGTCATATCATATCGCATTCCTTGTCGTAATCCGCGAATGCGCCAAATTCGGAATAAAAAATACCGAATCTTCAGCATAATTTAATAGATGTCTACATTACAAGTGCAGGGGTATTGAACCCCTCTTAGCACATCCGCTAGCCATCCCCAAACTCATTGATCCCCAATCCCCATATTGATTCCAGGATCAACTGCTGATCTTATCATTGTTTTAAATGCCCCTTCTTACTGTAACGTTTCCGCCGACAATTTGATACAGTGGTTTAACTGTGATCTTGGGATTAGTTGTGATTGTGGGTTGTGTGTGTGTGATTTGTTATTGCGTATGCGCGTTTTCACATAAATAAATAAATAAATAAATAACATGTGTACGTTTTACTTTTTTCTCAGTATTTGAAAAATCTGGGTTGACTTACACCGAATTATTCCGATAAAAAAGTGTCCCCAATTTATTTTTGTACAAACATTTTGTATGTCACATTATGGGAAACCTATAAAAGGTATGGAAAATTGGTGACCTTTTTTTAGGGTTCCGTAGTCAACTAGGAACCCTTATAGTTTCGCCATGTCTGTCCGTCCGTCTGTCCGTCCGTCTGTCCGTCCGTCCGCGGATAATCTCAGTGACCGTTAGCACTAGAAAGCTGAAATTTGGTACTAATATGTATATCAATTACGCCGACAAAGTGGTAAAATAAAAAGTGGAAAAAAATATTTTATTAGGGTACCTCCCCTATACGTAAAGTGGGGAGTGATTTTTTTTTTTCATTTTAACCCTAACGTGTGATATATTGTTAGATAGGTATTTAAAAATAAATAGGGGTTTACTAAAATCATTTTTTGATAATGTTAATATTTTCGGAAATAATCGCTCCAGAAGTAAAAAAAAATGTGTCCCCCCCCTCTAACTTTTGAACCATAAGTTTTAAAAATAAGAAAAAAATCTCAAAAGTAGAACTTTATAAAAACTTTGTAGGAAAATTATTTTGAACTTGATAGGTTGAATAGTTTTTGTAATTTTTTCAAAAAAAAAAATGTAACGGATTGTGATTGTGGGTTGTGTGTGTGTGATTTGTTATTGCGTATGCGCGTTTTCACATAAATAAATAAATAAATAAATAACATGTGTACGTTTTACTTTTTTCTCAGTATTTGAAAAATCTGGGTTGACTTACACCGAATTATTCCGATAAAAAAGTGTCCCCAATTTATTTTTGTACAAACATTTTGTATGTCACATTATGGGAAACCTATAAAAGGTATGGAAAATTGGTGACCTTTTTTTAGGGTTCCGTAGTCAACTAGGAACCCTTATAGTTTCGCCATGTCTGTCCGTCCGTCTGTCCGTCCGTCCGCGGATAATCTCAGTGACCGTTAGCACTAGAAAGCTGAAATTTGGTACTAATATGTATATCAATTACGCCGACAAAGTGGTAAAATAAAAAGTGGAAAAAAATATTTTATTAGGGTACCTCCCCTATACGTAAAGTGGGGAGTGATTTTTTTTTTCATTTTAACCCTAACGTGTGATATATTGTTAGATAGGTATTTAAAAATAAATAGGGGTTTACTAAAATCATTTTTTGATAATGTTAATATTTTCGGAAATAATCGCTCCAGAAGTAAAAAAAAATGTGTCCCCCCCCTCTAACTTTTGAACCATAAGTTTTAAAAATAAGAAAAAAATCTCAAAAGTAGAACTTTATAAAAACTTTGTAGGAAAATTATTTTGAACTTGATAGGTTGAATAGTTTTTGTAATTTTTTCAAAAAAAAAAATGTAACGGACGGAAAACTGGCCCGACACGCTCTTGGCCGGTTTTTTTATATATTAGAATCAATCAACCGCACACATGAACAGGAAAATCAAAATAAAAAACGAAATAGGCAAAGCTCTACACGAATGCGTTCCCACCTATTCGCAATTCTTCACAAACGCAATTATTCACAAACCGGTTTTCGAATGAAGGCCCCTCCACTAGTAGACATTGTTGCAATGAAAAATGATGCGCCTATCGCCTATTTGAATGACACCGGAGTAGCGTTCAGTTTAAGATTGGCTGGATTTTACTTTATCACATTTCAGTGTATTCGTTATTCACTACACTGCAGTTATTATGCCTTACCAGTATTATATTAGTACTAGATTTTGCCCACGACTTCGTTTGCGTGGAATTCAGTGTCTGATGGAATAGCGTTTTTGCCAGACAGTGGTTGGTTGTTGCCAGGCAGGCGAGTGGATGCTCACTTGCCTGCCTGACAACACGAGATGACAGACTGACCTCAGTCAACTGACCACAGACAACTGACCATTTATACAACAGCTCGATTCCCTTATATAGAGGTTCTAGTTAGCTATATAGTACAGTCAGCTGCAGAGAAACGTGACCCCCCCCCTCCATAGAAGTTTGTATGCAGGGGGGGAGGGGGTCAGGTTTCTCTGCAGGTGACTGTACATAAATACGTAATCAAATTATTCATACACTCTCGCACGCTCCTATTAATCTCTTACTTATTTTAGCACGTAGTACAGATAATCTAATCAATTTAACATTAATGTGCCATGCTGACACGGTGTTCAAAAATTTGTGATCGGGGTAACTTATATTAATCAATAACACAAAATTATAAATCGACACGAACTTGGCTTCCTCTTGAAGCACACTGTCCATTGGCGAAGTGGTGAAATCAGTGTGAAAATCCGTTCGGTAGTTTTTGAGTTTATCGGCAGACTCGGCGGGAAAATTACTCATACAAGTAAATATACTGTACATGTACACAGTGACAAACTAATGATATACAATATAGTGATAAAATAAGTCATGTAGGATAAAGTTAATCAGAATGCCTTTTATATAAATACAGTCTTGTCTCGCCCCGCATTTTTTTTATGTTTTGACAATCTTATTGTGAAGTTATCTAGTTAATTAATTTCATAATTTTGACAACAGCAGTTTAAATATCTTTTAAAGAATAATAATAGCATCAATAAATTGCTCTAAATAATTAATTTCAATAATGTTCGAAAGTGATTGTTGCGATGCCTTGATTTAGACTTTAATTTTCTCCGGAAATAGCAATACGTAATTTAAACCTTCAAAGGAAAATCTGTGAGCTGATCCCAACGAAAACAGTCTCATACTCGGACCCAATTTATGACTTCCCGATCAAACTAACATTTTTAGTAAACTATCAACAGCTAATTCGAATTCGTTTCCGTTTCGACGCAAGCGCAGTGTGGCGCGAAACTCACCCCACCTTTATTTGCATGTAAAAAACGTCATAACCCAAATGCTCAGATGATTGGAAAAGCAACCTTGTACTTATAGACTCCAAGTTGATATTGTGATGACTCCTAAATGGAACTTGTGACGTTTCGCATGGATAAGAGGGGCTATTGTCATTGCCACATGTCATGGGAATCGATTACAGGCTATAAAGACACCATCGATAGCCATAAATTGTGTTGATTATCGTTTCTTTTATTTTTAACGGCGTATGGGATGGGAATGATAAGGGAATTTGTATGTCAATATGCGTTGCAATGTTATGTTGTATTGTGGTCTCCTTTTTGCTGTAATTTTGTAGTTAAGTGAAAATAGCATTGTATCCAAGTCATCGAGGAACTTTTTCATACTTGTAGCATAGCCAGAGCTGCTACCGCGAAACGAAAACGAACGAATTTCTTGTATCTCCCACTCTGTCGAACTTGCATATTCAATCAACAGAAAGAGCGATATTCGAACATCGTTCGATTTTGTTTAACGGTAGCAGGCCTGTTACTCTACCCTCTTCGGGTAAACTCGGTTCTAACACACCGAGGTTCAATCGTCCCGAACGCGAACCTACGTGACAGCGACACTCACTAATTACATTAAAAAATGTATAACATGATAAAAAAAAATACAAAATAAATCTGAGATGACTATATTCTTAATTGCATGGTCTCCAAAAAAACAATAACACAGAGAATCACCATTCATCTATGTAAGGGTGAACAATTGGAGGTCTTATCGCTAATAAGCGATCTCTACCTATGTACCTACCTACTTGGGGGTCAATTCAAAACATTGAGGTATATAATGTAGAGCAGACATCCCTCTACCATATGCTTGCGCATGTTACTGATGCCAAGTGACATCAGTCTGTCTGTGGCGGGCACTATAATGGCGTTCAAGTCAGTGCATTTTGGAACGTATGTAAACTTAAAAGAAATGTCTTTTGTTATTCGCTATTGCACCAACCACTCCGGAAAAGATACCACAAGTATCACTTTTCACCGGTAAGTTTATATGGATATTTTGAAAACATGCATATGTAAGTCAAATTATTCAATGTTGCTAAAATTTATAAGATATGCGCCATAATGGGAATTGGCAAATTTTGACGAAGCCATTTTTGTTACAACCTGTAAATATCTCGAAGTTCGCAATAAGTTCAGTCAAAATAAATGATGGCGGGCTGATGGAAACGTCAAGAAAAACATTGTAGCCGGGCAGTCAATTGGCTATGTGCACGTCTGAAACGTCAAAGGTCAAAGGTCCCGAGACATTGTCAAAACTCAGAGATGTCAAATAATGACACATGAATATTTTATTTACTTTAGTAAACGAGAAAGACCCCGTATTGGAAATTTTACTGAAATAAATAAGAGAATAAATAAATACATACAAACGAAACGAATCGTAGGAAACCGTTAAGAAACCAATAGAAAACGTGAAAGTAAATTTGACAGTGGTCCCCGGTAAGTACACATTTCTGCCATGGTGTGCGCTACGATCGCCTAGCTTACCCCCACCACCTACTTCGCACATAGCCAATACGTAGTAATAGTAATTTATTCAAAACATAATACAGAACGAGGGCGCGAAATACATTCATTTCAATTTTTTCAGGTGTATTAGCACCGTAAAATTACCCAACCAATAATACATAGTCCAATCGTCCAACTATGGTTCAAAACAAAGCTCATCCGGCATGTATACCGTTGATCCGTTACAATTATCAAACATTAAGGCGCGGATATGCCCTAAACTATAGACTTTGAAACGCTAAGGCTCTGAAACTATCCAGTGAAAAAATCTGGAAATAATGTACATTATTTTTTGATTCTTTGTTAACAATCTGAACGATTGAATTTTTTGTATGACTTAAAATACTATGTCAAAATCAATCTTGAAAAAAGGCTGTTTTCAACATAAAATTCACTACTCCTTCTAAACTACAAGTGATATTTACACGCTTCTTTCGGAAAAGATTGGTAATTGATTTATCTTGAAAAATGTGAACGTTTGAAATTTCGATACGATCATTCGTTTTGATAATATGATTTTTTATTTAAATGTCGCGAAAAGGTACGTGCGCTCATTCTAGCGCCGTCCTTCGAGCGGGAAGGTTGTGTCGCTTGTTGTCACGATCTGATTATTTACAATAAAATGAAATAGTGTAAGATGCGACTGGAGTTCTATCTATCTTTGTCGCTACCATCTTCTTCATCGCGCGAAGTAACAATACTGCCTCGGATCGATAAAATTTATTTACTAGAATAATTCTTCGGAATGGACATATTGGATACATGCTATATTTCATTCCGCGGTGTTAAGTTGCGTTTACTGGCCAAGTACATTTCAGGCCACGCGCAATGTAGGGTTCCGTAGTCGGCCACCCGCACCCGTTACATTATGTGGAGTTAAAGGTTCACAAACTTATGTTAAGCTATATAACGTACTGACACCAATTATCGACACTTTAAGGAAGTCATGCAGTTTGATCAGAAATAAAAAATATATGTTTAAACCTACAACAATAATTACGAGTGAATACATTTAAATATATATTTACATACATACATACATACATATAATCACGCCTGTTTCCCATAGGGGTAGGCAGAGATCACGGATTTCCACTTGCTACGATCCTGACATACAACTTTCGCTTCATGAACTTTCATAACATTCTTCATGCATGCGCGCCGATTTAGGGTACTCCTGACCTGGCCTTTCTGCAGAATGTCTCCGATTTGGTCGGAGTACGTTCGCCGAGGTCTTCCCCTTCCAACTTTTCCATCCACTCTTCCTTCATACACTCGTTTTGTCAATCTTCTTTCATCCATCCTCTCTACATGTCCAAACCATCTTAGCATACCTTTCTCAATTTTCGTCACTATATCTTCATTCACTCCACACCTCCGTCTTATAACGGTGTTTCTCACTCTATCTCTCAAAGTAACGCTACACATACTTCTCAGCGCTCTCATTTCCACTGCATTCACTCGACTCTGATGTTTCTTCTGCCACACCCAACTTTCACTACCATACATTAGTGTCGGCACCAACACTCCTCTATGCACGGCCAGCCGCGCCTTTTCTGACACTTTCTGGCTACTCATAAAGGCGTGAAGTGCCCCATTCACTCGATTCCCAGCTATCACTCTCCTTTCAATATCTCCTTCATGCCACAGATTTTATAATACTAGTACAGATACCCAATCCCATAGGGAAAACGCGAGCTGCCTAGACTCTTGAAACGCATCCCGCATTTTTCGTTTCTTAGATTTCCAGTAGAGGCAGCACTGAACTGACGCAGTTCACTACGCGATCAGTCTACTGTTAGTTGTCCTAGTACATCGAGGTGTCACTAGATGTCAGTTGCTCTGAGGCGCCAAATCTGCTCAAGCTTGATAAGTATAAGTACGCAGTATAATAAGTATAAGTACCTACTTAGATGTCAATGACACGAACTTGTGGATGAATGAGCGCGACCTTGAGTGCGAGGCTTTTTAGGGCTGCGTCTGTTCCGTGTATTAGCACTTACGAGTAGCAGTGACAACTGTGTTTGATTGATTTAACTTCGCTTGCATTTCTATCGCTCCGCTGCTGCCGCTTCGGTGCGCGTGGAAATAAGCGCACGGAATACATTTAAATTTGACTGATTAGTATGTTACACTCGAATAAGCTTGCCTGGTGGCGGGAAACCTGCTGTAACGATTTGCTACATGTATAATACAAATTGACAATGCAATAAAAATAATAATTATTAAAACGAGCCATCGTTACTTTGCTGCTTCTCGTATTGATATTTATTAGTATGATGGCAAGATGGTCGTTTATGAAATGAGTCAGCGAATAATTTCGAAAAAAAAAACATAGTGTGACTACTTACTTCTTTTAAACCAAAGTGAATATTTTAAAGGATTTATGTAATTTTATCTATGTGCCGAAATAATTATTCGCTTTTACAATATGATTTTATATTGAAATTTCGCAAGCTAGTCCTTGCGCGGGCGAAAAGCAGAACAGACAGCATATCGAGCTATCACTAACAAGCGAACAACCCACGACAAACAAAATGAAAAACCGGCCAAGTGCGAGTCGGACTCGTGCAAGAAGGCTTCCGTACTATTATCTATACAACATTCGAACTTTATTATAACCTTTTTTAATTTAATTTAAATAATATATTCATACCAATAATAATATATTTTAAATAATAATATATTAAAGTAATAATAATAAGAACGTTACATAATATCAAGTAGAATTGTGGTCAAGTGCGAGTTGGATTTTAGTTTTCCCATACATTCTGAGAAAATACCTGTAACATACCGGTATTTATAGGTTTCTTCGTTTCGGTTCCAGAGAACCGGTTAAAAAAAACCGGTATTAGAACCGAAAAATACCGGTTCTTTATAAAGGTTACACTTGTATGTCAAAAGTGGCTCCAAAAGGTTCCTGTAATATAACATACGGCTGCTGTCCGCCAGTTCCAAGGATAAACTTGGCTGGACACGCTGCCGCGTGTTTAGATTTATATTGGTTGGTAACATTATACATAAATGTAGGGAGATGAATTTATGTTAGTTGATGAGATAAAATCTCCGCTGCGCGTTAAATTACGTGTTATATGTCCTAACATATATTTGGTCGGGATTACCCTGCCAGCCGTGCAGCAGGGCTACCGCGAACCGAAAACTAAATATCTGCCTCTCTGTCACACTTGCGTATTCAAGCGACAAAGAAGACCTGCCCGGCTAGTATGATAGCTTATACCGTCACGTTATATGGCCAAAATGTACTGAAACGTCACATAAAACGTGACGGTATAAGCTATCATACTAGCCGGGCTGCTCATTCTCCAACTATAGCAGCAATCGCTTAGTGATTGAACTATTAATGGTAACGGTATTTATATAAGTCGCCTCCAATTTCGATTACAGCAGAAAAAACGAATAATGTCGATATCAGTATCGATATTGGCCTCTGATAACCTTCAGTTTGACAGGCTGCCATTCTTATTAGTCTTATTACCCAGGTTGCGTATATACGCTCATTTCGATTTCGTAGGCATTTGTAGTTCACGTGTCAATGAACTGAATGAACACAACCCATTAGAGCAAATGAATGGTCCACGGAAAAAACATTTCTAGTCTATAAAAATTTCAAAACTAAAAGCAATCTAATTGTATAAGACATAAGGTGCACACTAACTTTGAAATTTTAAAGGACTAGACATATTTTTCCGTGTACGCTTCAAATATTGTCATTTTGATCTCAACCGATTCACAACCTGTCTCGAATCGCCTCACCATTCACATAACTAGTTTAACCTGACCCCATTGTTCAAAACTTTTGTTCGTAATTGGAGGTCATATTTATATTGGCGTTTTCTCGCCTGAGACGAATTGTTAGCAAGCTTTGTGAATTACTTGTGCGAGTTCTTTTTCTCGCCATCTAGTGACATCGCATAGTACTACGTAGACAGGTAGATAACTCCAATGAACCATGCAGTGTAATTGTAATAAATGATTTCGAAAATACAGTGTTAAATGTGTTCTTATTATGATTTATGTGCATTAATAAACTTATATTTTATATAATATGCCATAAATATTTCTTAATTGGCAGGATAAATATTCCATATTTGCTGCTTGCTACCTATAGCGCCATCTATGAGATTTTGTTAAGATTAAAAATTCTATCTTCGCGTTGGGAGGACATGTTCATGCTTACCGTCTCTCGTGAACAAAGTCCCCAAATACACAAACCCATCCACTTGCTCCAACCTCTCTCCATCTACAGCAATTTCACAAACTGTCATACACTCATCTCTTTCAAATACCATCACTTTCGTCTTGCTTACATTCATTTTCATTCCTTTTCTCGCAAATAATCTGTGCATGCTAGTTACCATCTTCTGTAGCTTCTCAGCCGATGACGCTAATATATATTTAGTAAATGATATATTAGCTTTTATTAGCCGTAGAGACACAGATTTACATAAAAAGTTTTAATATCTACAAATATTTGAAATCTACAGTTATCGACATTATAGCTCCAGTAATCGACACCAAGTAATCGACATCCCCAATAATCGACACTTGGTTAGTGTTTTATATTTAGGTGGTTAAGCAATGCTGCATTATAAAATGGCTTGCCCCACTAGGAAATTAAACCAACCAAATAGGATGGTTTCAATAATAATAATAATAACAATCGGAAGCGTAAATGAAAAAAAAAATCTCTTTAATAACTTGGTATCTTAAAATAAAGGAACGCCGTTAAATTGTCGGTTCAAGTTTCATAATTGATTCAACTCTGTAGTGAGACAAGGAATAATAAACCGGCCAAGTGCGAGTCGCACTCACGCACGAACGGTTAGTTACCATTATTTATAAACCGGCAAAAAATCACGTTTGCTGTATGGGAGCCCCCTTAAATATTTATATTATTCTGTTTTTTAGTATTTGTTGTTATAGCGGCAACAGAAATACATCATCAAAATAAGGTAGTTAAGTAGGTACTTTGGAATGAGTATATTATTTTTTAAATACATAAGAAGGTACTCTATATTTCATTAATTTACATCCAAGTATCATCAATAATTATAATGCAAACGTATATACAAAATCAAACTGCGTACCGTACTTCTTAATCTATCACTTTAGTATTTACACTCAAGAGCAAACAAATCTAGTACATACACTTTGTATGGGTATTCGATTGAAACGGAATCCGTTTTATTTGGACTTAGTGTAGTAACAATTAAATAACACTAATATGAGAACATCGTTCTCGGCGTTGGGACCTCACGCTGTATCGAACTAAGCAAAATCGTCTAGCGAGTCACCGCATAAGCGGAAACGGAGCCAGCGGAGAAGTTCGGGTGAAATCTCAAGGTCGGCTGGGGCGTGGAGTCCTCTTAACGAGTAATAATCGAGTTAGTTTGGTTGGACCATAGTTGGGTGGACTGGACTATGGCTGGGTAGCGTCACGGTTGTTATTATTGAAATAAAGATCAAATAATAAAAAGAATATCGACCCGGCAAGATTGGAACCCGCATACGCCTTTCGCGGGCAGCGACATGTATCATCATCATCATGTCAGCCGAAAGACGTCCGCTGCTTACATACCTGCATAAAATTCCGTGACACATTAAGAGTTTCAAAACTTTAGTATCTAATATAATCCCTCATTAAAATTTAAGCCCTTAAGCTTATTATGACGTGAACACTCCAATAATTCATGTGATCATGTCATCGACACATGGCACGGGCGTAAAATACAAAAAAAGATATCAAACGGAAAGCACAAAATGGCATTACTCTTTAAACGGAAATCGGCTCATAAAATATTTCACGTCCGGGTTTACTTGAACCTCGCTTTATGGAGCGGTTCCCTGTGATCGTCTGCGTGTAAGGGCGGGTAAGGGGTAGGGTAGGTCAGGGTAGAGCGGTCGCGGAGTGGCAGACGGTCAATGTTCAATTGATATTAATGGTGTTAAAACACCTGGTCGCTGCGAGTGTGACTTCGGGTTGGTTTACATGGACTTTGCGAGTATATTCTTTATTGGTCAGTCCATCATGGACTATCTTAAAGTAATGCGTAAATATTTATGTATTCGTTGAAACAAAGGTAGATTTTGTCTTTCGGAGCCTTAGAAAATAGTAACCTTGCTGTAAGATACTGATGCCAATGCGACTTCGAGACTTGGTAGGGCGGGATCGATATTTTTTTATACTACGACGGTGGCAAACAAGCTTACGGCCTGCCTGATGGTAAGCAGACACCGTAGCCTATGGACACTTGCGACTCCAGAGGAATCACAAGTGCGTTGCCGACCCTTTATTGATATGTGGTATATTGTTCATGGAGGTGAGCTTACTGATGTCGCAAAGATTTTCTCACTTGACGAGATATACCGGCAATATAACGTTTTGCGCAGTAGCGCAGGAGTGCGAAGTGGGGCAGTACCGCTTTCGCGCATCACGCGCCAGTTATGAATAGAATAGAATACAATAGAATATTTTTATTTGTATAACACAGGTGATACAAGAAGGTCTTAATAATTATAATAATAGAACTCTGTGCTTTGCCTATTGGCGTACATAATTAAAATTGCCTTAACAATCCAAACTCTAATTAAGTGATAAAGGACAATAAAATTATAAACAGTTATGAAATACAAATACAATTATGAAACTTTCAAATCATTTCAGTTGACATATGAATTAAATAATCATGACATTAAATATATATATATATATTAGGTCTATAGGGGGGGTCTAAAAAGAAAGTAATAATAATTTAAGCTACATACCTATAAACAGTCATTTAAATGTAGAGGCGCAGTAAAAAGCGGTACTGACTCGACTGACAGTTGATATAGTGCCAGCTGACATTTTTCTCATATCGTATCGCCTCCGCGCCGACAGATCAGGAAGTCGCCTAAGGTTACTTAGTAAACTGTCAGTGTCAACAATCAGCCGAGTCAGTACAGATTGCTTATTTCGCGCATACATTTCAATGAGCTCTCCCTGATTGGCACGGGATGCGCGGATGTGGGGCTGTACCAAGGCAGTATTGCTTCGGTGCAGATCACTTCTGCTCAATATAATAAAATTAATTAATACTACTAAGTAGTAAGCAAAATTAGGCATTGTCAATGTGCTGACGGGAAAGTAGAAAATACCGTGTACAGGTTGCGCTTCGCCATGTCAGGAGTAGCTTAAGGCCGATTTAGGGTGCCTTTCCGCCAGAAATGTGCTATCCAGCTATGCTGCGATGATGTAAAAGCACATCTCTGGGAAGAAGGCACTCTTACACTTTCAAGAATTTGCATACAATATTCATTACTTTGTGGGGCTACGGGCTACCTATGGGTTCTTGCAAATGTAAATCGGTATTAAGAAAAACCAAACGCCGTCCTTACCAACGTATATTAACCGCGAAGACTAGGGCCCATGTGAGCTCAATTTAACTCAATCCCATCAAAAACATAAATGTGAAAATGAGAGCCAAGTTCAATATTAAGAATATGCAATCCTTGGTTGTCGTCTTCACCGACAAAAGAATTGAGATCTAAATGGGTGCCAAGTTCCGTAGATTCTCTGAAATGGTGCCAAGACCGGCACTCCATTGTTTACAGTAAAACTAATTTACTGCGACTTAATGCGTTTTGAGCTTTAACTTGGCAGTTTTCTTAAATATCCAACAGCTTTTATGGTATTATAACATACTGCATTGAAAACTGCAGCTGCTAAATTTTAGCTTTCTAGGTCACCTGGAAGTGGGTTAGGTTTTTGATTACTAGTCAGTCAGTCAGTCAGTCAGTCAGTGATAAAAATGCCGTTTTTTGGAATTTAATATCTCAATAACTATTAAACCTATATTTATGAAATTTGGGGTTCTAGTTGTACTAACGGATCTTAATACATGTACCAAAATTCAATTTTTTTATGTTAGATAGATTTGGAGTTATTGGGGATCAAAAGTGGCTCCAAACGGTTCGTGTAATATAACACACGGCTGCTGTCCGCCAGTTCCTGGGGTAAAGTTGGCTGGACACGCTGCCGCGTGTCTAGATCAACTCATCATCATCATCCTAGCGTTATCCCTGTACAGTTCCATCCTTACGGATGCCCGGTCTCGCTACTTTATTCCAAGATTTGGCGTAGTCACTAGTTTTTACGGAAGCGCCTGCCAATCCAAGTGGGAAACTAGACCTTGTTAGAATTACACATTACACTTATAGTCGAGTAAGTGGGCAACTTGACCGTTAGAAGTTCTCAAGTTCTATCGTCCGTAACTATCTGCATATATTTTCAAAGATTTTAATTTCAATTTCCAATGTTAAATTAGATGTCACTACAGAGGAGGTACGGATAGCGGTTGAAGCTTTTCTTGGCCCATGTAAACCCACGCTACAGCTAATAGTAGTGTACCTACGAAATAATCGCGTAACCTCCGCATCGACACCTGATGCCTAATAGCGTTTAGTGACCCTCGAGACACTTACACGCCACTACACTGCTAATACACTGTTACACGGTTTTACGAACGTCTTACTTATTTAAGACTTGATTTTGCCCGCGACTTCGTCCGTGAGAAACTCGTTTATAGATAGTTTCATCCACGAAGATGCGCGCGTGATTTTTCTATCGAATCCGTAATGGTCTCTCCTGATTGGTCGATGTATCGTAGTGTACGTATGCACTCATAGCTAATTATTGTGTACAGACAACTAAAAACAATGCTAAAAGGTTACACATTTGTACTGTAAGCGATTAGGAAGAAGAATAGCGCGCGTTTTGTTTTTCTACGTTCCTTCTCCATACCAAATTTCATATTAATCGGTTCAGTAGTTTATGCGTGATAAGATTGTCAGCTGATGTGATATACGTGCGTGGGAGGCTATACCGCTGATGATCAACCTGCCCACAGAACTGTGCAGGTACCGTTCATAGGTCTTCATGATACAACTCTCTCAACCATTTTAGAAATTGTGACCAAGATGTTCTTAGTCACAAAATATGATGCTAGCTCACGGACTATTTGTAAAGAATAGAAAATTTCATACTTTATATTTTACATATTTCAATAATTACGGAATATTTAAAGAGGAAAGTGTGATCTGGGTCTTTTAGTCCCATACATACATCGAATGAAGTGTCGAGACAGGATTACCGTAGGCACTTTAGTAGTATTATTTACTAGCAGACAGAAGATACGACTAGCTATAATATGTCCGTAGTTATATAATTTCCCTCGACCTTATAGTAACAACGAACAAAATCCTTACAATAAGTACCTACACTTGAGCCTAATAGAAGTGTACTTAAGACAAAGACTAGTAGACATGTTACTGTTGTATTTGATGGCTCTTCACTTCACTTAGGTACTGGGTCAGACTACTAGGTACGTATGTGTACGTATGTATACGTCCTACTGGTTAAAGTGGTGGTGGTAGTGGTAACTTTTACAATCGCCTCAAAAAGTATAATGTTTTTAAAACATTCATCTAATCGGAATAATTTATAGTATTTATCCATCCATAATTGAGTTACGCTGGATGCGGGTGGCGCAGGACCGGTCATTGTGGAAGTCTTTGGGGGTGGCCTAATATGTTCAGCAGTGGACGTCCTTCGGCAGATATCGTGATGATGATGATGATGAATTGAGTTACACTCATTGCCGTACTGACGGTTACAAATACTTATAGTTTCAGGTTGCGTTCACATCTGGCTTACATGCTGCGCTACGCACTGCGCGATTGATCAGGCGAGACCGTTCAAAGCCGAGCGTGGCTCAACATGACAGTGCGAAGACGATATTCTTGACATAACAATAAACGTACTATCAGTTGAACAATTGAATAACTATATGACTAACTACAGATGTATCTCTACCCTGATTAGAATGCCGATATTATTATTTGCATTCACAAGACCTGAAAGAATATTTCTTAGAATCAGTAATTTGTTTTCTTTGTGTTTAAATCGGGAGTAAATACGAGTATGTTTCCCTAATACGTCACGAGGGTATTAGGGTAGTGCACACAAGAGCAAAAATGGACACACTTTGTAAGGATATTTAAAAGAACTACTATATACTTACGAATCCGAAACTAATTTCGGATTTTAGTCTGTACTAGGCGTTTTACAGCTCCCTTAAATTATATATAGGTTCTCCTCACTACTTACATATATTATGTATTTCTATTTACTTAATTTAGTATCGATACTTAAAATAAACCTAAACTGAATAAAATATTCCATTGTTTTAATGTCCCCATAACAGAAAAAAACCGAAACTTAATAAAATATTCCGTTGTTTTAACCCATAACAATCAAATGTAGGCGCGTATGCGTACTTAAACCTACCCATTCGAAGGGCGTCCATATTGTTCAACGCTTTTAAACTAAATTACTGTCCACTAACACTAAACTAGTATTGTTCCAATACAATAGCATGGAATATATGGAAGCTATTTGAGCAACTGTCCGAGCTATTCGGCGCATTGAATCAACTGTCCAAACTGTTCGATTACTGCATAATTTATGGTAGGAGGGCGCGCATTGTTGTGATTTAGTTTAAGTGTAAGTGAGGGTATGAAGCAAAATTACTTAAATGTATTAAATTGGTTGTGGTGGTTTGATCCTTACAGTACCACTGTACTGTAAGGAATTGAGTTCAGAGGTGAAAGAATGACGAAGACAACAGACCAGACTTTTAACTGCATTTATTCACTGCATAGCGGGAGGTGGAAGGTACAGAAGTTCCGTGAGGCCAAAGCCTTGAGAGCGAGTGCTTGACATCTTCTATCTTCTTATATTTATCAGTTTCCAGACAGCTCTATACAAAAAAAGGATAATCCTGTGTGCGTCGACCTGTTTAGCCTAGTTGGTAGTGACTCTGCCTCCGAAGCTAGAGGTCCCGGGTTCGAATCCCGGCCAGGGCATTTATTTGTGCATTTTTCACGGATATTTGTTCTTGGGTCTTGGATGTTTTCTATGTATTTAAGTATGTATTTATCTATATAAGTATGTATATCATCGTCTAGTACCCATAGTACAAGCTTTGCTTAGTTTGGGACTAGGTCGATTTGTGTAAGATTGTCCCACAATATCAATATCAATCATGTATAAGCAGCATTGAAACATTGAACATACAAACTCTAATAGAACCTACACAGAGTAATAAATGAAATAAATGAACTTTATTCTGCAAGTAGACCGCAATGGTACTTTTACAAGTCATAATCTACTAGCGTTTCTGCAAAAGAAGACCACTGCCGAGAAGAAACGCCGAAAGAAACTCGACAGTCTGTCATTTTTTCCCAAAAATATGCTTATTACAATGATAATACTTAACCTACTTAATATGAGTATATCTGACTAAGAGGAAGAATATTTACAATGTGTAGTTCAACAAGACAACATGTGTTGTGTTTACTAATTTCCTAGACGTGATACAATGAAAATATAAATCTATGAATATTAATGCTATTTAGATCTCTGGTTTGGGCCATGCATTTCTGTCGGTTAGACAGTCCTGGACCCTGTAATAAGCCTTTGACCACAACGATTTTTTCAAGTAATTTGACACATATTTAATAAAATATTATAATAAAATATTCGATTGTAAAATAAACATTTGTTTTATTTATCACAGATGATTTAATTAAGACAGCTTGGCAAAAACCTGGACTAGACTCGTACGGAAAAATTATGTAACATTGGAAAGTGGGCGAGGCCTTTGGTAAAAAGGGCACACAGAACAAGAAAAATTGTAATAACATTAAGAAAATATAATCATATTATTTATATTCTGAGAAAAAGCTAAGAAAATGGTTAGTTTACAGCAATACTGAAAAATTTAAGGCCTTGGCAAAAAAGACAATTCGGATAAATGAAGCATTGGCAAATGACTGATTCTAAGAAATTTTCCTTCAGGTCTTGAGTTGAGAGTGCACTGATAAGGTAAGGATATCGGCATTCTAATCAGGGTAGAGATACACCCGCTATTAGCCTTATCTATTCATTTTTATCAGCGTACTTATAATCTCAATGGGTATGACATGGAAGGAGAAATACTGTTTGAAATATTTACAATTTCAAAACAATAGAGGCGGACAATGGATGTCATCTATTAGGCGTTAAGGAGTCTATCAAAAATTAGGACGTTTACCTTAGTTATTATATTTTACATTGCAAACGATGGGCTAATTTATTACATAACAGCAACAAATGGCTCGAAATAAACGACACGTAAAAAGTTGCGGAGTAATCAAACAAATCTGATAAAAAAAGTTTACAAAAAAGTATGAATAGTTGCGTGTGGCGACACGCTTTGTATAATGAGGCTCTGATAGTTTTTAGGGTTCCATGATTATAGTAGGGAAAACTACTTTTTGGGGTTGCGTTGAACATCCTTAACTAGGGGTTAAGTCGTGTACTTATACAGCACGAGCTGATTTGTTTCTTTGATTTCTATTAATGATAAATGTTTTTTGATTTCTGTTAATTAAATACGCGCAAAATTTTTAACCGGACGTAGAGAAGGTGCAGTAGTGTAATCATTCGTGTTATTTTTAAATTACACATAATTTTGAAAAATTAACTAGTATGATGGTAGACAATTCTTGGCTGACTAGTTACATCATCATACGCAAATGACATTGACCATTTCTCTTGAATGTTTCTAATATCTTGGATGTTTTACATTACATATTGCGAAGAACCCAGCATCAGTAGATCAATGTTGACTCTTATATAAAATTAACAAACAATATTTTTATAGAGGGATCAAAGTTCCATGTATAGTGCAAGAAATCTGGCGTAGATACTACGAGTATCTAAAAATTCCGAGATACGAGTATCGCGTATATAAAGTGTAAAATTGCGAAATAAAGTTATTCTATTCTATTATATTCTATCTAGTGAAACCTCAGAACATTTCTTTGATCTGAGAGGGAAACAAAACTATATGTTTGTAACTATGTGTTTATAATATTATTACTAACATAGTTTTTTAAGCTTTATTGTAACTAACACTTTATGAGCCACGAGCTTGAAATAAACGTTAATTTATTATTATTATATTATAACTATCACTGGCTTCGAAGAACCCTCGGCCAAGACTACCCGTATCCGCTTGCCGAAACTTCCTATCCACATGCTCATTAGGGGCAGTCCCAAAAAAATTGAAGGCGATTATTCAAAACGGGGAAAAGTTGTGAAAAATTCGTGTCAGCGCGTAACGAGCTGTCAGTCAGTGTCGCGCGGGCCAAAACGCAGCGGCCATTAGCCTAATGTGCGCGATTGGGGTACGGCGTTAGGAATATGTACGCATTGTTCGCCTTATTAGAACGGACTAAGGTGCAAAATTGTGACATTAGCTATCACGCCGCGCGGACCGTACAGGGAACTAGGACGTTTGTCTTTGCATGTTTATGTTTAGGGACATTGTTTTATTAGAGCGGCAACATCTACGCGAAAAAATATCGCCCTACTCAAATTTTCCGGGATTACCAAACTCACAACTAGTCAATACAGGATAGACATAGGTACGACAGAGGCGGCGGGGAAAATTTTATAACAAACGCGTCTTAAATGTCTGCCAGTCAAAATACAAATCGAACACGTCCCTACAAACTAGCGCACAGCTAGATAAATCCAAGTTTACAAGTGAAAGTGTGGAGCAAACATTTCCAATTCAACTGAAGTTTCAGATGCGGGCGTCTTCAGAACTTGCCGGCGTAATCCCAATTCTCAACTTCTTAGGGCATTGTAGTATCTCTAAGTGAAAGTTGGCAATTTGAGCCTGATTTAACAATGAAAGCTACTAACTTTTGTGAGTGAAATTAGGATGGAAATCAGGAATAAAATGTATTCAGGCGGCTTTTCTGTTTAAGACGATACATTAATAACGAGTTAGGTTTTAGTAGATACAAATTATGTGCCGATCATGAGTCGTAAGTCGCAAAGGCAGTTCACATTATTGGGCTTTAAAAAGGCATTAAAACTTTAGATGTGAGGAATAGCCTGAACACTAACTTATACTCAAAATGTTTTTCCCCCCTTCGATCGCTAACTCAAACATACTCGTATTGTGATAACCTTAGAACACATAGTTTTATATTCATAGCATGATTGACAACTATCCACTATCAATGTATTTAGAGTAAAACCAATCTTAAACTGAACGATCCAGTGTATATCCGCTCATATAGGACGTAAACATAGACTTGATTCAGTATCCACCAAGAACAATTATAGTATCTACCAAGAATCTGTAGTCAAGGGCAAAAATACTTTGAATTCCGTATCTTATTTTTTACGAAGGCATGCTTTTAAACATAAAAAATCAAAAAAAAAATCAGTCGAAGGACGTCAACTGGTCGACATAGGAACTTCCCCGAAAGAGTGCCACAATGACGACCGGTCCTGCGCCACCCGGATCCAGCGGACTCCCGCGACCTTTACCAGGTCATCGTCCACCTTGTGGGAGTCTATCCACGCTGCACCTTCTGTCTAAAACTTTATAAATTGTGTAGTATTGACCATTTAATATTGACTGATTTTAGAATATGTATGTGTATATTGATCCCAATAATACAGTCACATCAATTAACACATTTACTAATTTTAACCAATGATGCCATGCATTAAAGAAACCGTTAAACTCCCGCGGTAACTTCTGAATATTTATACCCTATATACGATGCGAGGTCTGAAATTTGCAATTAATGAATAAAATTACACTTAAATCCTTAATTATCGATATATCTGCAAATGAGGGTAATTAAATGTAAAATAAAAACTTCACTTTATTCTAAAAACGATACTAAGTATTTTGAATTGTTATCTACGTCTAGATGTTAAAGAAATATAAACTGTATCCTCTATTTGAGAATCCGCTCGTACAGTCGCCATCAGATATATCGGAGGGGTTAACTATTTAATGAAATTTATTATTTTATTTGCCACTAGCATTTGCCCGCGGCTTC
Organism: Notocelia uddmanniana; assembly: GCA_905163555.1. NCBI lineage: Eukaryota > Metazoa > Arthropoda > Insecta > Lepidoptera > Tortricidae > Notocelia > Notocelia uddmanniana. Next base: position 8,088,076 of record LR991071.1, on the reverse strand, counting down.
GCCCGCGTACTAAGCGTATTTTTTAACCGTCTACAAAAAAGAGCTTCTCTGTTTGACCCGTATGTATGTATTTACGTATGTATGTATGTTTGTCCACGATTATCTCGCGTTTGGCTGAACCGATTTTGATGCGGTCTCCAGAAAAGTAGTTGTAACATACTGGGGGTTTCGGTATATGAAGTTTGGTGATTGTGATTCATTAACAAATGAACAGATGAAAAGTCAGTATACATTCTGAGAATCGGCAAAATGTTGAATTTCATTTGATTTTGGCAAAAATAGGGATCTAAAACTATTAACATACATTTCCGAGAGGCCGAAGGGGAAAGGGCCGATGAAATAAAAGCATTCTTAAATGGCCCTTAGTAAAAGTATCTGTGTACTACAGTAACACCAATAGGTCTGATAACGACCAAGCAGCGCGCAGCGGTCATAAACTCTGTTTCTTTGAAGTAAAGAAATACGGCTAATTCAATATCACGTGTAAAGGCTGATTCACAGTAGGCCGTTCCGTGTCCGGGCCGGCCCGTTTTCTTCTAGAGAAATACGCCGGCCGTTGCGTTTGCTGTCATAGAAAACGGGCCGGCCCTACACGTCTCAGATATCGATTTTGAACGAAATCGGGACGGAAATGAAGAAAAGCAATATGGCCGCCACTTTTTCCAATTTTTACCTCGGAGTCGTATTAGCGGACCTCTTGGACGCTCAGATATCAATTTTGAACGAAATTGGGACGGAAATAAAAAAAGTCAATATGGCCGTTATTTTATTCATAGTTTAGGTACCTCTGATTCCTATTAAGAGTCCTCTCGGACGCTTAAATATCGATTAAAGTCGAAATCGTATATAATCAAAAAATGTCGTATCTTCATAGGGAACTCACGGCACTTCATGCACCTTTAGACCTTATAAGGAACCTACATGCCAAATTTGGTATCTCTCAAACCAGCAGTTTGGGCTGTGCGTTGATATGTCACTCACTCAGTCAGTCAGTTTCTTCTTGCAATTTGGCACTTTTAAAAGTTTTCATGACCGCAATATTAAATTTCAAAATCAATGCCATTTTCGAATTAAAGACCCAAAAAACCATAAAAATGACACCCATATTAATATTTAGCCATTCCAACCCCCTAGGATCCCAACAGAGGGGATGACATTTCACGTCCCCCACGTGGGATTTTAAAATCATTGGTGGTTTCGTAATCAGTGACCCGATAAACCAAAAAAACAACACCCATATCGATTTTCAGAATTTGTCACCACATTTTCCCCTTTTAGGGGTTAATTTCAAAAAACCGGAAACACATGTTTACTCATTTATCATTAGAAATACTCCTGTGAAGTTTCGGATAAAATAATCCAACTAATCTTGATTCCCTATACAAACTTCGGACCCCCATTTCACCCCCTTAGGGGTTGAATTTTGAAAAATCCTTTCTCAATGCACCTCAAGACCTTATATGGAACCTACATACTACATTTGGAATCTCTAGAACCAGCAGTTTGGGCTGTGCGGATGTCACTCACTCAGTCAGTCAGTTATTTCTTGAAATTTGGCACAAAGTTTCAAAAGTTTTCATGTCCACAATATTAAATTTCAAAATCGATGCCATTTTCGTAATTAACGTCCCAAAAAACCATAAAAACGACACCCATATTAATATTTAGACATTTCATCCCCCTCGCACCCCAACAGGGGGGATGGTATTTCACGTCCTCCACGTGAGTTTCCGTTATCAGTGACCCGGTATATCATAAAAACAATACCCATGTCGATTTTCAGAATTTGTCACCACATTTCCCATTTAGGGGTTGATTTCTCAAAAAACCTGAAACACGTATTAACTCATTTATGGTCAGAAATACTCCTGTGAAGTTTCGAATAAAATAGTCCAACTAATCATGTTTCCCCATACAAACTTCGGACCCCCATTTCACCCCCTTAGGGGTTGAATTTTGAAAAATCCTTTCTTAGTGCACCCCTACACTTTATAAGGAACCTACATGCCAAATTTGGAATCTCTAGGACCAGCGGTTTGGGCTGTGCGTTGATATGTCAGTCAGTCAGTCAGTCAATCAGTCAGTCAGTCAGTCAGTTTCTTCTTTTATATATTTAGATAAATGTACCGTTTGCCCTAAGCATAATTAGCCCTAACTCGTCTTTTTCGGAAACTGTTATATTCTCAGGATTGGGATAAAACAAACATAACTGGCCCATTTTAAGGAACGGTTTACATTACACTGACTTTATTTCTCAGAGTTTTGGTTTTTTCGGTTATTCCTACTCAGAATCGAAAACTCTATTCATTCTAATAGAAGAAAAATAGTAATAGTAGTAGTAGTAGTAGTAGTTTTACATCCAAAAATCAAGTTTCCATTCCGTTACTTTCATACAACGTACGGAAAAGTAACGGAATGGATTGGGACACTTTTTTTCTCTTATTAGAATGTATAGGGTTTATCGGTTCTGAGTAGGAACAACCCAAAAATTCAAAATTCTGAGAAATAAAGTCAGTGTACAACTATTCATAAAATGACCCAACCAAATCGACAGGGCTCTATACAAAGTTTATTCAATATACACCGAAAGTTTTGGGGTTTCAGAGAAAAATAATTTTCTGGCAAATGACGACTATGGCAAACACTAGTGTTTTGGCATAAAATAAAGGCTAGCCATATTATTCCATAAAAATATTAACTATGCTGCGATTGCGATACAACGATGGCGTCACGTAAAACAAGACCATAATTATAACCTATCGTACTAGCTGGGTTGCTACACCTTTGTCTATCGTCATTTAGTCGGCAACCTGCTAAGCATACGTAGCCCTGCTTTTTAACCGACTTCAAAATTTCAAAAGAGGAGGTTATCAATTCGGTTGTATGTTTTTTTTTTTTTTTGTTTTTTTTTTAATGTTTGTTAGTCCATAACTCCGTCATTTCTTAACCGATTTGAAAAATTCTTTTTTTGATTGTAAGTATATATATCCAAGTTGGTCCAGTTTTTGTCAAAACGCAGTTCTGATGATGGGATCCATGAGGAATTGAGGGAACTCCTCAAATCTTTAAGACAAACATATAGTGATTTTTGTGTTTTTATCAACAAGTCGAGCATTTTCATCCAAAAATGTGACATTGGATGAAGTGGAACTGCTCATGATGATCAGAACAGAACTCTTCAACGACGAAAAGTTCACGTTTGGCGATTTGTCCTCCTAGCTGTGTTTGTTAAGCAATTTCTATTTTCACGATTAATTTTTGTCATGCTTGATTTCTGATGATGGGATCCATGAGGAATTGAGGGAACTCCTCAAATCTTAAAGGCAAACATATAGTGATTTTTGTGTTTTTATCAACAAATCGAGCATTATCATACAAAAATGTGAAATTTGATGAGGTGGAACTGCTGATGATGATCAGAACAGAACTCTTCAACGACGAAAAGTTCACGTTTGTCGATTTGTCCTTCTAGTTTGTTAAGCAAGTTCTATTTTCACGATTGATTTTTGTCATGCTCGAGTTCTGATGACGGGATCCATTAGGAATCGAGGGAACTCCTCAAATGTGAAAGGCACACAAATAGTGATTTTAGTATTTTCATGAACTAATCAAGCATTTTCATTCATAAAAGTGACATTTGATGAAGTGGAACTGCTGATGATGATCAGAACGGAACTCTTCAACGACGCGTAGTTCACGTTTGGCGATTTGTTCTCTTCGTTTTGTTTGTCAAGCAAGCAAGGTTTTTTCATGATTCCATGAGGAATTGAGGGTACTTAGTTTTCTACCATTATAAACATACATTATAGCCATTTTTATTTTATTGTATATCAATCTAAAAGTGCACCATCTAAGTAATAATAATCTTTTACCGGCCTCCCGCATTGAAGTCGGTTTTTTTTTCTTAAATATTATTAAAGTAGATACTTCTTTGTTAATAGCTCGTATGAGTAGCTAGAGCTACCGTGCACGCAACGTTTTCAATTTTAGTTCAGTTACTAACGTAGATGGCGCTTAAATAAAAGTGATGGTATCAGTAATTATCAACTAAAGCATAATACTATTATGTTTGGGGTTTTTTTACATAGATCGCATCAAACGTTAAGTTTGGGGAGTAATTTTGTATTTATAAAATATTACGTTTTTTTATTATAAATTAAAAAAATATAGATGGTTATTCTATTCAGTACCCGGGGACCCGGGTATGTCCTAAAACTACGACCAAGACCACCGGGGGATGGGCAGCAGCATCCCTGGAGTGCGGTGGAGACACTGCGATCGCCAACCCGCATGCCAAGCGTGGCGATTATGGCAATCTGTCTGTCATAGGGGGTACCCTATAATATTGGGGGACAATCTTACACAAATCGACCTAGTCCCAAACTAAGCAAAGCTTGTACTATGGGTACTGGACGACGATATACATACTTATATAGATAAATACATACTTAAATACATAGAAAACATCCAAGACCCAAGAACAAATATCCGTGAAAAATGCACAAATAAATGCCCTGCCCGGGATTCGAACCCGGGACCTCTAGCTTCGGAGGCAGAGTCACTACCAACTAGGCTAAACAGGTCGTCTATGACAGATACAAACAGGCCACGGCCCCGAGGTTCCGGCGACCCCCAGTGCCCTGGCTTTGGTAGCGGCCAGGGTACTAGCGGGGTCAGGGGTGCGAAGAATCTCCGGCAAAGATCCGGCTACCACCACCGACGACTCCTGGCCCTGGCAACATACAACACGCGAACACTGCGGACCGACGAAAAGGTAGCGGAACTGGAGGAAGGATTGAGCAAGTTGCGTTGGGATATCGTAGGGTTATCTGAAGTCCGAAGAGAGGGGGAGGACACGATAACCCTGAAGTCCAGCAACTTGCTCTATTTCCGCGAGGGCGACCAACAGTCCCAGGGAGGTGTCGGGTTTATCGTCCACAAATCCCTCGTGAACAACGTGGTGAAGATTGAGAGTGTGTCGGCCAGGGTGGCGTACCTTATACTCAGAGTATCCAAGAGGTACTCGTTGACGGTCATACAGGTGTACGCGCCGACCTCGGCACACTCCGACGACGAGGTGGAGGCTATGTATGAGGATATATCAAAAGTCATGCATAGTTCCAAAATCTACTTCACCGTTGTTATGGGGGATTTCAACGCGAAAGCAAGCAATTTGGAGTTGGATGTCGGAACCACCGGGGCCAACTACTGGCTGGTTTCTTGGAGAAGGAGGGAGTCTACATGATGATCTCCTTCTTCAAGAAACGCGAGCACAGGAAGTGGACCTGGATGAGTCCCGACGGTGCAACAAAAAACGAGATTGACTTCATCATGTCGACGAAGAGGCATATATTCAATGATGTCTCTGTGATCAGTACGGTTAAAACCGGAAGTGATCATCGTCTGGTAAGGGGCACATTGAATATATGCGTCAAGCTAGAACGCTCTCGACTGATGAAGTCCACGCTCCGTCCAGCAGCAGTCCAAATCCAAAACCCCGAGAGCTTTCAGCTGGAACTCCAAAACCGTTTCGATTGTCTAAGCGGCGATGTGGACGAATTCAACGACGGGTTTGTGGAAGCTGTCCATAGCATTGGGTCTAAGTTCTTTAAGGCCCAACGAACTCAAAGAGCCAAAAGGATCTCTATCTCCACTCAGAGGCTCATCGAGGAAAGGAATGAGATGATTCTGGAGTCTTCAGCCGATGCGACATTATACAGGCAGCTCAATAAACAGATCTCCAAGTCCCTTACCCGCGATCTGCGCCAATTCAATACAAATCGTATTGAGGAGGCCATCGAGCAGAATAAGGGCTCTAAAGTTTTTTCAAGAGATCTGTCTATTGGGCAGAGCCAGCTCGCCAGATTAAAAACTGAAGATGGTAGAATCGTTTCGTCCAAACCTGAGCTTCTGAGTGAGATAGAGTGCTTTTATGGACAGCTATACACGTCAACTAGCAGACCCGAAGTTGGTCTGGCGGAAGACCGAAGAGCTAGATTAACCCGGCACTATACCGAAGATATCCCGGACATCAGCCTGTACGAGATTAGAATGGCTCTTAAACAGCTTAAGAACAATAAGGCACCCGGTGAAGACGGAATTACAGCGGAACTCCTGAAGGCGGGTGGAAAACCGGTCCTTAGGGCTCTTCAGAAGTTGTTCAATTCCGTCTTACTGGAAGGAAAAACTCCAAAGGCATGGAACAGAGGTGTGGTGGTCCTGTTCTTCAAAAAGGGTGACAACTCCTTACTGAAGAACTACCGACCCATCTCACTTCTGAGCCATGTCTATAAGCTGTTTTCAAGAGTCATTACGAACCGTCTCGCACGCAGGCTAGATGACTTCCAGCCTCCCGAACAAGCCGGTTTCCGAAGAGGCTTTAGCACCGTAGACCACATCCATACGCTCCGTCAGGTTATACAGAAGACTGAGCAGTATAACCTGCCCCTCTGTTTAGCGTTCGTGGAGAAAGCCTTCGATTCGATCGAAACCTGGGCTGTACTACAATCTCTCCTGCGGTGCCAAGTGGACTACCGCTATATCGAAGTGCTGAAGTGTTTGTACGACAACGCCACTATGTCAGTCCGACTCCAGGACCAGAGCTCGAAGCCTATCCCATTGGAGCGGGAAGTCAGGCAAGGAGATGTTATTTCTCCTAAACTGTTCTCCGCTGCACTGGAGGATGTTTTCAAGACTCTGGACTGGAGAAGGCTAGGCATCAACATAAATGGCGAGTACCTCACTCACCTTCGGTTTGCAGACGATATAGTAGTCTTGGCTGAGACCATGGAAGATTTAAGTACAATGCTCAATGACCTCAGTAAAGCCTCCGAGCGAGTTGGTCTAAGGATGAACATGGACAAGACGAAGATCATGTCAAATGTCCATGTCGCACCAACTCCCTTAACAATCGGACACTTTACGCTCGAAGTTGTAGACGATTACATATACCTAGGACAGACTGTCCAGTTAGGTAGGTCCAACTTCGAGAAAGAGGTTAATCGTCGAATCCGACTCGGCTGGGCAGCGTTCGGGAAGCTACGGCACATCTTTTCGTCCAATATTCCGCAGTGTCTCAAGACGAAAGTCTTTGACCAGTGTGTGTTGCCAGTGATGACATATGGTAACATAAGAAGGCTCAAAGTCACCCAAAGAGCAATGGAGAGAGCTATGTTAGGAGTTTCTCTGCGTGATCGCATCAGGAATAAGGCCATCCGCAGCAGAACCAAAGTGACCGATATAGCCCTCCGAATTGCCAAACTTAAGTGGCAGTGGGCGGGGCACTTAGCACGTAGAACCGATGGCCGTTGGGGCAGAAAGGTTCTCGAGTGGCGACCACGTACCGGAAGGCGTAGCGTGGGCAGGCCCCCCCACACGGTGGACCGATGACCTGGTGAAGGTCGCGGGTGTCCGCTGGATGCGGGTGGCGCAGGACCGGTCATTGTGGAAGTCTTTGGGGGAGGCCTATGTCCAGCAGTGGACGTCTTTCGGCTGACATGATGATGATGATGATGATTCTATTCAGTAACGAAAATAAATAGATAGGCAACATGAGAAGTATCTACCTAATATAAATTACGGTTGTATCCCTGATATAACCCACTACTTGTACTTTTTACGGTTCTGTACCCGGGGGCCTGAGCCCCATTGCTGTCATTCGCGTGTCCGTCAATCGTCTGTCACACATTTTGTTCCGAATATTTGTTTTAACTTCTCATTGACAACTTGAAATTTGGTAAAAATATTTATTATTACGTATATTTTACCAATAAATACCGATATATTGATAAATCATAATTGTTTTATAGTTGTATGGAACCCTCGGAGTCCGACTCGCACTCGACCGGTTTTTTACGTAAACTTTGGAGTAATTCATCTAACACTCTTATCATTCCCTGTCAAATGTCAATAGCTTTATTGTCTTTCCCTATATATCCTTTTTTGTATACCTAAGTCACGTTTTGAAATTAAATGTCAATTCGGCGCCAACGTACTGAATTGTAAAGCGGGCAATAGACCATGTCATGGGTGACCAAATAGAGATAATTAACTCGATTAAAGTACACAATCCAGATTGGTATCGTGCGACCTACAGGGACGAAGCAGGTGTAGTAACAGCTCACTGTAATAAAACCACACGTCTTTCCAATTGCTTGAAAGAGACGAACTTATACGGCTATGGTAGAGCCGTCTTTTTCTCTCGGTTTTAGCTCAAGGAACGTAGAACGCCGTGTGTTTTCCATAAAAATGCAGATTACAACATAGTTTGAGCCTTCGCAACATAGTTCCATTGCATTAGCTTTACTAAGAAACGCGCGTGTCGTTACGAATGGCTGATGACAACATTTTTTTAAAAAGAAATTAAATCGAGAGCATTCTTTTTTTTAACCGCTTTCCGGTAATTACAGTGAAAACAATTGTATGTAATTGTGACATTTACTTAATTATGACAGACGAGTGCTACAAGGCTGGTGACTGTATTCACTCGACTGAGAAATCGATCGATTATTATTTAAAAACTAGCGGCCCGCCCCGACTTTGCACGGGTATTTAACAAAGGATCCCTAATTTATTGGAAATATAATATCTCTTATGTCACCCGGGGATAGTATAGCTTCCCAAAAGAGAAAGAATTTTTGAAATCGGTTCAGTAGTTCCGGAGCCTATTCAATGCAAACAAACAATTAAATATTTCCTTTTTATTATTACTGTAGATTTATTGGAAATATAGCCTATGTCACTCGGGGATAGTGTAGCTTTCCAACAGTCAAAAAATTTTTCAAATCGGTTCAGTAGTTTCGGAGCCTATTCAATGCAAACAAACAAACAAACAATCAAATCTTTCCTCTTTAAATATTAGTATAGAAAGAAACCTAAAGAATCTAAATGTATTTGCACTTGTAACGCCTTTACGGGACACTTGTTCACAGCAGACTGTGTGTAGGCCCTTTATTTGATTTCCTAAAAATAATTAAGTATGACACAATAATCAATCGATTCCTTTTATTAATAATAATAATAATAATAATAACTTTATTGCATTCATGTTTTTGGTATACAGCAGGTCTTAAATAACTGTTAACTTAAGAATACAACATGACACCCTGTAAGGGTATTGCAAAATTAACTTATATCCTAAAGGTATATTAGAAGTTTACATGTATTAAGATATAGTATGACATATTCAAACTATAAATATTTATGGTATCTATTTACATTAAAGAAATCTTCCAGGGAATAAAAACAGTTTTCTATTAAATATGTTTTTAACTTCTTAACAAAGGTTGTATATCTGACCTCTTTAGCTATTTCTTTAGGTAGGCTATTATAAATGCGTATGGTTGTCATATTAGCCATATTAGTCATATTAGCCACCATTAATCGAACCCTTAACTTGGCAAGAAATAGTGAATGTCCCTAATTCAAGAATCGGTGACGCCGAATAGTCATACTCATACTAGCCAAGAAAAAAAAACAAAAAGACGGTCAAAGAGTGTGGGAAACCCAGGGGACGTTGCTAAGTTAAGGGATCTCAATCTGCATATAAAAATAATACACAATTGTACAGTAGGCAGATTAATTAATATCTAAGGGGCAAGTTTTTGCTTTTGTAGTAGTTTAGTCAAGACAGAAAAAAAAATCCTTATTATTAATCCATAATCATAAACGCAATCGACTGGGGTGCGATGCAATGATAAGTGATGTGCAATTAAAAGATTATAGCCGTCCTGTGACGTCATCCGCGTACTTTCACCATCATTTCAATACTCTAGAAGTTGCTTTCGGGGATAGGATACTATGTTTTAATACAGGTTATTAACTATATAAAAATTTGCTATGGCAAATAAAACTTACGCAAAATGATTCATTTGGGAAAAACTGTCAAAATATTGTATCATGGTTTGGCTTTTATTATATACAGGACGTTTTCTAATTATCTACGATTTTATATTTCACGCACGCTACTGGACTCAAAGTGCTTAAACGTTCTTTGGTAGAGCAGAGTTTTAAAGACCTTTTATGCTTCTTCTATGTTGCAATGCGATAAGAAAACAAGCATCTGGTTTAAAATGTACATATCCTTATTTCTTGCTTATTGATGGCTCTAACGCCCTCTAACTAAACCACCGAACAACGGCGCTTTACAATTTATAAGCAAACTCGACGAATTCATCTTAATTTTGTTGGAAGCTCTTTAAATTAAACTTGATTGACATGATCATTCAGTAGTATAGTCATAGGTACGAGCACGGCACGAGTGAATAGGCATCTTCTGGATGAGCTCGCTTTATCGTCGGCCTCATTTTTGCCCCCTGGCTAGATGCTGGCCAAGAGCAATCCCATATTTAATAAAAAAAAGGTATCATTATCTATTCCGTGATAACCACAACAATGTACAACACGCGCCACATTGTTTCGCATCCCTTACAATTACTAACATGTAACTGCTACATCGAATTATGCACATTACTTTCGTTTCGTTAGAGCGGTGCTCCCGACACATGTCGTAGGCAGAGGGACGGCTTGGCTGCGCTAACAAGCCGAGTGTCCAAGATTGAATGCGGCGTATTCTTCACAACGCTTACCAACTCGCTGGTACCAAGCATAAGGCCGACCTATAGAAGATGTCCCATTAATCGAGGATAATCCGTGGACAGCTTATCTAGTATGATACCTCTCAGAATATCTAAATTTAAAAATATGCTTTAATTTTTTGTAATCGCAAATATAATTTATACTAAAATGACAATAACTCGAAATCTAAGGCATTGCATTTAGGTATGGTGCAACCTGTATATTTTTATATTAACCTTGGTCATATTATTTATTTGTATCAAGGGTCATACATTATACCTGACAGATGAACACACTTGTTCATTTAAAACACTGATATTATAAAATTAAAAATGTAAAGGACGCATTTTTGTTGTAGATACTTAGGAGTCAGGTACGTTACGAGAGCTCCCGAGGATACACTGACATGAGTGACCAGCATTTGCCTCATCATGTCATCATAACTTGGCTGACACTCCTCTTTGCTGTTTCACTCTTAATATACAAGTTGAGACGTCCACATCAATGGTAGAGAAGGACATAAGTAGCTCTCAAGCTCTAATCACCCATAACTCTCTGCTAGTCTGTCTGGTACAGTCAGACTCACGGTTTTCTATTGCGGATTTCACTTGATCAGTCCAGGGTAGTAGGTGACCCTGCCAGGAAATTGTCCCAGGGCGCTCTTCCTAGCCAGGCCCACATAAAACGGTGAATCGCTAGGGTCAAAGTAGAATGCTTCAAGCGAAACGACCCTCCCTAGAAGCGACGTCGGGTGGTTTAGTGGGTAGTCTGGGCATTCTGACCCATCCGGTCCCCCCTCATCCGGGCACACGGTGCGTCAAAGCATTCCCCCAACGCAAAAAATGGTAGGATAGATAATTTGCTCCACTCTTTCTTGTACGGCCAGTGGCTCTATGGGATCGTTATCCCGCCTAGAGACACACTGACTGGTTAATTTACTAACTAATGAACCTAGTTGATGTGACAGTGACGTCATGGCAAGGTTATCATGACAAAAATACAATTCACAGTATAATCTTCGTCTTGAAGTGTCTTAGGCCCAGGACCTATCAATTTTTTTTAGCATAGTCGTTACTTGGGATCGTGAAATGCAGGGGGTGAGTGGCGAGAAAGTGAAGTGGTGAGAGTGGTCGAAACAGCTCGTGAATTGCATTGCAGGAGCAATGAAGAGTCCTAATGCATACATTCTATTGGGAATACCTAAAGATGCCTAAAGCAACACATCTTACATAGGTATTCCACCCACTTCCGTATTGTTAATTATAAAGATTGGAATGGTATTGGATGAAATGCACTTGTGTTCACTTTAAAAGCGACAGCGCACTGACCAGACGATTCCAGTTAAATTTCTATTCATCAATAGCTCATTTTCAATTGAGACACTATCAATAAGAAAGTACTATCATGTAAAATTCCAACAATTTAAACTTTATTCGCACCATCGCATCGCACACGTTACCCCTATAGTCCGAAAACTTAGGCTTTAAATCCAACAAAGTAACAAAGAAATTAGGCGGGTCACACTGGGGTTATCACGCACGACCGGACACGCAGAATGATCGACTGATTCCAGGCAGCGGTCGCTGGGGTGTGAGCGGTTGAGCTGGCAACACTAAAAGACGCCGACTATTTCTGTTTTTGGAAAAACTACGGCTTCATTATCGTGCAGTTTTCTGTTTAAAATTTCCTTTACTTTTGGCTAATTTAAGGTTTTTAATAGATAGATGCCTACTCTGCTCTGAAACATTATTACCACAATTACCGGTCTATGTATTTATTCTCTCTGTTTTGACCTATGTATCAAGTTGAATCGACATTTTGTTTATTAAGGCGTATAAATCCTTTGGTAAAATAAAGTAAAAACCGGCCAAGTGCGAGTCAGACTCGCGCACGAAGGGTTCCGTACTATTATCTATACAACATTAGACACTTTATTGAAACCTTTTTTAATTTAATTTAAATAATACTATATATATTTAATTATTTTAACAAGTAGAATTTTGGACAAGTGCGAGTCGGATTTTAGTTTTCCCATACTTTTTGAGACCCAGCCATGATGCCTGATAAAGGCGACGAGCAAATTTTTACCCGACTGCGCCAGAAGGAGGGTTGTTTTTCGAGAGTATATATGGATGTATAATGTACGTGTGTATGTATAATTCTTTAGCACGCTCTGCAGCCTGAACAGCTCGATGGATTTTAGCTTGAGAGGTGTCATTAAATTCGTATTTACTTTGAGAGTGACACTGGGTATATCAAAATAATAAAATAAAAAAAAAACAAAATTACGGATTTTTGGCCCCAAATTCCAAATTACACAGAAACGCAGTCGGAGTTAATTAATTAGTCTTGTTAAAAGATTTTGTATGGTAGCTCCCTTAAATATTTATTTTATTTCGTTTTTAGTATTTGTTGTTATAGCGGCAACAGAAATACATCATCTGTCTAGCTATCACGGTTCATGAGATACAGCCTGGTGACAGCATTTGAAGTACAGTGCCTTGGAACCATTCTACGATCTCGTGCCGATTGCGGTGGAGACTGCGGGTCCTTGGGGGATGGAGGACAAAACCTTTATCTGGCATTTGGGTCGCCAGCTTAGGGAGAGGGGCTGTGATCCGCGCTCCGGATCGTATCTGGTTCAACATTTCGTTGGCTATACAGCGCGGTAATGCTGCAAGCATAATGGGTACTTTTGAGCCGGCTACGGTTCGGGGTGGTCATATTTAGTTGATAAGTTCAGGTTAGTTGACGAAGCCTGTTGCGGATTGCTTTATTGTTGTGTGTGACGACGCCTGTTGCTGATTTATAGTTGTACCCACCTGACGAAGCCTGCATTGCGGATTTTATGTATTACCAAAAACAATAAGTATTACCAAACCGACTGACTTTATTATACCAAAAACAATAAGTTATCATAAACTGCAGGGCAAAAAGATTAACTCGTTTGTCTCCATCCATATTTCCATATCCACCACCACCACCACCATATCAGCCGGAGAACGTCCACTGCTGGACATAGGCCTCCCCCGAGCATGGGGGTAAATGCCATAATCGCGTTGCTTGGCATGCGGGTTGGCGATCGCAGTGCCTCTACCGCACTCCAGGGATGCTGCTGCCCATCCCCCGGTGGTCTTGGTCGTAGTTTTAGGACATACCCGGGTCCTATTTCCATATATCCATATTTAAATTTAATTTAATTTTAATTATTATATTTTTTATACAATTTCGGGACACAGACCTTCCTGATGGAAGGCGGTAACGCAGGCTACGGACGCCTGCGACTTCAGGGGTCTCACATGCGCATTACCGACCCTCTAAAACTGTATACACTCCTTTCTGGTAGAACCCGATACTGCAATGTAAGCACAGAAAAAGTAATAGTACCTACCTACACTGTAAGTCCCATGTTTTGCATACAACCTACCTACTTGCATAAAATGAAATGAAATGGTTTATTTCGCTAGAGATATGGTTATATTAAATGGTAGAATAATTTCACAATAAATCTCGCCAACAACGTCGGCATGCAAAAATCTTAAATTTAATTGGAGGTATGCTAATTAATTCATCATTATACAGGGTGTGGCCTGTAATAGGAGCAAAAAATTTAAAGAGTGCTTCCTTAGAGCATCTATAGTAACCTCTTGTGTCCAAAAAAATATCTTTTTTCACTTGGGAGAAATTTTGATCTAAAGTTATGACTTCCAAGTAATGGATCTTGGCACCACGAGATTATAGCGCGGCAGTCACTGCTGATATTGAGGTAGCATCTAGTTATGTAATCATAATCTTTGTTGCATTTTTGGATCAAAAGGATATTTTTGGGATTTTTAATTTTTATGTGTTTTTTAAATAAATAGTTATTAATATAGCTCCAGTAGAGTAAAAAAAAGCACTTATTAGCTATATTTGCGAAAAAAATAATTCCAAAAGAAAACATTTTTTTTTCAATTAAAACCATTTGGAAATAATTGCTGGAGAGCTCAATAGTGTACCGTTTAATTTTTTGCTCCTATTACAGGCCACATCCTATATAGGTATAGGTAAAACACTTAAGAAGATGACCTGTTGTATGTAGTTGTAGCGTGTTCGAATAGGCGTTTGTTTTGTTTGTGTTGCTCATTTTAAATATGTAATGTCTATTCGAACACGTCACAACTACAAACAACAGGTCATCTTTTCGGCGAAGGGTAGGGTAAGGTATTCTCCATACAAATGTTGTGCAAGTTTTATTCGTTAGTTTTGACACTATCGCATTTTATTTTATTTTTTACTTGTACATATTAGATATACGCAGAACCTGATGTGGAAATTTTGCTTTATTTCAACAAAAAAAATGAAAAAATACAAAATTTAAGTTAGCTTTACATCAAGTCATAGCTAACTTAAAAATAAGCATATTGACCAAAAATAATAACTATAGCGCAAACACAAATGAAGATAAACGTACACAAAGTTTGTATGGAAAGAGCTTGCCCAACACCCCTTCGCCTTAAGTTTTTTTTTTTTTACACCAGCTTTAAGTTTTTTACCTATACGCCTTAAGTGTTTTACCTACATACACTCAGTTTTTTACCTACATAAATACTAAATTACAACATAAATTAAATGTTAATGAGAATAAATGCAACTCATTTATCCAGTTCAAAAAACACAATATAAAGTGCTCACAATTATTTTAAGTACTACAAACAACAGGTCATCTTTTCGGCGAAGAGTAGGGTAAGGTATTCTCCATACAAATGTTGTGCAAGTTTTATTCGGTAGTTTTGACACTATCGCATTTTATTTTATTTTTTACTTGTACATATTGGATATACGCAGAACCTGATGTGGAAATTTTGCTTTATTTCAACAAAAAAAAATAAAAAAATACAAAATTTAAGTTAGCTTTACATCAAGTCATAGCTAACTTAAAAATAAGCATATTGACCAAAAATAATAACTATAGCGCAAACACAAATGAAGATAAACGTGCACAAAGTTTGTATGGAAAGAGCTTGCCCAACACCCCTTCGCCTTAAGTTTTTTTTTTATACTCCAGCTTTAAGTTTTTTACCTATACGCCTTAAGTGTTTTACCTACATATACACAGTTTTTTACCTACATAAATACTAAATTACAACATAAATTAAATGTTAATGAGAATAAATGCAACTCATTTATCCAGTTAAAAAACACAATATAAAGTGCTCACAATTATTTTAAGTCCACAGAAGGCCAACACCCCAGTAAACATTCAGATAACGAGTTTACAACTAGAAATAGCAGCAACCGAAATTAAGTTAGAAAAGCTATTAATTCTTTTAATTGTTCTTTTATCAGTGTTTAATTCGGAGATTAAGTGCCAAGTTAACGAATGCAATAGAAGGCCAAACAGTGCTATTCACGTCCGTCTCAACTCGACTCAACAATCGCCACTAGTGTAACTGGTCCCCGAAAACAACTTTTTGTGTGCAAAAAATGCAGGGCATACACAAAGCAACTTTAGGAGTCCTGGTGACCTTACTCACCGCCCGGAACACAACACCACATACCTATGTACCCCATAGCAAGTAACGTTACGGAAATGAGAATGTTGAGGTGGATGAGGGCGTGACAAGAATGGATCGGAAAAGGAAAGAGTAGGGTCTCTAGGCCGGTTACGCGACCAGCGTCAGTTTGCGACCACCTATAGGACGAGGTTCTATCAATTAAAATATTAAATATATTTACAGACCCTAAAGAAACAGTGCATTGTATGCATTTTGTTTCGTAGTTATTGAATAGGAATCCAGTGAAAAGACGAGAAAATGTCTTTTAGTTCCTTAACTCATCCAAGTGGTCGCAAACCGGCCTATCGACCCTACTCATTCCTTATCCGATCCATTGTTGTCATAAGAGGAAGCTTAAAAGTAGCACCCATAGATGATAAGTTGAGAGCTAATCGTCTACGTGGTATGGGCATGTTACGTGGAGGGATGAAAGTCATGTGAAAGGCATGAATGTCGAAGGATGTAAGAGTAGGGCAGGCCAAGGAAAAGGTGGATGGAATACGTAAAAGACGATATGAAAAGGAAGAATGTGAATGGCGAGATGACGGGCGATAGAGAGGTATGGAAGAAAAAAACGTGCTGCGCCGACCCCAAGTAATGGGCACGCGTATGCAAGAAGTGGTGTATTTTAGATACCAATAAAATCTAAAGTATTAGAGCTATTCAATTGAGACTTTGTATGTTGAATTAGTCTATTATTGACATCATATCCTGAGAATATGAACTATCTGGTATATCGGAAACCAACTTTATGAGGGGAAAAGGTAGGTAGTGCCCTTGCGCTTCGCTTGGCTCGTCTTGGCGGGGGCACGGTAATATGTATAATGATAAATAATGGTGTATTACAAGTGTCCCTTGACATATAAATGTCAATTTTGCATGATAATGCTATTTTTTGCCTATTTTATTACAGCTATTTCCCTTCTCTTTCCTTTCTTCTCTTTCAAACCACACTCATGTACATATTGAAACAAAGTCGTCTAGAAGAGGGGCGTTTTGGTTAGTAGAAAATGTTACTAAGTTTTTATTTATTTATTTCGATCATAAACAGTCACATAACTGTCAGCATATTCTGCCAGTATCGGCGTAGAAATATTCTAAGTGTCTACTTAACAAAAAAAAAACAACAAAGACAAAACTTTGTTAGGTTAGGTTTATTTACAACGACGGTGGTAAACAAGTTCACGGCCTGCCTGATGATGGTATATAATATAGAATCACAAGCGTGTTGCCGATCCTATTATTAACTTGAGGATTCGTTATGTTGACAGCTAAATAGTGTAACGTGTTGTGTTGAGGTCTGCCTCTCTTGACCATCTATATGTATATGTATGTATGTGTGTATAATCGGGGGCCAGAGCCAGACATATACTGGTTCGCTTCGCTTGATATAAGTTGTGAATATCAGTCAAATGGCGGCGGAACTGTACCACGAGATAACGATCTAAGGAGCAATGGACTTGGGAATTGCAATCGGCCAGAAGTATAAACTATGGGGTGTTTCTTATCTTACTCTGACAGTGACTTTCCATCAATGAGTAGGTACTATTTTGACATATAAACCGCTAGTACCTATAACCAGCTACACATGGTCTAAGGAAACGAGGTCTGCCACTCCGGAACGTGACACAAGCCTACGTCACCGTCGTGTTACCACTTTATAGTAACAAAACGACTCATGAAGGAAATTTTTCTGCCGTAATCATGCAAAATATATTATTTACGCATCACAATTGTCATTTGTTTGTTTAAGCAAACAAAATAGGTCAAGGTAAACATGAATTAACGTAATAAGTTAATAAAACACTCACAGGTATATACCTAGTTATGGGGGTCGGGGAGTGTCATAATACAACACTGGCAATGCAGCAACTCACACTTACGCCGTCAGAACCATCGATACAAGTGATGACATAGGCTTGTGTAACCCACACTACTGAATTTCCCCGGAGTGCTATACCTTGTATTCTTGTATCATGCAGCTACACACTGGCCGGGTTTTATGAAGATCCGTAAGACCGAAACACACATCAAATGTTGTTAACTCACCCCTTTTATTCACAAACCGACACGTCCTCACCTGTCACCTCACACCTCACCCGTTATTATACGGAAACTGTCATATTTATATCGTTTGTCAAATTTTGACAATTTCCATATAAAAACAGGTTAGGTGTGTAAGTACTTCTGACCATGGTTAATGTCTAGAGCTCTAGACTATTCATGAAAATCAAATTATCAACAATATCATACGACCGAGATAGGATTTATAATTATAAAACCATGTGCAGTAAACAGCACATATGTATAATAAAAAGAAACTAACTTGGTCATATAATAAGACCGTACAAATGACTCCGATACCAACTTTTGCCATCAAATTAAGTAGAAACGCAAAACGGACAGCGCCATTGATCCTTGCATCTCCCAGCACTCTTACAGCCTTAACACTAACGTTGAAATTGCCGTGACTGGGTTGTATAAGGGCACCGTTGTATCGTGTGGAGCGACATACGTTGATAAAGGCGCCTCAGATAGAGGAAACGCAATAAACCATGTCAATAATTGGTAGGGACGCGCCACTGTTTGGTCGTGAGAGGTGCTGTGTTCACATTGGGGCACTATAGAAAATAGAAAAGCTTTATTCATGGTAAACAATTACAATGTTCTAGGCGAGATGTTACACATGTAATGACTTTTTAAAAGTTTACGATGAACTGGTCCCGCCTCAGCATGGTGCTGACTCAGGAGTCAACGCTGGTCTTCCAGCAGGACCATTGATTGATGAGTCACGATCTGAGTTGTACAGTTAAGTTCACACATATGTACACATTTCTCAAACACACATCTATCTCAATAAAAAATAAGGCGCAAATGCGTGCACATATTAGTGAACCCGACTGCTATGTATTAAATCGCGAATATCGCGGTATTTCCGGACCGATACGACCTTCAAACCTTCAAGAAAAGAGCGTACTCCCATCTTAAAGGCCGGCAAAACACTTAGAACCCCTCTGGT
Source organism: Notocelia uddmanniana (assembly GCA_905163555.1). Classification (NCBI taxonomy): domain Eukaryota; kingdom Metazoa; phylum Arthropoda; class Insecta; order Lepidoptera; family Tortricidae; genus Notocelia; species Notocelia uddmanniana. The sequence continues at coordinate 8,068,945 of LR991071.1, read as the reverse complement.
GTTGCGAGTGTCCATGGGCGGCGCTAATCGCTTACCATCAGGCGATTCGTCTGCTCGTTTGCCCCCTGAGTCATAAAATAAAAATCGCGATAAAAATAACTTTTAGCCACCTTCGTCATTCATTAATAGCGTCGTATCTTAGGGTCAGTACCATGAATGCCTACATAGTTATTAGGATCATGAATCCGAAAGTGTATCCGTCTATCTGGTATCTACCTTTCCTCGCTTACAGCGCTGGACATACTTATATAACATTTGGTTTGAAGATGATGCAAAGCGCTTGGTTCGAATTAGAGGAATTTCGACCAGGTAAGGATGGTAGCCAGCCGTACGTCTGGATGTCCGATGGAAGAAGGGGGAAGGCGGTATGAGCTCATGGAGCTCCTGAGCACACTCACCAAAAGCATAAGCATTCAAAGATGCCTTAAGTCAACTAATACGAACACCCAACCGAGGGGAGACCGGGCTGCGTCTTCACTGTAATTTATGACGTATACCAATTTGTAGGAATCGTATTAAAAGGCGGACGCTAACTGTTGAATGGCCCGAAAAATGGGGTGACATCCTTGAATAAGGATGAGTTGTGTTAACACCGTTTTATCTGGCAACTTGTCATAAACTAAATAAATATGAGAGTAAAAACGGACAGAATTACGTGTCATGTCATGTTGGGCAAGTCAATAAAAGTGATAACCAGAAAAGAAATGATATCTTCGAGAAAGGAAATATCGTCATCATATCAGAGCAGCCGAAAGGCGTCCATTGCTGCTACGTCCCCCAGAAAGTGCCAAAATGACCGGTCCTGCGTCACCCACATCCAGCGGACTCTCGCGACCTTGACCAGGTCATCATTCCACTTATTCATAAAATTTACGAATACGCACGACTCCCAGGAGCTAAATTTACAAAGTTTTTGTATTACAGACGCTTTTAACTCTATGAGTAGGTAACACGTGCACATTTATAACCGACCGGGTCGGGACACTTAAAACATGCATTCTTTTCTTGAAGAAACTCATACTGCTACCCCTCAGGAAAACCGCGGCAAAGGGTGTCATTCCATAGCTGAATGGTAGTGTAAAGGTTGTATAACCACCTTTACAGTTCTCCTACCGAGACGGACTGGCAGTTAGTTCAAATTAAATTTAGAATATCAACTGTCTCTGTCTAGTGAAATAATAGTTGAAAGCGTCAAACTAAGCGACAACTAAGCGAGTCCGCCCTGAAGAGAGGTCGAGTTATTGTATTGTGTACGTGAATATAGAATATATATGAAGATAAAGAAGTGTTAATTCTACCCCGTAGCTCAGTCTCCCTGCAGTAGGTACATCAGCTACCATGCCAACCTAAGATGGCTTCTGCTGCTTCATAGAAGTCATTTGAAATAGTGTAGGTAGGTACCTTACATCTTTTGCAAGTAGCATCTACATATTCAGGTTTTATCCATGATATAAAATCAGACTATCTCTTCTTGATAACCATGTTCTCTTACCTACTTGATAACCATGTTCAATCACGTGTTCATGTGGCCTAAAATGACCGAGGAAGGATATTATATGTGGGTATATACCTCAACACGCAACGTAACTAGCGTCTGTCTGTAGTTGTAGTCCCGCCACTGGCTTAAATGAAAAGTCCCAGAAATCCCAGGACATCGGGACTTATCATACAAGCCAGTCCGGGCACTGTACTATATAAGCCCTAATATAATCCGTAGGTAGGTAGAAATAGAAACAAAGAATCTACTCTTACATATATAAATCCCGCAGTATGTGACTGCGACAACTCTTCGCGTTAATTGCATCCGCTAAACAGCGCAGTGTCGGGTTATAAACCAAATTATAACGCACCATAACCTCCGTTGACAACTCACTCGTGTAATGGCGCCGCGTTTTGGCGGGAACGCGCTGCACCGAGGCGAAGGCGACACTACTGTACAGCCAGTTGACTAATGCGATTGTGTTAATGGTGGGTGAACGATAAAATACATTTTATGAGTTTTTGCCATTTAATCATAAAATTTTTGTAGCAATTCGTTTGGTTTAGATAAATAAATATGTTGCGCCTATAGGTTATACACGGGTAATATATTGCAAAAACCGTGATGAAGTCATGATTTTTAGTTATTTCATAATTATTATCCATAACTTACGCTTATTTTTTAGAAGGTTTGGCAGCAGAGATCATTGATTTCCTTTTGGTATAATCCTGATCAACCTCCTTTGCTTTATTGCCTTTCATGTCATTTTACATACAAGCTTATTGGTTTTACATTAAGTCTAAAACTGGAAAACGCGTCTCTAACTAAATAATGCAAGTGGCAAATCATGTAACAGTTGGGCTGACAACGTTATCAGAGGGTTTTCACATATATATTGTACTTTGTGGGTTTTCACCCTGCAGAATAGGGATCTGCCTGTCGCCATTCCGAAATTTGAACCGGAAGTACGATATACCGGAGAAGGTGCAGCCCATACAAAAAATTTCGTCGTACTTTTATGTAATTAATCATTGTTCCGGTACCCTAAAAAAAAACCGGCCAAGAGCGTGTCGGGCCACGCTCAGTGTAGGGTTCCGTAGTTTTCCGTCCGTCACATTAAATCAGGAAAAATCTTAACACCGCCATGTAGAAATGAGCGTTCCACGTACAGCGACATCTATCGGCAAATTAAGTAAACTATTGCGCGCGAGCTTAAAGTATGGAAGATGATTTTTATGGAATAATTCTTTATTGCGTGAACCGATTTTCACCGGTTTTACTTTATTTGAAAGCACGTCATTTCATTGTGATTTTGTAGAAATGACAGGTACAATAAACACCTGTTTATACGGTTAAATTACAAACTTAGTTCAGAAATTATTTTTGTAATTTTTTCAAAAACTATTCAACCTATCAAGTTAAAAATAATTTTCCTACAAAGTTTTTATAAAGTTCTACTTTTGAGATTTTTTTCATATTTTTAAAACTTATGGTTCAAAAGTTAGAGGGGGGGGACACATTTTTTTTACTTCTGGAGCGATTATTTCCGAAAATATTAACATTATCAAAAAATGATTTTAGTAAATCCCTATTTATTTTTAAAAACCTATCTAACAATATATCACACGTTAGGGTTAAAATGAAAAAAAAAATCACTCCCCACTTTACGTATAGGGGAGGTACCCTAATAAAATATTTTTTTCCACTTTTTATTTTACCACTTTGTCGGCGTAATTGATATACATATTAGTACCAAATTTCAGCTTTCTAGTGCTAACGGTCACTGAGATTATCCGCGGACGGACGGACAGACGGACGGACAGACATGGCGAAACTATAAGGGTTCCTAGTTGACTACGGAACCCTAAAAAGGGCCCGATTGTTATGATTTTTGGATATGTTGTAAAGGACAATATAGTCATGGTAACCCAAATTTTTCGTTCCTTCTGTTTTCTGCATATATCGTTAATACCTAAAGTTCATTCTAGTACTAATCACGGTTCTGCATTATTGTAGAATAGAACATTTACTAAAACTTTTGGGTTCAACTATTTATACGATACGAAGATACGGCACCATCTATGAGGAGCTAGCGTTAAAAACTGCTACTTTTTTCTAATTACATTTTTTTTATGTGTGACTGTCGAGTTTGTTCCGGCGTTTCTTCTCGGCAATGGTCTTCTTTTTCAGAAACGCTAGTAGATTTTGACTTGAAAAGGTGCCATTGCGGCCTACTACTTGCAGAATAAAGTTCATGTATTTCATTTAGTTTTCCTCCCAGAACTGTCAGCTGCTACACTCGTCAACATTTTCAATCTCAGTTCCGTTGCTAACGCTAGATGCCGCTAAAATAAAAGTGATGGTATCGCTGATTGTCAACCATAAAGCATAATACTTTTTATGTTTGGATTAACTTCACATTAATGGTGTTGGTATTGTTTTAAGTGACGTAAATAAATAGGTAGGCAGTGCAAGAAGTGTCCACATAATATAATTTACGGTTGTATCCCTGATACAATCAGTGTTTTTTTCTCCGATTTGTCCACAGATATCAGAGTAAAGCAGATCCGCTCATTTAAGTTGAACGATTTTTGTACGTCTGATCTATTCTCACATTAGTGAGAATAGATCAGACACATTTTTTTGGACATTATTAGTCCAAATCAGAAAGTTTGAGAGAGACAGACAAGTGACATCTGACACGTCTTCACCTGTCAGTGTCTCCGTCTTCATAACTGAAAATTGTACAGAACTGACGTTATGGTGTGTTAAGTTTATATGGGATTTAACATCCTGGTGTGCTCGCAAATCGAGACAACTTGTTAACAGCCGAAAATGATTGTTTCATCTGTCGCATTCTAACTCATTTTGGTGCACCATAAGGATTAAAGAGACAACTATATGGAAAATCATCTGGCTTAATACTGCGAGTCTGCTTTTCTCTGATGTCTGTGGATTTGTCCTATCCTCACGATATCACAAACAAAATATCGCTGTACATAATTGCAAGATAACAAAAAGATAACCCTAAAATCTTGCGTTCAGTATCAGCATAAAACCTTTCTAGCAGTCTCAGGATATAGTCCCGTCTAGAGTCTGACTAGCATAAGTCTGCACCAGCAATTTTAATTTATTGTCTGTAAATCGGTATATGATAACACTGAAGATAGGGCACTAATTAGTCTTGATACTTGTGTATGATCTTTAATATTTAAACAAGTGAAAATAATAGTAGTATTAGTATGTATGTATGTACAAATAAATAAATAATATATGTCAGCCTATATACCTACGCCCCACTGTTTCGTACAAGCTTCCTGTCATTCTCGACAAATGCATGTTCGTGTGCTGGAATCGTACATTTTGTCTCATCCATCATTGAAAGGATTTTTTTATGGCAGTTTTACTGATTAGCCCACGTAGTTTTGATGTTAGTTAATTTTTTTTTGTTGTGCGTTTTGTTTGCCCTATGTCAAAACTACGATAAATATACTCAACTTTCACACCATTAATTTTATTACTTTTATACACACCAGGTTTTCCCAGAAGAAAATTGTGTTTCTGTGACCAAAGATATTGAGATTTTTTTTCCGTAGGGGGTGAAGATAGTTTGAAGTAAGTACTTGCTTAATATCTTCGAGACCTTATCTGTCAATTCACGAACAAGCAGTAAAACACTGGAAATTTCAACAAAAATAATACTTAGTATTTACTTTGAGTAAGTTAGTTCAACATATACATTTTAAAAAAATTTAAACATTTTCCAAATGCATGGTAGTATGGAAAACATAGGTACAATTTTCAAAATAAGTAAAATAGTGCATATCTTGGAAACTAAGAGACTTTGTACTAACGCATGTTGTGTATAAAATATTTCAAATTACCTGCTCTATCATCCCTGAACGTATTTGCACCTAGTTACCAAACATCCTGTATACCTATGTTGTAAAAATCGTCAATTTTAGTAACTTTTACAAAAAAGGGATTACACTACATCCTGTATAACTGTTAGCTTAGCTGCAACATAATTCTCGTTGCGGGTTCTGGTAGACGAGAGGTTTTTAATGGAATTTCATAAAAACATTGAAAAAGTACCAACATTGTTTGTTAAACTTACCGGTCAAAGACTTGATGAGATGTAAACATTGCCGCTTTTCTGCGATAATCACCTCTCGTTGTTCTTTCACGGTGTCCTAATTATTGAGCATTCGGAATAATAATTCTCGCTCGCCACTTTTATACGGTTTGCCCATAATTAGAGCTAACAATCGTAAACAAATTAATTCAATTTAATTCGTATGACACATTCACATTTGACATCTGCGTCAAATATAAAACATTGCCATACGTAACTTTTAAATGGTTGACAGTTCATTTGCTTGGAAGAGATATACTGGTCTGACTCTAGCCCGTTATATTATACTACTCTTTGCTCTAGCCCATGTCTAGTCATAATACTGGCATGAAATAAAAATAAAATTGACAGGTTTCAACCGTCAAGCAAATTCAGGGCCAGTCATGAAATCCTAGAAAGTAGATTTTAAAAACAATTATACAGGAAATTTATACTCTACAAACATATACAGTTAAAAATACGTATCTCAAAATGTGTTGGTTAGGCTGGGCAGCTATATTTTCGTTATTCTCTTTTGTGTATAACGGTCCACTAGTGCCCCCACCACCAAAATAGGTTAGTATTTCTGTACCGTGGTAACATAGATTGATTAGCTTCCTAATTTAATTTGAATGCACACATTGATGACTGAAACCAATCTTTAAATGAACGCCCACCTCCTAGCAGACATAAATTTAATGTGTGAGTTTAAGAAACGATTCTAACGTTAGTATTTAAATTAATTCAGTTTGGAAGAGTGAGGCTTCCTGACATAGGTTACATAATACCTAATAGGAGGACTCGACCATACTGTATTTACCACCTAAGGTTAAATGGAAATAAAGTTCTTATTATTATATTATTATTATTTGTATTGCGCCATTTGCGCCTTTATGCGTACGTCAGATAAGAGCTGAAACACGTTGGAGGGGCGTTCAGCTTAGTATTGGTTTTTCAGTCTTTATAAATTTGAAACTTATCGTTTATTTTCTTACAGATACAAACTTTTCAAACAAAGAACAGCAACGTACTCGTTACGATAAAGATGGTGAAGTGAAGTAATTATGTTGTGATGATTTGTTGAATGAACTTTGTAAATATTGTAATAATAAAATATAGTGCCGATATTTTTTGATACTGTAGCTTTATTTCTTGTTTAACACGTTCCCTGTCCGAAGGCCCCCAATGTGGGGACATGAAGTCCGTGTCCCCACTGTGGGTCCACGGGTTGTTCACGGCTATGAACTACAACTGTCACTTGGACTTGTGACATTGAAGGATAATTTTGTATGGGGACAGGGAACGTGTTAAGTTTTATGTGAAGAATTTTTATTTATAACACAACAAAAAAGAACAAGGATAGAACATAATAAAACAAATAAAACAAAACTAATAAATAAAAAAATTGCCCTAGGTCTATATTACTAGGTAGTCTATCCAAAAGGCTGGCCGCATTACCCCGTTGGATAGCAATGCTGATCCGCTGGGCGAAATACTGGCCAGCCCTCTGGTCACCAGCAGGGCTAGTATGATCGCTTATATGTCGGACATATAGCATTCGTCCCGTACTGTCAAGTATGTAAGTGCGAGAGGGACGAATGCTATATGTCCGACATATAAGCGATCATACTAGCCCCACAGAAGCCTCTATAAGGCGCTTTGAAATCACCTTATAGAGGCGACGAGCACTTGGACCCCATGGCCCCAGAGTTTCAACGTTAAGTTTTATGAGGAAATACGAAACGCAAGTGTCCCGTTTGACGTCTTCGCGTAAGCTGTCAATGTCATTGTCAAACTCGTGTTGTCGTGTTTACTCGCGCGATTGTTATGCACATTTAAAACAAAATTACTAATGAAGTACGCGTTAAAAAGGTGTAAAATCAAAGAACAGTTAACTTGGATTTTATTGCAATATTCAAGTATTCTTAGGAAGTTATAATTTAGTCGTTAAGTGAACAACTTCGACCGCTCTTAGGACTCGTATAATTTCGCCCGCTAATTTACCGCGAAATGTCTTCCACGGTGGAAATATCCGATGATGATGACAGTTTTGAAGATCCAATGCCCTCGAAGCGAGTCATGAGATCCTCACCTGCAGCAGTCGCCTTAGAGATATCATGTGGGTCAGACTCAGATAAGACAGTGGATTACAGTGACACAGAATTGATATCAGATGATGACTCAGAGCTTCCAGAGGTCACACTGACCTCAAAAAAGACTGCTGTTATCAAAAATCTATTCCCTACAAAGTCTAAATCTGGTTCATCAGCATCACCATCAGGCTCAAAAATGCCTGTAGTGCAGTTTGATAAGCCGAAAGAACCAGGGTTTCAGAGGATGATTGGTGGAGTGAATGTTCACTTACCAGTTGAGCCTTATGGCAGTCAGATGGCACTTATGTTCAAGGTAAATAATTGATAGATATACCTACTGTAAATTATACTTGATATGACATGACAAATATTCATATATTATCCAAGCAACATGCACTTGATACATAAAATAATCCTGAAATTAATTGTCAGGGATTGAATAAGTAGGCTGTATATAAAATATAAAGGCTAGGATTGCTAAAATAATTGAACTTTATGGACTAATTATAAAGAGGTTAAGTTTGTAAGTTTGTATGTATTTTTCTGTTATTTTTTACTATGAGTATGTTGTCAGCATAGGTACAAGTTTAGGCTCGCAACACCAAGGGGTGTTAGATACACATTGCTGGCCATTTAAAAATGTATACAGTCCTTTCTTAAAGCTAACCCCAAACTAGACCTTCGGGAATATAGTGGGTAATCTTTGGAACTACTCATTTAATTTCAAACTTTCCATATTCTTCATGCTTCTTTTATTCCTTTCATTTAAGTAATGAACCTTTAACTAACAATGTGGTCAGAGCACTGTCAAAGTAACTCTTACTCCATGTGATAAAGTTCAAAATGTAGTCATGACGTCTGTGAGAGATATACCACATCAGTTAAAGGATAATGGATCTTTTGGATAGATACAGGATATACTTCCTGTGGCTTTGCCTACATGAAAAAAGAAAATGAAAATGAAAAATATTTATTTCTTCTTTCTAATTACATGACTGTTTGTAAGGTTGGGACCTCCTAATAAGTTTTATCTACCTGTGACAGGAAGTCCCGCTCTTCCATAAATACTTGTAAATTTACAGAAATAAATCTTAGTTTAAGAAAAATTTACTTATACATAAAAAAAAGGTTAAATTTGTGTGTGTCATATGTAAAAGTACATTCTTATAAAAATGTAAGATGTATCCAATTATATACTATAGTTTTTGGCAAATTATATTATTTTAGATTCTTACTCTAGTCTTACTTAGATTTCTTCTTATCCAGGTGATAACAGCCATCAACAAAGGACAGAACTGTTTGCTGGAGAGCCCCACTGGCTCCGGGAAGACGCTGGCCCTGCTATGCGCAGCCCTAGCGTGGCAGCAGCACAAGCGAAGTAAGTGCATGATCGTTTTTACAAGGTCTATTGCCATATTCTTTAATTTAGGCATATTACATACTCTATGAATGACTCATGGAGAGACATGGAATCCCTTAGTGGGATTAACTTCAATAAACATACAATTACTTTTTACATCTGAAATAATCAGAGTCCAATATTTTTTGTGTTGTGTATGTTTTCTAAGGTAGTGCATAATGCTTTTATAATAATAAATGTGCCAGTCTCAGGCAAATTAGGCCTTTGACAATACTTAACAGTAAAATACAAGAGTGTTTCTTTCCAGGTAAAAAAATACATATAAAAAAGTTTTAGTCTTATTATAATTAACAGTGTGGGAGACAAATGGGCTGGGCCAGGAACCAGAACCCTGAAAGAAAGAGATAAAGTCGCGATTAATTGCGCGAGCAGAGCAGTTTGTGGACAGAGACAGCTGCCGGTGCCGTTTCAGTTAAACTGTTGACCCACGGTCCACGGTAGGCCTTCAGTTAATTTTTTGAATGGTGTTATTTCTGTAAACTCTTAACTTGATATACGTAGGCCAGTGTTTAACTGCTGAATAGGAAAATCAAATATGAAATGTAACTACTGTACAGACTATCTTTTTCTTCCTCGGTCCCTCATTACTGACGATCGCGACCATGTATGCTCTTAGTGCGGTCACAAGCCATGTGGGTCGCACGCTGCATACTGCTGCTTCCTTCCAAACACCTTCTTCATAACATCAGACCATCTTGTGGGAGCTCTACCTTAAGCACTATAGACAGTTCAAATTCCTTTGCAGACTAGGTAGAGCGTGCGTGTTCCGGTCGGTGGCAATCGTACTTTAGAGCTCAATTTAGTGGCCCTTTTACTGCTGCTGTCACGTCTCTCGCACCGCGGAACTACCTAGAAACCGATTCAGTTGGATTGTATGCCTAGAACAAATCACAGCAAACAAAGTGAAAATGCTATGTAACTTTGAACCATCTCTGTACTGTCTCTAGTCAGAGTCTCTACTGAATAAGAATCAAATAACGCATCTGATTTTTTGTACATTTATTTCTTGATTAACATTTGATAAGTGATAACAATGTTAAACAAATTTTAAATGCAGCTGTCATAAGACTGCTAGGTAGTGCCAAGTGCCATTTCGTCAGACACGATTCAGCAAGACTTATGAATAATTCGTACCTATAGGCTTTGTTGCCTATCTTTTATGATTTCTAAGCACGTTCGGATGGCGGGATTTCTATAGACGTTGGAAGAAACTGTTTAACAAGGCATCTTTTAGGTGTGAAATAATCTGCATAAAAAAAATATAATTTTTTTCATTAAGACAAATTTTATAATTTCAACTTGTATGAGTTATTAACAATCAGCGTAATTTCAAGAAACAATGTAATGGTCAATTGTCATAATATTGAGTTTCATAAACAAATAACATATTTTTGTATTAGAATTATGGAGTTCGTCTTTATGCACTTCTAACGTTATAAGAAATGCTGTTATGATATATGAGTTTTATGTTATGTGAGAAAACCGCTTAGTAAAATCATGAGAACAGTTTTTATGTTAAACGTTTATTGGCTATGTGCGAAGTAGATGGTGGGGGTAAGCTAGGCGATCGTAGCGCACACCATGGCAGAAATGTGTACTTACCGGGGACCACTGTCAAATTTACTTTTTTTTTTTTTTCTTTTTTTTATGACATAGGTGGCAAACGAGCAGACGAATCGCCTGAAGGTAAGCGATTAGCGCCGCCCATGGACACTCGCAACACCAGAGGGGTTGTAAGTGCGTTGCCGGCCTTTAAGATGGGAGTACGCTCTTTTCTTGAAGGTTTGAAGGTCGAATCGGTCTGTCACGTTTTCTATTGGTTTCTTAACGTTTTTATGTATTTCGATTCGTTTCGTTTGTATGTATTTATTTATTCTCTTATTTATTTCAGTAAAAATTCCAATACGGGGTCTTTCTCGTTTACAAAAGTAAATAAAATATTCATGTGTCATTATTTGACATCTCTGAGTTTTGATATTGTCTCGGGACCTTTGACGTTTGACGTTTCAGACGTGCATATAGCCAATACGTACCTACGTTGCATTTCGTACGTATGGCAGGTATATGAGATGATGCAAAAAGTTAGTCATTATCTAACCATGAAAATCTCATTGAAATGGCCTCGATGACAACAAAAGTACAGTCAGCAATAAAATCCTAAATTAATTTTGTATTAAGCAGTAACGCTACTAACGAAAATTCCAAACGCCTCCCTAAGTCTAAGGCGTTGTAAGAGGGAACTAGTGAAGGATTTCGTGCACGAGTTTGGTTGTTCCGATAGCTCAGACGCTAGAGCGATTCGCCGCGTATGCCAGATGTCACAGGTTCGAAACCTGCTCGGAGCATACAATTTTTCAATTTTTCCCTTTAATTCGGAATGAAATCCTATCCCAAAAATTTTGACTTTTTTAAATGCCTAGAGCAAAGACAAGTGGTCGCGTGCTGGAGGCCGAACACGGCTGCGGGACAATACCATAAATCATAGAGCGGTTGTCGCCCGACCATAGCCAACAGCCTAACACGAAAATTGCGCTTCGATACTGAATATATTTGCCGCATGCAACCTTTGTTTGTTTGAATAAGATTGTAGCTGCACTTTGGGCTGAATATTTGATACGGCACAAAGATAAAAGCGCAAGGCAAATTTAAAAGCATCGAGCAGTAGGAATCAATGCTGGTGCTTCTCGCTTACTACAACCTTGCGACGAAAATCTGAATTTATCATCCATATACTTATTATATAAATCCCTAAGAAACTAGGTCTCTTCCTGTGAAATGGGGGTTTGAAATGTGATTGGAAGTATGATGACGATTGTTCGCCTTATTAAGTGTAATAGGAATATATTTACGGCAAATAAATATACGCCCCTGCCTGATGACTAACAGACACCGCACCCTATGGACCTTTGCGAGTTTTGCGACTCCACAAGAATCACGACATGTTGCGCTTCGCGACCCTATATTAATTTGAGGATTCATTACGTCGACAACTGGTCCCTCCCAATACGGCGCATTTACGGGATCTATAAATAAAGTAAATAATAAAATAAATAAATATTACCATACTTTTTTATACAAATCGAACCAGTCCCATAGTAAGCTCAATAAGGCTTGTGTTATGGGTACTAAACGACCATATATTATAGAAAACATCCAAGTCTCAGGTCAGGAACAAATGTTTCGGCACACCACAGAAACAAATGCCCTTACCAGGATTCGAACCCGGGACCTCTAGCTTCGGAGGCAGTGTCACTACCAACTAGGCTAAACAGGCCGATTTCTCGATCTATGGCGACCTGCCTTAACACCAGGAACAGTAGTGATGTTATTTTGGCTGCGGTCTTCTGTAAGGAGGTACTTCCCCACTTACCCAGTAGGGCTGCTCCAAATATGAGCGAGACTACATTCCACGGGGACCTACCTCTCTAAAGTGTGGAACACAAAACTGTGGGAGTTTTAATAGTGATCTAAAGTGGCTATCATATGGATTAGTTAATCCTGTCCTCTAAGTACTATTAAATAAACAAAATTTCTATTTTTATAAGTAGATGGCTTCCCTAAAATGGTGGGGCCAAAAATCGATCTAGATCTAACTTCGGGAAAACTTGTTTTCTCCGGAATAACACGAAAAATGGCGAGCAAAGCGGTCACCCGGGTACTTAACCAGTTAATGTTTCCAATCGATAGAACAGCCACCTCATGATACCTATCCCATCACAAATATTACTTTGAACCACGGTTATGGCTTGTATTTCGTCTATAATTTATGTATGTCCCCAAAGGTTCATAAAATGTGAGCAACCTTATATATGCCCTTAACAATAGTCGCCTTCACATATTTTTGATGACTTTGTCAGTGCATATATTTGTGAACGTGACTGTACAAGTTAATAGAATGGATGAGTGGAGTTAAAAACATTGACCCATACTAGTTTCAATTCAACATTTAAAATCATCATTCATTCATTTACCTACAAAGTACAGTCGCGGAATGAAAAGGTTCGTCACATTTCAACTCTATTTTAATGCCGTTAATGTCGAAAAGTGACGAACCCTTTTTTTTCCGCGTCTATACAATGCATGGCACCGTCTGAGTTTAATGTTAGGCATGTATAACAGTAAAGATAAGCTCCAAGTTCTGATGCAGGCGAGCTTGGGTTTCATTGCATTTCACTTTGTAAGATTTCTCACATACGAAGCTATTCCTAGTCCCTCGTCCGAAATGAACCCTATCTAAGTGCGCCAAAACTTTGTGCACTCGAGCGGTAAAATTCGCAGGGAAGTTTGCTAACTCGATATATTAAGTCACCATTCGCGTGACTAGATTCGGGATACGAATACCAGTAACGCGTTCACAGAACTCGATTCCTACCGATTTGATCTGTACAGTCACAGCGATGTCAGAAAAATCGTACACTGATGGTAATCATTATTGTACTCGTGCCCATAACAGGAAAACAAAGTATTTTTTTAGAAGTCAAGCTCGATAAAGTTTCTAGTACCCTTATTTGAGTTATTTGTAGAAACAACTAATTTGAACTAATTATCGCTCTCTTATTTTTACTTGGCTTCGTTGCCATTGCAAACTCGTATAAAATTCGCCATTTCGGAAAACTTGATTTCGTAATGAACTTGACAAGTTTGAGCAGCAATATTTTTTCCTGGCCATCGGGCGGGGGTAACTTCTTATCTAACAGTCAAGTTACTCACTTGACAATCTTTATCCCAATAAGTTCTAGTTTCCCCCGTGGGTTGGCAGGTCAGATGGCAGTCGCTTCCGTAAAAAATAGATAACTAAGATAAACCCGTCGTGCTTAACTTTTTTTTTTTAATTGTAATTGTAACTCTCTCAACGAGTAATTGCTTAATAAAACTTTTTTATTATTTTATATCTTATTTACACTTAAGTATATATTATTCGTATACGTATTCAAAATAAGTACATCAGGTTCCTTTACTTAAAGCTTTACGGTGTCTATCCTGAATATCCCTTGTTGTATCCCACACTCTTCCTGCTTGGAATGTTATGGTACAATAAGCTAGAGGTGAGGCGGGAAGTGGGGCCACTTTGTACGTTACTAAGGTACTGAGAGGCGAGTTGTGCAGCCCAGGGGTTCAGCGCTCCTTGGCGCTGAACGTACCCAACGGCTTTGCAGCAAGAGGCACCGTGCACCGCTGACGAGAAGTATACGCACTATCAATCTGGTTGCGCTAAAGTTGGACGTGTTTACATGCTCCCTCAATGATTTCACAAAGGCCACTATGTCTGTATTGTGTTATAGGTACTTATTTTGTTTGTTAATATTATTTTGTATGTTGGAACTTTAGTTATTTAGGAGTTTTATGTGTTATGCTTAGTTAATTATGGTATGCTTGGACAAGTTTTTTTACTATTTTAATACCAATTACGTACTTGTCTGTCGCATTAGGTACCCTGTAATGACAGGCTTAAGTTATTAAATAAATAAATAAAAATATCTCACGTCAACCGTTCATGAGACGAGTAATAATAATAATCATCATCATTTATTTGTTCGACATAGGTTCATAAAGGTATTTTTTTTTCTTTTGTGTATCACTATGCTGGGCCGTTAGGCATACGCAAGTAATTAATGTAGTGTGTGGAGGTTATGCTCCATTAATTACAGTCTGACATAAATTCACTTATTGTGTAGTAAGCTTTAGTAGCTAAGACATTAAATAACTCTCGTTTGAACACGGCCATATCTTCTATAGTTACAATGTCTCGTGGAACCTTATTATAAATTTTAGGGGCCATTCCTAGTATATTTTTACGGTATAGAGCGGTTTTAGACGGCATTCCATTTATTTTATTCCTAAGGCGTTTACTCTTGAAACTATTAAATAGATGCAGATTAGTTCTTGTAAATATTGCTACTTCAAATATATACAAGCACGGAAGTGTTAATATTCTTAATTTTTGAAAATATGGTTTACAAGAAACGAGTTGATGAATGCCGCATAAAGATTGGATACATCTCTTTTGCGCTTTAAACGCTGATTCTCTGTCAACCGAGTTTGCCCAGAAAATTATGCCATATCTTAGAGTAGATGCTACATACGCCTGGTAGGCTGTCAACGCTACTGACTCATTTACAATTTTTCTTAAATTATACAAAGCATATGAGAATTGATTCAGTTTTTTACATATAATTTCAATTTGATTTCTCCATGTCAACTTATTGTCTATACTTAATCCTAGAAATTTTGTCACATCTGTTTCGTTAATCTGCTGTCCCTTATAAGATATGTTTAAATTATGTACATTATTTAGTCTTTGTTTAAATGACTAAAAGTTTTTTCTAAATTGATTTTCATATTATTAGTAGTAAGCCAGTTTATTACAGTTTTATTTATGTCTTTCTTGTAATAATGGGAAACTCAAAATAACGTTTTATAGACTAGTGAAGGCGAAAAGGTCGTTCTTGAAACATTGTATTTATCAAATTATACAATAAAATTCCTAACCACATTACTGAAATTAAAATTCTAAATTAAAAAAAAAACTAATCTGTAAAAAACAAACACTTTATATTTTATTTGTATACCAAATTATTTATTTTTTTAAAAGCATATACCTATAACATATGAAGGTAAACGATCACATTATAGACAGGGACTAGGGAGGGATGTTAGGCAGTGATAGCGTCCTGCACGGACTGCACTGTAGCATTCTATTATTTTAGTACCTGACACTAATTTGATAAAATGGAACCTCGCCAAATTTCTTACGCCGGTTCATCTCGTGGCAGAGGTTTATTTTTCCGAACCGGTGGTTTATTGACATTCATATAGGTGCATACATATAATATGTCTAAATTGAAGAATATATAACTTTTACTTCTTTACTTTTAATAAATATAAGTAACTAGCTACGGTCTGTTAAAATCCTGTTTTTTACAAATACTTAAACATATTCGCTGCCCTCTTGAAAACAATGCACAATTAAAGGTTAAGCCATACATCAATGAGGCAAAGAACACACCGCAATTTTAAAACGAATAAAAACCGCAATTCATCTGCCACCTTGGCAAATTAGCTTGTTTGCTATGTTAAAATATGGACCAATGTGTGCATAAAGTGGGGTAATTATTTCACACCCGCGATTTTTTGCTTTAAGTTTATGTATACATCGACAAAAGAGTAAAAAGTTATGCTTACTGGCCAGTTTAACACATTCAGCTCCGAGAACCCGATTCTCGGGTACTCTGTTGTAGCTGCTACGGGCTACATACGGCGAATACACCGCTACGGGCTACGAGCGTAGCACTAGGCGGCAATGACAGTGTTAAAAAAATGAAAATAAAAAGAATTTATGCAGTATCTTCTTAGGTTTAGTTACAACAGGGGTTCCCAAAGTGGTCCAGGTGGACCCCCAGGGGTCCACGAACGATGTGACAGGGGTCTACGCTGGAGTGGCAAAAAAATAGGGGTTCACAGTTTGTACGTGGGGGTCCACGAAAATTTATCTGGTTTCGATGGTAAATAACGAAACTGATAATGATTTTTGTATTATTTTTATAGCCTGGACGACTGATAAATATATAATAAAAATATTGCGTTCCTCCGTGATAAATATTTCGGTGAATCAAACTACCTATACTATAATACTATATTATTAAAATTACAACTTTCGACTCCAAAACTTGTCGACTGCAAGTCTGCAACATATCGCGAACGAGCTGTTGGACAAACGAACAAGTCTAGGCTTGCGAAGCACCGTCGCGTCGCTATCGCCGGCGCCGACCAAAACGCTTGTTCGGACGTGCAAAGGGACGAAATACCTATGACTTACGGTAATGTGCTGTGCTTGTATGCACTTGTTTGATTCTTCACCAATAAATACGAATGCTAAGAACAAACGTTACTCATTTGTTTCCGGATTTCGACTACAAAAGTAAAGTGAATTGCTGTTCCTGGTTGCCAGAATCGTGTCGGAAAAGTAAGTACATTATTTGTTTATTTGCTATACAACTTATAGGTATCTCTTTTTTAGTTAATATATTTGTCTTCTTTGTGTATGATAGACATGTATGAAATATGAAATAATGAACATTACGATTATTACCTACCTACTTCCAAAAAACAACAGACAGCCGAAAAAAGTTTATTAGTATTCTTTTTTTGATTCATAGCGAAAAATTATAAATTCTGTTCTATAAAATAGCCATATCCTGTTAAGTAAGACTAAGAAGAAGTTAAGTAAGAATGTTAAGATCACAAAAACTTTTTTATACTTACAGGTAGCTAATTTGAAACATGGCGGAGCCAAAGAAGAAAATTAAGTGTCGACAGTACAGTGTGGAATATTTAAAATTTGGCTTTCTTCCATCAAACGCGGACAAGCGATTGCCCATGTGCCTTTTATGCAATAAAGTTTTGAGCAATGACTCTATGAAACCATCGAAGCTCGAAGATCATCTAAAAAGGTGCCACCCTGATAAAACAGGTAAAGATTTGAAATATTTTCAATCATTGAAAGAAAAATATGAAAAGAGACCCACCCTGCAAGGTATGTTCGCTTCAACATCTGAAAGTAACGATGATGGCTTGCGGGCATCTTACAACATCTCATTACTCATAGCGAAATCTGGAAAACCCCACACCATTGGTGAACAGTTAATTTTACCCGCTGTTGAAGAAGTTTTAAAAACTGTTCTGCACAAACCTCCATTTGACATACTCAAAAAAATTCCTTTGAGTAACAACACTGTACAAAGACGTATTGACGAAATGAGCTCTGATATTGAAAGTTTCTTGTGTAATTATCTGCAAACAACTCATTTTTCTATTCAACTGGACGAGTCAACTTTACCTGATAATGAGGCATTATTATTAGCATTTGTGCGATTTGTTATGGACGAAGAAATTCATGAAGAGCTATTATTCGCCAAAACTTTGAAGACTGACACTAAAGGTGAATCGATATTTAACATCCTGAGCGATTTTTTAAAAGAAAAATCAATTCCGTTCACAAACGTTACATCGGCGGCAACAGATGGAGCTCCTGCAATGGTCGGGAAATATCGTGGGTTCATAAGCCATCTAAAAAAAATGATACCAGATTTAACTGCAATTCACTGTGTCATCCACCGACAACACTTAGTAGCAAAAAATTTGAGTGCTAGACTGCACCAATCGCTCCAATTTGTGATTAACGCGGTTAATAAAATAAAAAGCAATGCTTTGAATACGCGTTTATTTGCCCAATTGTGCGATGAAAATGATGAAGACTTCCGACGATTGCTCTTACACACTGAAGTACGCTGGTTGTCGAAAGGTGCATGTTTAACAAGATTTTACTCACTTTTTGAGTCTGTCTTGGAGTTTCTGGATAGTAAAGCTCCAGATTTAAAAGAAAACCTGATCAAGTTCAAAGCAGATATCGCGTATTTGACAGATTTGTTCAAAAAGTTTAATGATATTAACTTACAACTGCAAGGGGACAACCTCAATTTAATTAAAACAAAGAGTGTGATTTCCGCTTTTCTTGGAAAATTGAAGTTAATGAAGCAAAACATTAGTCGACGCGAATTTTCCCAATTCTCAAGCTTGTCACAGGTAGAATGCGAGGATGATGATATTCAGACATATGTTCAACATTTGATTGCCCTGCATGATGATTTCAAAACCAGATTTGAAGACATTCTCACGATGGAAATACCACCATGGATTATAAATCCATTTGATGAAATGGAAGTGGAGAACGTGATATTGCAAGAGGAGCTACTTGAGCTTAGCACTAATGAGGAGCTGAAGGTGAAATATAAAAAAGGGTATCAAACTTTTTGGCTGCAAGCAGAAATACCCGAAAAATATCCTGGACTGTGGAAAATTGCGAGAAAGCTTTTGATATCATTTCCCTCGTCATATCTTGTGGAAAAAAGTTTCAGCACCGTTACAAACCTTTTAACGAAAAATAGGAACAGACTGAATATCACAGAACGAGGAGATTTGCAATTATTCCTGACAAAACTGAACCCAAATATTGACAATTTGTTGTCAATTCATCAAGCTCATCCCTCCCATTAATTTTGAGTGTCATTGTACTTAGAAGTTACGTAACAATGTTTAATTTTAATTATTTTACGACTGTTATTATCATCATAAATATTATAAAGTACTCGAATAAACACAACACAAGCAAAATATACTATATTTAATTTTATTTCACCACTCCGAGATTTAGATTTGATTGATTTTATTTTATTTGATGCTGGAATAGATAGGTTGTGAGTAGATGTCAAAAAAGTAAAGTATTTATTATTGACAGCATATTAACCAATCATTTTTCACTTTTTTTTCTAAACCTGTAAAGAACATTTATGTCACACCTGGCTAAAAGTGGATTTTTTCGCCCGATACATGTGCGGAAATAGCCGCTTTTTCGCCAAATGTTGACATAAAATGATGTATACAACACGGGAGATAATAAAGAAAGCCTTGATCGCACATTTGCGTCCTTCGCTTGCAGCTCGGGCCGTAAATATCTGCGATCTCGGCCTTTCTTTATATTATCTCCCTAGGTGTACATATAATATACTATACTATTTCATAGTTATATCGTCACCAGAGTTAGGTAATAGTCACATTTTTGTAATTTTTTGGGAATATGGTGTAGGCTGTAGAGTAGGGGGTCCACCAGAACCAGCAAATTTTTAAAAGTGGTCTATGAGAAAAAAAAGTTTGGGAACCCCTGAGTTACAATAACTGTCTCTTTCTCAATATACATAGTTATAGGTAAAAATCAATTTATAATTTATTTCCCTGTTTCGCTCTCAGAGACAAACTAATAATAGCGAAAGAGTAACATTCTAAACTTAAACTTAGCTTACTACAGTTTTTTTTATTTACCTCTTTCGCTCTTAGGGTCAAATTACTAAAAGCGAAAGGCTAGCATACTAAGTTACTACTAGTATTACTAACTACTACACTAATGAAAGAAAAACAAAAGCATTGCGTGTGTTTGCGTGTGTGTGTATATATGTACATATATGTGTGTGTGTTTGTGTGTGTGAGAGAGAGAGTGTGTGTGTGTGTGTATATGTGTATGTGTTAAATTTCCTTTTCATTTGTTTCCTGTAGTTTTACACCTATAGGATTATATCCAGGATCTGACTACAGTCTTGTAGGAAAGTTCACGTAAGGAGATTTTTTTTTCAGGAAAGCTTAGTGAGTATTTACGTCTCGGATGGACACCTGGCATATTTCCCAATTATGACGTGATCATGTTTTTTATTATGTCATTCATCAATGTAATGTTAACGATAACAGAATTTTATTCATTCTTTTTTGCATGTATAACGACTTTGACGAAAACACGCAATGAACAATAAGGCTATATCTTATCTTATTAATTAAATACAATACTGTTTCGAACTAGTTATGACATTGTATTTAAAATTATGGATGTTATATATTAATGTAACCAAATAATAGCAAATATTGACAATATTATGATTATGAATAAAGAGTATGTGTATGAGTATGTCTATTCAGTTTTTGGATTTTATTCAAAGTTGCACAAAAAACACATAATTGAATATTTGCCATATGTAAAAATTTATAACATGGTGTTACTCTATGGATTGTTAACCATCAAAATATGACAATATAATTCATCATCATCATCATGTCAGCCGAAAGACGTCCACTGCTGGACATAGGCCTCCCCTAAAGACTTCCACAATGACCGATCCTGCGCCACCCGCATCCAGCGGACACCCGCGACCTTCACCAGGTCATCAGTCCACCGTGTGGGGGGCCTGCCCACGCTACGCCTTCCGGTACGTGGCCGCCACTCGAGAACCTTTCCGCCCCAACGGCCATCGGTTCTACGTGCTATGTGCCCCGCCCACTGCCACTTAAGTTTAGCGATTCGGAGGGCTATATCGGTCACTTTGGTTCTGCTGCGGATGGCCTCATTCCTGATGCGATCACGCAGAGAAACTCCCAACATAGCTCTCTCCATTGCCCTTTGGGTGACTTTGAGCCTTCTTATGAGGCCCATAGTAAGCGACCACGTTTCAGTGCCATATGTCATCACTGGCAACACACACTGGTCAAAAACTTTTGTCTTGAGACACTGCGGAATATTGGACGAAAAGATGTGCCGTAGCTTCCCGAACGCGCCCCAGCCGAGTCGGATTCGACGATTAACCTCTTTCTCGAAGTTGGACCTACCCAACTGGACAGTCTGTCCTAGGTATATGTAATCGTCTACAACTTCGAGCGTAAAGTGTCCGATTGTTAAAGGAGTTGGTGCGACATGGACATTTGACATGATCTTCGTCTTGTCCATGTTCATCCTTAGACCAACTCGCTCGGAGGCTTTACTGAGGTCATTGAGCATTGTACTTAAATCCTCCATGGTCTCAGCCAAGACAACTATATCGTCAGCAAACCGAAGGTGAGTGAGGTAGTCGCCGTTTATGTTGGTGCCCATCCTTCTCCAGTCCAGAGTCTTGAAAACATCCTCCAGTGCAGCGGAGAACAGTTTAGGAGAAATAACATCTCCTCGCCTGACTCCCCGCTGCAACGGAATAGGTTTTGAGTTCTGGTCCTGGAGTCGGACTGACATAGTGGCATTCTCGTACAAACACTTCAGCACTTCGATATAGCGGTAGTCCACTTGGCACCGTTGGAGAGATTGTAGTACAGCCCACGTTTCAATCGAATCAAAGGCTTTCTCGTAGTCCACGAACGCTAGACAGAGGGGCAGGTTATACTCTTCAGTCTTCTGTATAACCTGACGGAGCGTATGGATGTGGTCTACGGTGCTAAAGCCTCTTCGGAAACCGGCTTGTTCGGGAGGCTGGAAGTCATCTAGCCTGCGTGCGAGACGGTTCGTAATGACTCTTGAAAACAGCTTATAGACATGGCTCAGAAGTGAGATGGGTCGGTAGTTCTTCAGTAAGGAGTTGTCACCCTTTTTGAAGAACAGCACCACCACACCTCTGTTCCATGCCTTTGGAGTTTTCCCTTCCAGTAAGACGGAGTCGAACAACTTCTGAAGGGCCCTAAGGACCGGTTTTCCACCCGCCTTCAGGAGTTCCGCTGTAATTCCGTCTTCACCGGGTGCCCTGTTGTTCCTCAGCTGCTTAAGAGCCATTCTAATCTCGTACAGACTGATGTCCGGGATATCTTCGGTATAGTGCCGGGTTAATCTAGCTCTAGGGTCTTCCGCCAGACCAACTTCGGGTCTGCTAGTTGACGTGTATAGCTGTCCATAAAAGCACTCTATCTCACTCAGAAGCTCAGGTTTGGACGAAACGATTCTACCATCTTCAGTTTTTAATCTGGCGAGCTGGCTCTGCCCAATAGACAGATCTCTTGAGAAAACTTTAGAGCCCTTATTCTGCTCGATGGCCTCTTCAATACGATTTGTATTGAATTGGCGCAGATCGCGGGTAATGGACTTAGAGATCTGTTTATTGAGCTGCCTGTATAATTTCGCGTCGGCTGAAGACTGCAGAATCATCTCATTCCTTTCCTCGATGAGCCTCTGAGTGGAGATAGAAAGCCTTTTGACTCTTGGAGTTCGTTGGGCCTTAAAGAACTTAGACCCAATGCTATGGACAGCTTCCACAAACCCGTCGTTGAATTCGTCCACATCGCCGCCTAGACAATCGAAACGGTTTTGGAGTTCCAGCTGAAAGCTCTCGGGGTTTTGGATTTGGACTGCTGCTGGACGGAGCGTGGACTTCATCAGTCGAGAGCGCTCTAGCTTGACGCATATATTCAATGTGCCTCTTACCAGACGATGATCACTTCCGGTTTTAACCGTATTGATCACAGAGACATCATTGAATATATGCCTCTTCGTTGACATGATGAAGTCAATCTCGTTTTTTGTTGCACCGTCGGGACTCATCCAGGTCCACTTCCTGTGCTCGCGTTTCTTGAAGAAGGAGTTCATCATGTAGAGTCCCTCCTTCTCCAAGAAACCAGCCAGTAGTTGGCCCCGATGGTTCCGACTTCCAACTCCAAATTGCCCCACTCTCGGCTCTTCGCCGTCTCTCTTGCCCAGTTTCGCGTTGAAATCCCCCATAACAACGGTGAAGTAGGTTTTGGAACTATGCATGACCTTTAATATATCCTCATACATAGCCTCCACCTCGTCGTCGGAGTGTGCCGAGGTCGGCGCGTACACCTGTATGACCGTCAACGAGTACCTCTCGGATACTCTGAGTATAAGGTACGCCACCCTAGCCGACACACTCTCGATCTTCACCACGTTGTTCACGAGGGATTTGTGGACGATAAACCCGACACCTCCCTGGGACTGTTGGTCGCCCTCCCGGAAATAGAGCAAGTTGCCGGACTTCAGGGTTATCGTGTCCTCCCCCTCTCTTCGGACTTCAGATAACCCTACGATATCCCAACGCAACCTGCTCAATCCTTCCTCCAGTTCCGCTATCTTTTCGTCGGTCCGCAGTGTTCGTGTGTTGTATGTTGCCAGGGCCAGAAGTCGTCGGTGGTGGTAGCCGGATCTTAACCGGAGATTCTAGCACCCCTGGCCCCGCTAGTACCCTGGCCGCTACCAAAACCATGGCACCGGGGGCCGCCGGAACCTCGGGGCCGTGGCCTTTGTGTCATTTTCATAGGGGGTAAATGCCATAATCGCCACGCTTGGCATGCGGGTTGGCGATCGCAGTGTCTCCACCGCACTCCAGGGATGCTGCTGCCCATCCTCCGGTGGTCTTGGTCGTAGTTTTAGGACATACCCGGGTCCAAATAATTATAAATATAAAATAACTTGTGTGTGACGTCAATTTGTAGGAGCCGTTTCGCAGGCGGCTAGCATAGAATTAGATTGATCCCGAATGTTTGCCCTTTATTGTGCTCTAATTGTTGTTGATCCCATTTTCGTAAGCTGAAACGGAGACGCTTCGCTCGTTAGATCAACTATCGCCCTGTCAGTTTATGAACTATCCCTTTCTCTCGTTAACTTCGTATCTAAATGGCAGTGGCAGTGCCGGCGGCAGCCGCCCAACTGCTCGCGACCACCGGTGGTCCATTCAAATATAAAATCGATTTTATTTTTTATGGAGGGTTCAAATTCCTTTGACTCTGTTGAGGTACGCGCCGACTCCGGCCGTTTACATGAATCGTCAATATCTTTTCTATATGGGCCATATTACAAGATATATCACGAAATGTCTTGAAGCAAAGTCGAATATCGCCTCCTAGACTAACTTGAAATCAAAGTTGACTTTAAGGTGACTTTTTATACTGGTGAGAAACGGTGTCTACAAAGCATATGGTTTTGGCGTATGACAGCTAACATTTTTACGTCAGCACTACTAAAATGTCATTTTATTACAAACTTTAAATGGACATATTACCTTTTTAAACCATTGCCGTGGATTTTTGTAACGATAATTTCCCGCCCAATTTTCTCCGTGTCAGCGTTTTTGACAAGTCAATCGTGAACGAGTTTTGACTGCTCGTTTCAAACTTTTCCCCGAGTTTGGGCGTTTTAATGCAACCAATAAAGCATTTTTTGACATGAAAATAAGAACAAAAACAATGCTTGCAGTAGATAGTGATTGTGAATCGTTAATGGAGATTAATCGTAATATTTTCTCACAATATGAGGTGTACAGTCGGGGTAAGAAAAGGTTCGTCACCTTATAGTCGACATTTGCTTGCACCAAGGCAATTATCAGTCCTGCCAACGTTTCATTTCAAACAAATGCGAATATCACATTAAATTAATAATGGGATTGCTCTTGGCCAGGTGGTCTACTTCGAAATTAGATATCCGAACTTCGTATGGTGCCGTCCTTTCACTCATATAGTGTATGACAGGAGAGTGAAAGGGACGGCACCATACGAAGTTCGTATTTCGAACTTCGGAGTAGACCCCCTGCATCTAGCCAGGGGCCAAAGATGAGGCCGACGATGAAGCGAGCTCACCCAGAAGATGCCTATTCACTCGTGCCTTAAAAAGGTCCAGGTTATATGAACTTGGAAATACAGACGCCGGCAGAGAATTCCAAACTTTAGAAGAGAGATATTTTGCTAATGTTCTAGGCAGCTTCATGATCTAAAATGATTGGAGCTCTTTGATCCATATTTCAATTCCTCGTCATTATTAATCATTGATCGCAAAACCTACTAGAGAAAATATTGACACTGAAAACATTTGTTTGGAACTCTTATGAAGTTGTTTATGAGTATGTCATGACTAGATAGATATAGGTCAGAGGTTTATATTATTTTGACTCTTGTTATCATCATCATCATTCTCTTGCCCTTTCCCATTTATTTGGGGTCGGCGCAGCATGTCTTTTTCTTCCAAATATCTCTGTCACGCGTCATCTCTTCATTCACATCTTTCCTATTCATATCATCTCTCACACAATCCATCCACCTTTTCTTTGGCCTACCTCGTTTCTTGTATCCATCCACATTCATATCCAATACTTTTCTGGTTACATGGCTTTCATCCCTCCTCATTATATGCCCGTACCACGCCAGGCGATTGGCTCTTAGTTTTTCGGCAATGGGCGCTACTTTCAGGCTTCCCCTTATATACTCATTCCGAATCCGGTCCATTCTCGTCACACTACACATCCATCTCAGCATTCGCATCTCTGTAACATGCAGTCTCGTTTCATCCATCACCTTTTAGGCCCAACATTCTGATCCATACATGACGACAGGTCTTATTACAGTCTTATAGATTTTACCCTTCAATCGAAGAGGCATTCGGGCGTCACAAATTGTCCCCGAGACCTGTCACCATTTCATCCATCCGGTGCTAATTCGGTTTTTCACGTCACGGTCAATATTGCCATCGCACTGCACTAGTGAACCGAGGTACCTAAAGTCAGAGCAGACCGGCAGCGTAACGCTATCCAGCTGTATGGGCGTAAAACCGGAGAGACCGCCGAAATCGCAGAACATGTGGTCTGTTTTGGATCTGCTGATCTTCAGGCCAACATTCTCCAGTCTGTTATCATATCAAGTATAATTTTATATGCACATGACTTTGTAAAGGAATAGATATATTGGGGGACAATCTTACACATATCAACCTAGTCCCAAACTAAGCAAAACTTGTACTATAGGCACTAGACGACGATATGCATACTTATATAGAATTCAATAACTGACGAATTTAATAACAGACGAAGATTTTCGTACCCCGACTGTACATTCGTTTTGGTTCCTGGAACGGATGGACTGACGCACCAGACTTTGTCTAGGTACTAAATAGTCATTCTTCGAGAGAATGGCGTTTCAACCGCTTTCATTACCGTGACCCCATGTTTCTCGAATATTCTGTTCAGTTTAATGACGTTTTAGGTTTTTTGGTAATAGTTCGCGTACAATTTAGCAATCAAAAATGCCACCGAAATCAACAGAAACTCCGACAATAATGGGGTCAAGATCACGATGATTGGAGCGGTTGAAACGCTCGTAGAAGGACCATAGACTTGTCGTCTGAGAGCAACCATAGCGCGAGCGCGTATCGTGTCGTGTCGTGTCGCCAAACATGTCGCCGAACGTGTCGCCTGTAGGCCTTAAAACTAGGCTGCCTGAGACTTTTTATTCTGGTGAGAAGTTTGTTGACTTACGAGAAATGTTTCTTTCGTGAAACTAGAGCTTACGCCAAATTATGGGATTTGGTGGCAAGTTGGAACCAAGTCTCCTTTAGGATGTGAGAAAACGTTATAATGAGGTTTATGAAGATATAGGTAGGTGCTCTCGAAACTCTAGATCCATCCTGCGGTACCGTTACCATTTACAATGTCGTTTTGTTTAGATACAATGTAAGTTTTCTGCGTTTACACAACCACCCGCGTCACAAAATCACCTTAAACTTTCACGCATTTCCCAAAATTACCTCGCCCTGTCATCACTATCGTTCCTCGCGCACATAAAAAAGCAATCTTAATCGGGAACGCATCAATTACCCCTATGTCCCAACCCGCACGCGAGACGTGACACATCGCCGCCCCTAGACATGTCTTTGAATTTCCTTTCTCCCTCTCCCCTCGCGCTTTACCCCGTTTTTAGGGACTTTTCGTTCCGCGTAGCTGACAACCCTTTGCTAAATTGAATTTGAATTTGGAATCCGCGGCGCGTTCGTCGCAATGCGTTTATTAATGACAAACGATGGAAAATTATCTCCTAGATTTATTTAGTGCAAACTAAATTAGAAATTGGTTTTATTTTTGCCTTTATTTTTCTGTAGCTTTATAGATATGTCTAGTGACTCCATTGCTATTGTTGTGGACAGGAATAAGGTGTGCTATTGTTGTTGTCTATAGGTTGAATTAGGTTGTCAAACCACAGGACGCGTCCTATTCCTGTGGGCATAGTAGACATACCTTTTCCTCAAGTCGGTTAATATTCAATCTTAAGTCTATGTCTTTTTTTTTATAAATTGCAGCATATTATTTTATTAGCATTTGACCACTATCTCACCTGATGGTAAGTGATGATGAGGTCGAGGGTGTTACATGCGTACCTAGATAGTAAGGCAAGGCGCGTGGCCTTGGATATTTTTTCTGATAGGTCATAATCATAATATCCGCATTATTTTACTTTCAATTCATTTCGTTGTTCACTTAGCTCTCTTTTTCACATTTTAATAACTTCATAAGTTAGTGAGACGGAGACAAATTGTATATCGCCATAGAAAACCATGATATCAAGAACGGGTCACAATATAGCCGACGTACGACGGTGAAAAAACGAATTGCGCTCTTATCTGGGTTGCACCAAACCGTCTGTAATCGTAAGCAATGTTCGTTAAAATTTGAATGTATGGAAAGTTTGACAAGTTTCTATGGGATGACAACTGCCGGCGCCATATTTAACGTTGATCAGTCCGTAATCGTAAGTCGGTGCAACCCAGCCTTAGGGCTGGTTACACCAACTGACAATTACAGACCGATCAACGTAACTTAAATATGGCGCCGGCATTCGTCATCCCATAGAACTTGCCAAGCTTTCCGTAAAATCAGATTTTAAGAAGCACTGCTTACGATTACATACGGTTTTATTCAATCCAACCGTTTCAAACGTTAGCTTCAAATTTGTAGCCACATGTTCTTATAAATCCAGGACAGTCCCACGTCGGACTTTCTCCACATAAATCGGTATACGTGCTCTCAATCTTGATGCCAATTAACCAGATTTGCATAAGTTTATTTGCCGTATCGGTGCGTACGATGTAGGGTCACCATGTTGCAGATAAAGTGAGAAAAGTTTTTCCTGTAGAAGTATTTATGGCAGTGACATAAGATAGAAATTAACCTGGCCTGTGGAAAAAATTTTGGCTATAGCTAACTATAATTTAAACTTGTAATATGTTACAGATTTTGTACCAAAGTTCAGTCAGCGTCATATCAGCGTCGTAGCTGCCAATAAAGTGGCCTGCAAATAGTTCGGTACATGGGGTCATGTATTGTTTGGCTGCTACTTACTATATGCCGCTGACTTTACAATGGTCAGATGTCCCGGTGAGTTTTGTATTATGTGTTGTGTGTTCTAGGGCGTTATTCAAAAACCGACTCATCCTCACCTTTCACCTCACCCGTTTTTATATGGAAACTGTCAAAATTTGAGAAATGATATTCGATAATTTTCATATGAAAACGTGCGAGGAAAAATTTGACAATGACATTTGACATATTTTATATAAAACTGGCCATGTGCGTGTCAGACTCGCGCACGAAGGGTTCCGTACATATCTATAAAAAACGGCAAAGAGTACGACTCGCACTTGGCCGGTTTTTAATATTTGTTGTTATAGCGGCAACAGTTTTTCTTTGTATACATAAAGTTAACTGCATGTTATAGGTAAGGAATGAATGCATTGGAGTAAGTTCTGGTTAGGTACCTATAATTAGATAAGCATCAGTCCTTAAGAGGGGGTACCACGCCAAATTGCAGTTCGCAGATTGAATATTTACCTATCATAATCAAGTCTAAATGCCAAAAAAACCAATTACACGAAAACTAGATCATATTTGCTATTTTTGACTTTGAACAAAACCATTAAAAACTAAAGTTGGCTCGATAGAAAAGAATCGTCAAAACATGTCTAATTTTCACCTAATTTCAATTGTGTGACGTTACCTTGCATACTATCGAAGTAAAAAAAATACATAAAATACCTTTCGACATAATAAATTTTTGTTATTAGCGATTTATCAAAATGTTGTAATTTTTCTGAGTTATTGAGGTAAAACATATTTGGCGCATAAGCCCTTTTTCTTCCGCGCGATACCGTCTCTTCCGTCGCGCGTTCCGCGCGGCGCAGTATATCTGCTGTTGCTGTTCACGGGCGGAGCCAGTCCCGATCGCTCCACTGAGACGAGAGGACTGTGTTGGGAGCGCTCAAGACTGCGAAGTAAATATAATAGTATCAACAAGAGTGTGTCCCAAATAAAACGTTGAGTTTATAAAACCCAACACTATAGTTTATGAATGGCAAGTAAAAGTTTGATGTAAACTTCTCAACAAAAAATCTAATATCTACCTTATGTTACAAACTTTACAGTTCAAATTACAACGTTATCATTGCACGGCAGTCAACCTCGGTTAAACGATTGTGTGTAGTATATGCAAATATAGACGATGAATTTCTCTTACGTATGAGTCTTACTCCAAGTCAAATTATTACACTAAATGTAAGGTTTCCGTAGTCAACTAGGAACCCCAGTAGTTTCGCCATGTCCGTCTGTCTGTCTGTCTGTCCGTCTGTCTGTCCGAGGCTTTGCTCTGTGATTGTTAGTGCTAGAAAACTGCAATTTGGCATGGATTTATAAAGCAATAAATCTGACAAAATGGTAAAACAAAATCTAAAAAAAAAATTTAAGTGTACCTCTCCTACACGTAAAGTGGGGATGACATTTTTTTTTGCTTCAACATTATGGTGTGGGTTGTTGTTGGATAGGTCTTTCAAAATGAATAGAGGTCTTCATCAAACATTTTTTGATAAAGTGAAAATTTTCGGAAACACTCCAAAAGAAAAAACCGGCCAAGTGCGTGTCGGATCACCTACAAAGAAGGGTTCCGTAGCGACACCTACCATATACCAGTCCACATTTAAAACCACTAATCTAGTAGCTCTGTGAGCTGTGTAGACCTCGTGAGTGTGTTTATTTTACTTTTCAAAATTTTACATGACAAACAAAGAAAGAATATTTTACGAGAATCAGTGGAAAAATGCGCCCTGATGAGGAGCGGAAACCGAAATCCGCCAGCAGAAACACACGAAATCATTGAGAATATAAATTGTTCTTGATAATTTTCATAAACTGAGGCGACAAAAACAATTCTATTTAATTATCGTACCTACTTACAAAATGTAACTAGAATCGGTTGATAAATGCGACCTGTAGAGGGGGAGAAATCGACATCCGCCCGCAGAAAAATACTTTTTTCCAAAAACTGACGCGACAAACCAATATGTGGCCTTATCAGCGGGAAGGGACCTTACTGTCGGTATTGAGTTATGTATATCACCATAATCTACATACACTGAGCTATCGAACCATATCAAACATGCATGTAGGTTTAATAGATATATTTTTTTATAATTGAAACTCATAAGTCAGAAAAGGTGATTATGAGAAAATTGAATTCAAACTTATAAACCCAATTGAAGTATGTTATTCTTGCAAGTTACATAGATAATATGCTATTTGAGGAGTAGATTGTATGGGCTTTCAGGTTTCAAGTACAATTTTGTAATTGTACGAGGGTGGTTTGAGAAGTAACTTGGTTTGATATGAAAAAAAAAATTTTGAGCGATTGTATATATTGTATTTTTCGACATAGTCCCCTCGAAGCTCGACGCACTTGCCCCAACGTTTCTGCAACTTCTCGATGCCTTCACGAAAATGCGTTTCTTCGAGGTCCTCGAAATACGCGTTTACCTCCTGTATCACATCTTCGTTGGAGTTAAACTTTTTCCCCGATAAAAAGATTTTGAGTTTGGGGAATAGGTGATAGTCCGACGGGGCCAAATCCGGGGAATAAGCGGGGTGAGGAAGGAGTTCAAACCGTAATTCCGACAATTTTTGTGCAGCGACACGACTTGAATGCACCGGTGCGTTGTCATGGTGAAACATTACTTTCTTTCTTGCCAAACCTGGCCGTTTCTCGGCTATCGCCGCATGCAATTGGTCCAACAGTGATGCATAGTATGCCCCAGTAATGGTTTTTCCCTTCGCAAGGTAATCAATTAAGAGAATCCCCTTTGCATCCCAAAAAACGGATGCCATCACTTTTCCAGCTGATGGAATGACCTTGGCTTTCTTTGGAGTTGGCTCACCACGACCAACCCATTGTCTGGACTGTTGTTTCGTCTCCGGAATATAGTGATGAATCCAGGTTTCATCCATTGTCACAAAACGGCGAATAAAGTCTGTTGGATTTCTTTCAAAGACCTGGAGATTATCCGCAGATGTTCGCATACGAACACGCATTTGTTCTGGAGTGAGCAGCCGCGGCACCCACCTTGCACACAGCTTTTTCATGTGCAGTTCGTTGTGCAAAATAAAATGCACCCACTCAGAAGAGATGTTTGTGGCTTCAGCTAATTCGCGTACCTTCAATTTTATCGACTATTTCGGGTACAACCGCCGTTTTTGGGGCTCCAGGACGAGGTGCATCATCAATGCTTGTCCTGCCTCGCTTGAACTCATTCACCCAAAGTCGAACTGTCTCATAGGAAGGACACGAGCTACCCAATGTAGGTAAAATCCTTTCATGGATTTCTTTTGCAGTTTTACCTTCCAAAAAAAAGAACTGAATTACACCACGAATTCCTATTTTCTCCATTTTGCCGCGCTACTCCGATCACTTTTGTTTAAACTACTGTCAAATCTAAAATTCCCGCCAAAAATGACATTTGGCCACAGATAAATTATCTTGATTAAATAATCTTTGTGAATAGTTACATAGATTACACTAACGCCATCTATCGGTATCCGAAACAAGTTACTTATCTAACCACCCTCGTATATCTGTTTTCGTATAGTTTACCTTGGCAAAGTGCATAAAGTAAAAAAAAATGCTGAATTTTTTACTTAGATTCCTATTTATAGTGTATTTCCATTACATATTATAGAAGGAGTAAATATTATAAACTTAAACACTCAATAAGAACTACTTCGATTTGAATCAACGTTGTCTATTATAAAAATATATTTATTTTAACAAAAATAGCTTTGTGGTTATAAATCTAATTAAACAGTCAAAATCAACAAACATATATATCTACTACGCTAAAACATAGCCAAATGAGATCAAATTAATACAAGAAATATTAAAAAAGTAGTTTTTTAAGTCTCAAAATTCAAGATAAAGTTTAGTAAAAAGTTGGTACAACCACTTTATATTTTCTGAAAGGGACCTTATTGTTAGTGGTAAAATATTTAGTGATATCATCTGATAACAACGATTTTGATAGTTTTAATTTTAGAACACTTTAGTATTAAACTCTTACCAAAAACCTATAATTTTGGGTCGGCAAACACTAAATGATTAACGTATTTGAAAAGGGACCTTAGTGTCGGACGTAAAATGTTTAGTGACATTGTTAAGAATAAGACTTACTACAAAATACAAATTTGTTATTATCATTATTAGAAATCAAACATGTTATTATTATTAAGTTACTATAAATCTCTAAGGACACGAATTGGTATAAATTGTCTATTACTAGCTTACTCCTAATGGTGATCAATTATTGATGATTTACCTTACTCTAATAACACGCATTTTATGATAATTCAGAATGACGTTTTTTACAAAAGTATTTTCCATTTCTGACTTGATTTCTGTGGCCTGTCTAACCGCAATAAGAGCATGCAGGAATTTTTCTTTTAGTCGTAGGAACAGAGGTCTCTTTTTTTGTGTCTGTATTTGCAATAGGCTTTTCTCTTTCATCATCATGAGGTTGATCATTACAGTATCAGCACCTTCCGCACGTACAAACAAAACACAAGTTCGATGACCAACTGACGACCGACACGATTGAATTCAAGCGGGTGCGCAGCGAGTGAGGGAGCGCACAGAGCCGACGCCACGAGTCAATGAGAGAACAAATCCTTTGATACGCCCCGACAAGTACCGACACGTCTTTCAAACCGATACCGAGCGCACAGAAAAGAATACAAGAGGGGCACTGACAGTAAAGTCCCCTTTTCACTAAACTTTAAGGGCTGTTCTAAGTCTTTAAAAATCGATTTAAAAACTTGTGTCTTTGTCGCATTAAAAGTTACAAACCATTTGTTGTGTTGTATACCTACAAGCAACCTTAGTGACCATGTTAGCTTGAAATCCTCCTTGTTTTTGAAAGCTATTAATAACCATTTGTTAATATCATGCACAAAAACTTTCTCAAAAATGTGACAAATACTTTTCTAAAAACCGCATCAAGATCGGTTTAACCGAACGCGAGTTAATTGTGGACAAACAAACGTAAATACAAACATACGGGTCAAACTGAGAACCTCCTTTTTTATGAAGTCGGTTAAAACAAATGTTCACATAATGCCGAATAAAAAACTGCAGTATTTGAAAAAAAAACTGCAGTGTTTGAAAACAAAAAAACTTACATCCATTATTTATCAACTAGGCCAAAAACTACACAAATAAATGTGAAGATTAATATAACAAACATGTGCATCGAATACAGAACCTTATATTTTGAAGTCGCTTACTTTTGGGGACGACTAAAACACGAGGACGATTGAAACGTTTCAATCGTCCACAGGCAAGTTGTTTCTATCGTCCCCACACCACGTTTTTCACTTCAATGACAAATATTATATATAAAAAAACTCGAACGCTGATCAACGGCCATTAAAAACATTCGTTTATTCCTAACTATAACACCAAAATAATTTGATTAGCCAAAATACAAGAGTAAACGAAGTTATAAGAGAATATACGAGAGCACAAATACTTACTTTTTACCGCGAAAAACTGGCTTGGCTCGTAGATACTCCCGTCTCGTACCGGCGCTCGAGCACTCTGGCCAAGGATTCAATTATGACCGACCGCATGTTCTGAATGTTGCGTCAGACGCGTACGTATTATAGTTTTCGAGAAATTTGACTTGTTTCAATCATGACGTGTTTCTATTGTCCCCGGTCTACCCTACTGTTCATGCCTTTACTAAGTGGGCGCTTTTTTTTTGCTTCAACCCTATGGTGTGGGGGGTTGTTGGA
Source organism: Notocelia uddmanniana (assembly GCA_905163555.1). NCBI lineage: Eukaryota > Metazoa > Arthropoda > Insecta > Lepidoptera > Tortricidae > Notocelia > Notocelia uddmanniana. The sequence continues at coordinate 8,034,609 of LR991071.1, read as the reverse complement.
TAGGTCTTTCAAAATAAATAGAGGTCTTCATCAAACACTTTTTGATAAGTGAATATTTTTTGAACTATTCCTTTCAAGAGAAAAAAACATGAATCCTCCTCTAACTTTTGAACTATGGGTCCAAAAAATATGAAAAAAATCATGAAAGTAAAATTTAATAAAGACTGAATGAAAACTATAGCGGACATGATCAGTTGAGCTGTTTTTCAGCTATCGTAAAAAGTCTTCCCTTCTTAGTAAAAGACGTATGAAACGCTGTGAAGGTATTCTCTTTTGCTTGTTATTGATCTTTTTAAAGCAAGTTCATTGGGAATATACCGAACGGAACCCTACACTGAGCATGGCCCGATATGCTCTTGGCCGATTTTATTGTAGCCATATAATAGGTCGATTCATAAAAGCTGGTGCGGATTTTGTATCAAACTGTCATATTTTTCACAGTCATTTTGCGTTAGCTTTTGTCAATTAACTTATACTTCATTTACCTTTGTATATATATATATATATAAGCATAATCCGCTAGATTCCGGGGTGGGTTGCTAGTTAAAAACGATTCTTAGTCTGTACGTACCATTTCCTAAAAGCATTTATAAATTTACTTACCTACTCGTAAGTAATAACTTTTTTGATGACTTCAAAACTATAACATATTTAAAAGAGGTTGCAATCGTTTCACCTAGAATATGGCTGCTACACGTCAGAATATGGGCGTTCGGATTGCGGAAGGACATGCAAAAGGCTGCCAGCGCTTACGTCACGATCGATAAAGACTTCAATATCCCAATCAAATACCTAACGCGGTCGCGCGGCTGTCAGGGAGACTTATCTTAATGCCCAATTGACGCCGTAGTCCATGGACGTTCTTAATTTCTAATTAACACCGTAGTCTATGGACGTTCTTAATTTCCAATTGTACCTAACAAATAAACATAACTGTCGCTTAAATAATCATGTTTCATCTGTCTGGATGGGCATATACTATGCAGAGTGAGCGAGGCAGCAACAGACGCATCGCCTTTACGCACAGCGGGGCCAGGCGCGGGACGCGCGGGTGAATTCTACTTTTTTCCTGGCGTTATGCCCCCTCTTAATATAAATTAAATTTAAGAGCATGCTTGATGTATTATCTTGGTAATCCTTAACAAGTTTCAAAACTTGGATATATTTTGTGACATTTTGAGTAGGTTCAAAGGGCTGTCCGTGCAATGTATTTCGGATCTCAGTAGGCTATGATGTGATTATGTTGAGTATGCATTATGCTACATGTTTGGTTCTTGTTCATAAATGTTGTTTTTTTAAATAAGAAAGAAATACTGGTAAAATATATATATGATAGGTTTAATATTTAATTAAGGAGACTATAAGTCAAGATTTAGCAATAGTCTTAATGTAATAACTATAACTATAAGAGACTGTTTGTTTCTAATAAATAAATAAATAATAATAAACTTAAATAAATCATCTGTGAAAATTTCAACGGTCTATAACTATCGCGGTTCTTGAGACAGACAGACACTCTTCTCCGTCAGTCTGTCTGGTGACAGACAGACTGACGGACAGACAGCGAAGTCTTAGTAATATGGTCCCTTTTTTACCCTTTGTGTACGGAACCCTAAAAACGGGTGAGGTGAGAGGTCAGGACGAGTCGTTTGTGAATAAAAGGGCTGTAATAGCGAGGCGTTCTTAGAAAACGACTCCTTGCCTACGTGAAAATTAAATAGAGGTTTTCTTAAGCCTTATTTACATACGTCCGAGACTCATATGCGAGTTTCACTACATTGCGCGATTTGACATATCAATTCAACTCATTACAGGAGGGATTTCTGGACGTATAAGTACTATTAATTATTATTCTGTGTCCGCGACTCTGATTACAAACACCAGGCACGTCTAAATTCAGTCCTTATGATAACCTTAACCTTGTTTAATTAAATTAACACAAGTCTCATGGCGGTCCCTGGTGACATCGAGATGTCCTTTAAACCCAGTACCGCCCAGCACCGCCCGCGAAGCGTTAATTCCAACCTTTGCTTACGAGAACTACTATCTTACCCGATCTGTTCACTCGAAATTCAACTTTACGGCGTTGTGAATAAAGTTTAGTTGCAAACGAGAGTGACCGCTTGATATGAATTTACAAATACAATTTGATTACAGAGTCGAAGTAGCGTTAAATCCAAGGGTTTATAAACATTTTTCGCTAGCTCCTATCTCGGCGAACAGTACCATTTGAAAGTCTATCTTCTGTTATTATTATTAAAGTTGTAATTCGAATGCAATGTGAAGAGTTGATAAGAGTTCAGTGAGTTGCATGCGGTTGCCGCATCGTAAACGTTATTTACGGTCGCGGGCGATTATTGCCGCTCTTCAGGACATTTGCATACAAATTTATACACGACGTCGCTTCCGATAGTCGGGGAGATGAGGGTGCCAGTGCCATTTAGTGAGTGTTTGAGGTACAATCAGCTTCATAAATGTGTTTATACCAGAGCTCGGAACCGGTATTAAAACCGTTTTAAAATTGCTCGCAAACCGTAATTATTTACTTCTAATGCCGGTTTTCCGAAAAATAACGGTAATGAAAGAAGAATTATTATCGTAAATGTACAAGAAGAACGAAATTTACACGTTCCGGTAAACCTTAGTATACCGGTAACTGTGGAAGATAGTATCACCATGCCGGTGCCTCGCAGACTGAAGTTTGGTGGTGGTGATGGTGGAAGGAAGTTCCAGGAAGGAAGTCAATCTTGTGTGTTAGTGAGAAAAAATGAATAGCATCTTTGTCAGTCAGTCGGACCTTTGTCGAATTAAAAAAAACCGGCCAAGTACGAGTCGGACTCGCGCACGAAGGGTTCCTTACCAGAAAAAAAAATACTTTTGTTGTATGGAAGCCCCCCTTAAATATTATTTTTATTTTTAGTATTTTTTATTATTGTGGCAATAAAAATACAACATCTGTGAAGATTTTAACCTCCTTGCTATTACGGTTCATGAGATACAGCAAAAAACGCCAACAACTACTCCGTTGTATGGGACCCCTTCATTATTATTATTATTTTGATTTTAGTATTTGTTGTTATAGCCACAATAAAAATACATAATCTGTGCAAATTTCAACTGTCTAGCTATTACGGTTCTTGAGATCTAACTCGGCGAGTGGTAGCCATAAAAAGGGCTAAAATATCACTTTTTTTTGTATGGAAGCCCCCCTTAATTATTATTATTATTATTTTGTTTTTAGTATTTATTGTTATAGCGGAACAGAAATACACAATCTGTGAAAATTTCAACTGTCTAGCTATTACGGTTCATGAGATACAGCCTGGTGACAGTGGACAGACAGACAGACAGACGGACGGACAGCGGAGTCTTATTAATAGGGTTCCGTTTTACCCTTTGAGTACGGAACTCTAAAAAACGGTTAATTTCGTTCAATAGGAAAGAAATCCGCTAAACACAGATTTTCCTGTAGACCGGTTAAATACTTTTTGACCTATCTCTGAACAATAAAGTATAGGTACATGTTTATGATGCGAACTGTACGCTAGTTTCGATGCAAATACAATACTAGGAATAACACCAAACTTCAGTTTATTTATGTTATTTTACAGTGAGGTCTTCACCAGTAAATGATGGTTATCTCATTAAATTAAATAAGATATATTTAAATAGATACTTATATAATGTCATTTTAAATTGGAAATAAAGGGCTTTTAATTTAATTATTTATAAAAATAAAATAATACAAAATCATGAAAAAAAAGCTTGTACAACTTAGAAAAGTTGAAAAACCTCCGACATTTTCATTTCAAAGCTCAATATCTCAAAAACGGCTAAACAATGGCTAAGAACACTCGGGATAAAATAATCTATGACACAAAAAAAAACTAAATGAAAATCGGTTCATCCGTTTGGGAGCTACGATACCACAGACAGACACGTTCAACTTATAACACCCCTCTTTTTGCGTCGGGGGTTGAAGACGCAGTTTGACCATAGAAAATTGTGACTACATTAGTCATATTTTTCTAGAAACTTCATACTAACCGCCAAGTGTTTTTAGAGTTTAGCAAAAAGTTGCTGATTTGACTACCAGTAAAATACCATACGAGTAAGATCGGGTGGCGCAGGACCGGTCATTGTGGCACTCTTAGGGGGGGCCTATGTTCAGTAGTGGACGCCCTGCGGCTGATATGATGATGATGATGAAAATTACAATCATATTGCGTTGCAGCTCTTCAAATTTCTTGTCTGTTTATCGCGTATCCTCATCCTCCTAGTGTTTTCCCGTTGGCAGGTACTAAGGAAGACTGGGATCCGCTTTGCCACCTAATCTCATGATTTGTCGAGGGCACTAGTTCAAACCCAGACGGAAAACTAGACCGTGTTAGGATTAGACCGGTGACCCCTGGGTGGTACTAAAAGTGCAACAAAACTGGCAACCGTACTGTCATCTCGAAGATCTCGCGGTTCGAAAAAAAAATCCCATAAGATTATTACCCCATTCTTGGCAGTGTATATCATTTGTAATACACATTATTGGATGCTCTTTTTGCATTTTTGTAGGCCTTTTTTTTGCTCTACAAAGCACACTTTTTATGATAGACTGACCAGCGATTGGCCTTAGTCTCACCTGATGGAAAGCGATGACAAGGCCTAAGATGTTGCTCAGTGATTCAGTAATAGCCTATTCACTCTTGTCTTGATAGAAGACCCAGATTGTATGTATCAGAAAATACAGACGGCGGCAGTAAATTCCAGTCCTTAGCTGTTCGAATTAAGGAAGAAGAAGCAAATCGCTTTGTGCGAATAAATGGTAGGCTGACAACGTAAGGATGTAACCGCTCACCCACCACGCCTGGATGTCCGGTGATGGAATGGGGAGGTCGGACCTAAGTAAGTCATGTAATTCCTGTGCACACTCATTGTGCTTGAAATTACTTTTTTTCAATTGGCCAAGAAAAGTATTTATCAGATGATAGTTCGTATACATCATAAGATTCATAAGTTTGAAAACCCAGTGGTACACTCAGCTATAAGAAATTGATCTACCACTATTTGACTTTATTATTTGTGTATTAAGGTTCAAAAGTGGTATCTTGGCTGACTGTACGAACCGGGGTTCGAACCTACGACCTCGAGCCAGACCAGATTGAGAGTCGCGTGCCTTGTCGCTCAACAATACCTAAACGAAAGATGACGGGATGAGAGAAGATTCCAAGGGTGCTATATTTTGAAAGTGTGCACACTTCCAAATTGTAATTTCATCTCTTTCGTTGATCCTCAAATCAATGAAGAGTCTGCAACGTCCTCCTATGGTGTTGCAAGGTGTCCACTTACTTCTCCTTTACTTTTTTTTCCTCTTCTTTACTTCTTCTTTTTCTTTTGTTGTGGCTTTGCTTCTTGCCACGGTCGTGGTATGAAAAAACGTGCGCCAGCCAGCATCCTGTCGAACACACGTTATTATTCAATGTTCTGCGTTAAGCAGGAGCGAGCTCCGGTGAGCCGGCGATTTACATGCGCCCCACACGCTAATAGGGCGTTTTTCTGGCGGGCGGATACTACACGATGCGACATGATGCGATTGTATAGCGTATTCGGTGGACAAGAGGGCTATGTATGGAATTGGAAACATTATAAATACTAGTAGCTCTGTGAGCTGTATGTAGACTTCGCGATTATTTTTTTCAAATATCTAAAAACAGACAACAAAAAATCTATATAATTATCGAACCTGCTCACAAAATTTCACGGGAATGCGACCTATATAGGATAACAGCCGGAAATCTGGACATCCGAACGTACGAAATCATTTTTGTCTAAGCTAAAGCGGAGACCTTCGTTTCACTCGGTCGATCTAAAACAAATTTAAACACAGTAATGTAATTAAACAGACCTGAAATCGAGCCCACTAGCTCCCATTTCTGCACGATGCAATTATATATGGGTGTTTTTACTTAAAAATTGTAACGTTTTTTTTTTCAGTAATTATTTGGATTTTTTTGGTGTTTTATGCTCAGAATCAAACTACACGGTAGTGTTGATTGTAATGTTTAAGAAAAAAATTACCCTAATATGTAAATGACTGAGAGTGTAAAATATAATACATAGATAGATTTCTCGGGTTCTGTGTCCTAGTTAAAATACGATTTAAGATTTACATGTAGAGTTAGACATGAGTATTAGATGAAATCGTTAGGACCTGTGTCTAAAACGGGTTGTACTCTCGTATTCGTATACGGTTGGCTGACCAGACTTAGAACGATAATTTTATTGTAAAATTAAACTCCTTCGTGCACCATTGTCGATCGCACGTCGATTAGCCACGCCACAGGTCGGAAGTCACTGCCGTGACAAAAAGGGGTAGGCAAATTTTGAAGAGGGGGTACCACGCCAAATTGCAGTTCGCAGATTGAATATTTACCTATCATAATCAAGTCTAAATGCCAAAAAAACCAGTTACACGAAAACTAGATCATATTTGCTATTTTTGAGTTTGAACAAAACCATTAAAAACTAAAGTTGGCTCGATAGAAAAGAATCGTCAAAACATGTCTAATTTTCACCTAATTTCAATTGTGTGACGTTACCTTGCATACTATCGAAGTAAAAAAAATACATAAAATACCTTTCGACATAATAAATTTTTGTTATTAGCGATTTATCAAAATGTTGTAATTTTTCTGAGTTATTGAGGTAAAACATATTTGGCGCATAAGCCCTTTTTCTTCTGCGCGATACCGTCTCTTCCGTCGCACGTTCCGCGCGGCGCAGTATAGATATACTGCGCCGCAGATGCTGTTGCTGTTCACGGGCGGAGCCAGTCCCGATCGCTCCACTGAGACGAGAGGACTGTGTTGGGAGCGCTCAAGACTGCGAAGTAAATATAATAGTATCAACAAGAGTGTGTCCCAAATAAAACGTTGAGTTTATAAAACCCAACACTATAGTTTATGAATGGCAAATAAAAGTTTGATGTAAACTTCTCAACAAAAAATCTAATATCTACCTTATGTTACAAACTTTACAGTTCAAATTACAACGTTATCATTGCACGGCAGTCAACCTCGGTTAAACGATTGTGTGTAGTATATGCAAAAATAGACGATAAATTTCTCTTACGTATGAGTCTTACTCCAAGTCAAATTATTACACTAAATGTAAGGTTTCCGTAGTCAACTAGGAACCCTAGTAGTTTCGCCATGTCCGTCTGTCTGTCTGTCTGTCCGTCTGTCTGTCCGAGGCTTTGCTCTGTGATTGTTAGTGCTAGAAAACTGCAATTTGGCATGGATTTATAAAGCAATAAATCTGACAAAATGGTAAAACAAAACCTAAAAAAAAAAATTTAAGTGTACCTCTCCTACACGTAAAGTGGGGATGACATTTTTTTTTTGCTTCAACATTATGGTGTGGGTTGTCGTTGGATAGGTCTTTCAAAATGAATAGAGGTCTTCATCAAACATTTTTTGATAAAGTGAAATTTTTCGGAAACACTCCAAAAGAAAAAACCGGCCAAGTGCGTGTCGGATCACCTACAAAGAAGGGTTCCGTAGCGACACCTACCATATACCAGTCCACATTTAAAACCACTAATCTAGTAGCTATGTGAGCTGTGTAGACCTCGTGAGTGTGTTTATTTTACTTTTCAAAATTTTACATGACAAACAAAGAAAGAATATTTTACGAGAATCAGTGGAAAAATGCGCCCTGATGAGGAGCGGAAACCGAAATCCGCCAGCAGAAACACACGAAATCATTGAGAATATAAATTGTTCTTGATAATTTTCATAAACTGAGGCGACAAAAACAATTCTATTTAATTATCGTACCTACTTACAAAATTTAACTAGAATCGGTTGATAAATGCGACCTGTAGAGGGGGAGAAATCGACATCCGCCCGCAGAAAAATACTTTTTTCCAAAAACTGACGCGACAAACCAATATGTGGCCTTATCAGCGGGAAGGGACCTTACTGTCGGTATTGAGTTATGTATATCACCATAATCTACATACACTGAGCTATCGAACCATATCAAACATGCATGTAGGTTTAATAGATATATTTTTTTATAATTGAAACTCAAAAGTCAGAAAAGGTGATTATGAGAAAATTGAATTCAAACTTATAAACCCAATTGAAGTATGTTATTCTTGCAAGTTACATAGATAATATGCTATTTAAGAGTAGATTGTATGGGCTTTCAGGTTTCAAGTACAATTTTGTAATTGTATATCTGTTTTCGTATAGTTTACCTTGGCAAAGTGCATAAAGTAAAAAAAAATGCTGATTTTTTTACTTAGATTCCTATTTATAGTGTATTTCCATTACATATAATAGAAGGAGTAAATATTATAAGTAATTAAACACTCAATAAGAACTACTTCGATTTGAATCAACGTTGTCTATTATAAAAATATATTTATTTTAACAAAAATAGCTTTGTGGTTATAAATCTAATTAAACAGTCAAAATCAACAAACATATATATCTACTACGCTAAAACATAGCCAAATGAGATCAAATTAATACAAGAAATATTAAAAAAGTAGTTTTTTAAGTCTCGAAATTCAAGATAAGTTTAGTAAAAAGTTGGTACAACCACTTTATATTTTCTGAAAGGGACCTTATTGTTAGTGGTAAAATATTTAGTGATATCATCTGATAACAACGATTTTGATAGTTTTAATTTTAGAACACTTTAGTATTAAACTCTTACCAAAAACCTATAATTTTGGGTCGGCAAACACTAAATGATTAACGTATTTGAAAAGGGACCTTAGTGTCGGACGTAAAATGTTTAGTGACATTGTTAAGAATAAGACTTACTACAAAATACAAATTTGTTATTATCATTATTAGAAATCAAACATGTTATTATTATTAAGTTACTATAAATCTCTAAGGACACGAATTGGTATAAATTGTCTATTACTAGCTTACTCCTAATGGTGATCAATTATTGATGATTTACCTTACTCTAATAACACGCATTTTATGATAATTCAGAATGACGTTTTTTACAAAAGTATTTTCCATTTCTGACTTGATTTCTGTGGCCTGTCTAACCGCAATAAGAGCATGCAGGAATTTTTCTTTTAGTCGTAGGAACAGAGGTCTCTTTTTCTGTGTCTGTATTTGCAATAGGCTTTTCTCTTTCATCATCATGAGGTTGATCATTACAGTATCAGCACCTTCCGCACGTACAAACAAAACACAAGTTCGATGACCAACTGACGACCGACACGATTGAATTCAAGCGGGTGCGCAGCGAGTGAGGGAGCGCACAGAGCCGACGCCACGAGTCAATGAGAGAACAAATCCTTTGATACGCCCCGACAAGTACCGACACGTCTTTCAAACCGATACCGAGCGCACAGAAAGAATACAAGAGGGGCACTGACAGTAAAGTCCCCTTTTCACTAAACTTTCAGGGCTGTTCTAAGTCTTTAAAAATCGATTTAAAAACTTGTGTCTTTGTCGCATTAAAAGTTACAAACCATTTGTTGTGTTGTATACCTACAAGCAACCTTAGTGACCATGTTAGCTTGAAATCCTCCTTGTTTTTGAAAGCTATTAATAACCATTTGTTAATATCATGCACAAAAACTTTCTCAAAAATGTGACAAATACTTTTCTAAAAACCGCATTAAGATCGGTTTAACCGAACGCGAGTTAATTGTGGACAAACAAACGTAAATACAAACATACGGGTCAAACTGAGAACCTCCTTTTTTATGAAGTCGGTTAAAAACAAATGTTCACATAATGCCGAATAAAAAACTGCAGTATTTGAAAAAAAAACTGCAGTGTTTGAAAACAAAAAAACTTACATCCATTATTTATCAACTAGGCCAAAAACTACACAAATAAATGTGAAGATTAATATAACAAACATGTGCATCGAATACAGAACCTTATATTTAGAAGTCGCTTACTTTTGGGGACGACTAAAACACGAGGACGATTGAAACGTTTCAATCGTCCACAGGCAAGTTGTTTCTATCGTCCCCACACCACGTTTTTCACTTCAATGACAAATATTATATATAAAAAAACTCGAACGCTGATCAACGGCCATTAAAAACATTCGTTTATTCCTAACTATAACACCAAAATAATTTGATTAGCCAAAATACAAGAGTAAACGAAGTTATAAGAGAATATACGAGAGCACAAATACTTACTTTTTACCGCGAAAAACTGGCTTGGCTCGTAGATACTCCCGTCTCGTACCGGCGCTCGAGCACTCTGGCCAAGGATTCAATTATGACCGACCGCATGTTCTGAATGTTGCGTCAGACGCGTACGTATTCAATCATGACGTGTTTCTATTGTCCCCGGTCTACCCTACTGTTCATGCCTTTACTAAGTGGGCGCTTTTTTTTGCTTCAACCCTATGGTGTGGGGGGTTGTTGGATAGGTCTTTCAAAATAAATAGAGGTCTTCATCAAACACTTTTTGATAAGTGAATATTTTTTGAACTATTCCTTTCAAGAGAAAAAAAAATGAATCCTCCTCTAACTTTTGAACTATGGGTCCGAAAAATATGAAAAAATCATGAAAGTAAAATTTAATAAAGACTGAATGAAAACTATAGCGGACATGATCAGTTGAGCTGTTTTTCAGCTATCGTAAAAAGTCTTCCCTTCTTAGTAAAAGACGTATGAACGGTGTGAAGGTATTCTCTTTTGCTTGTTATTGATCTTTTTAAAGCAAGTTCATTGGGAATATACCGAACGGAACCCTACACTGAGCATGGCCCGATATGCTCTTGGCCGATTTTATTGTAGCCATATAATAGGTCGATTCATAAAAGCTGGCGCGGATTTTGTATCAAACTGTCATATTTTTCACAGTCATTTTGCGTTAGCTTTTGTCAATTAACTTATACTTCATTTACCTTTGTATATATATATATAAGCATAATCCGCTAGATTCCGGGGTGGGTTGCTAGTTAAAAACGATTGTTAGTCTGTACGTACCATTTCCTAAAAGCATTTATAAATTTACTTACCTACTCGTAAGTAATAACTTTTTTGATGACTTCAAAACTATAACATTTTTAAAAGAGGTTGCAATCGTTTCACCTAGAATATGGCTGCTACACGTCAGAATATGGGCGTTCGGATTGCGGAAGGACATGCAAAAGGCTGCCAGCGCTTACGTCACGATCGATAAAGACTTCAATATCCCAATCAAATACCTAACGCGGTCGCGCGGCTGTCAGGGAGACTTATCTTAATGCCCAATTGACGCCGTAGTCCATGGACGTTTTTAATTTCTAATTAACACCGTAGTCTATGGACGTTCTTAATTTCCAATTGTACCTAACAAATAAACATAACTGTCGCTTATTAAATAATCATGTTTCATCTGTCTGGATGGGCATATACTATGCGGAGTGAGCGAGGCAGCAACAGACGCATCGCTTTTACGCACAGCGGGGCCAGGCGCGGGACGCGCGGGTGAATTCTACTTTTTTCCTGGCGTTATGCCCCCTCTTAAACAGCCATTTACTTAAAAAAACCGATTATGGTTCGATCTGATCTTTCGGTAGTTTACTTTTCCATTATCGTAAATTCACCGTTCCGGGTCGGATACTCGACTCGATTCAGTTTCATCGATAACTGTTAAAATGTGATCTCTGAGCTGCAAATAGATAGTTATCTATGGTTCACAATCTTTACATCTACAATTACCCTGTTCGAATATTCCTATCATTTTTCTTTCTATCGTAAAGCTATAAAAATGTATAAACCTATTTGCCCTCAGTAATTGAAGGTATTATTGGGCTAACTGGCAATAAAAATTCAACGTTATAAATGGCGTGCACCGAACAGAATTTACGAATAATAACGATAAATTCAATGCGACACCGTCTTACAACAATAATCGCGTGTATCGATATAAGATCCGAATACTGATTCTATAAAGTGAAACTGAGCAGTTAAATTCATTTTAAACGTATTGGCTGTGTCGTAAATAAGTCGCGGTGTCGCGTGATTTTCAACTTTCCGTTAAGTTTCCTGCCCTGCTTTGACTCGGCGTTTTGTTTTTGCGAAACTATCAATACTCTATCCCGTTTATAACGGCATGTCAACTCGTTGCCAGCCAGTTTCAATATTTGTAGCGATTCGAAATTCGAATTTCCTCTGTCCCGAATCCCGATTTTTAATTCCAAGTACTTAACTAGCATGTCTTTATTGGCATGTTTTTATAAACCCTATAAAATTGGAACTAACAGCGAGCCGTCTGATATTTATAACCAGCCAAACATCGCAGTTTTATTTTATTTTTATTTTCAGCCGGTATTGAAACGTACATTTCAATTTTCGGACGTTTCTTTTTATTAACGGGCTTGTCAGCGCCATAGATAAACGGGAGTTATTTTTTTGTCACTAATAGATAGCAACGTTTATGGCCTGGTTCGTGCTCCGGGTCGCTTACGCCCTAATCGTTCATCGACATGATCCTATTTGTCTTTTTTAAACGTTTTTTTTTCTACAATCATATTCGGAATGGTAATTTTACAGTTTTGAGCACGTCAATGTATTAATGTGATGGGCTTTTAGACATTTCGTGACTCGATTCAGATCGCTGTTTAACGAAATAAGAATTAGTATTTTCTTTCGGTTTTTTGTTGCCTTTTTTATTTTAAATTGCCTTAGGGTGGTCGTTAATGCTAATTTGGTGGGGTTTAGGAAGAATATTACTGATTGGTGATTTATGAGTTAACCCTGTTTAATGTATATTTCTGTTTGATTTGTATTGAATCGTAGTATGAAAGCAATTTATTCGTCGGATTTATGATAACCTAATCTATATATTTAGGTAGGTATCTTTATAACGAAGTCCGGAGTCAAATTTATTTATTTATTTATTTATTAGGAAGGTACACTTTACAGACATCATACAACACATGGTTCAGTTAGCTCGCGCGTGTTCAGTAGCTTATAAACTAGCATGATATCCAAAACTAAGTGCACACAGCTTGATCAGTAAATTAGCGCATATTTGCCCATGTGTACAACATAGTGTCAAGTCGACCAACACAGATCAGGGTTTTAGATTAAGATCATACATGTTCAACATTCTATAACAGCTTTGTCCTAATCTATTTTGGCCAAGTCGACCCAATGATGCATCTACAATCTACGTTTCGATTTAACACAAGTGACATAAGCATGATCAGAGGATATGCAAATTTTTATCTACTAATAAACTGTGAATTTGAGAATTATAGGCCTTTAGGAACGAACTTAAATATACCTACAGAGGGTTCAGGTTTAGGCGTTAAGCGTAAATCACGCGTTACTTACGAGGGAGGACGGGGGGGGGGGGAGGACGATGGGGGAGCAGAAAGGAGGATGACCGCCAAGATCCTCCTGAATTTAGTAATGCGTGGATCAAATATGTCGATACGAACATTGACCACAGCCAAGTCATTATATTGTCTGCACATTCTGGTGATTGGGTTATAGAAGGAAGTATTGTTTTTGTACACCTTCAGAGAAAAAACTTTACATGTACGACCTCTAAAACGAGGCGTGTTAAAAGTTAGAGTTGACAACAGAGCAGCTGAATCTATTTTGGAATGTAAAATTTTATGTAAGTATAGAAGGTCGCACATTTTGCGACGGGCTTCCAGTGTGGGAATTCCAAATTTTTTAAGTCTACTAAGGTTTGACTTATACGTGCGACCAAGGTTGAACCTGTAAGCAAGAAGACGCGGATTTTATATTTAGTACGTCTGTTTCGATAATCCATACCCTATAGCAGTTTGCTAAAGTTTCTCTTTATTTCATGATTTTCATGAAATGAATATTTTTTTGCATGAACATGGTTGTAATCTGTTACATATTATATTGTCATAATTTCTTTATTAGGTAAGTATAACATGTTTAGCCGATATACCACGCATAAATTAATACATATCTATAGCTAGTATCGGTAATGTTCAAGACAAGTCTGTCTTCAGGCCTAGTACCTTATTTGTAGCTTGCAACATTTTATGTTAAAAACTATATTAAGTTTTTCTATGGTTTTCCCGTTACTTTTTCTCTCTCGTCCATGTTTCGCGGCTTTCGGTAATGCTATAACAATATGTTAAATTAGCTTTGAATAAAGTCAATTTATAATATAGCTTTCGCGCTTTGTTTACAACAGATAATATCAATAAAAAATATAAAAAACCGGCTCATCTATGTCTAAAAATATATAATGTCTCTTCTCTTCTTTATGGTTTAAAAAATATTTCGGCGCAATTTATTATTCCTTATAAGTTATAATGAAGTACAATATTACCTAAGAAAATTAAATTGTTTTTATATCAATGATGGCAACATAATACAGTGATTGTACTAGTTATCACCAAAATCATTGGTACCTACGTAACAGTTCGTTAGTACTAAAACTAACATTCAAGTCGAGCGTTTTGGTCTCCTCTCATTTAGTTCATACTAACGCCATCTGTGATGCAGTAGCGGAACTAAACTGATACGTAATTGGTGCTAGGTAATTGGAATTGAGTAAAATGATGTTTTTTTTTAAATTACTGAGACGAAAAAATCCATTTGTAAGTATAAAATATGGCCATATTTATTTATATGCTTATTGTTTTGCTTTTTTTTAATTAATGTAACGTTTATTGTTTTCGAAAACAACATTAGGATTTGTGCGCGGCTGTTTATTTAAAATATTTTGCTTGGTTTTATTGTAAAATCATAGACACACTTTTGATAATGAGTGAGAATAAAAAGACGAAGATTTTTTCCGGTTAGTAATGTATTGTTTGATAGTTATACATCGATTTTTGTTGCAAGCTAATCTTTGCCTAATATAGAAATAATGTAAATATGCACAATACATTAAAATACAAAATTACAAATACTCTTTATTGCGCACCTCAATAAAAATACATAAATTATAGTATTTTATAAAATTTCCTCCGTGTGGTGCCGGGCTAGAATACCACCAGCCCGTTTCTTCCCTTGGGTGTCGTAAGAGTCGACTATGGGTACCAGATTAAAGTGTGTTGTGGGCGATAGACTAGCAACCTATCACTGCAATATCACATTTTCTCCATCTATAAACCTACCATTACTAAAAGTGGCACTGAAATTGGTTTTCGTGTGCTCTGCCTACCTTTTTTGGGAATAAAGGCGTGAGTTTATGTATCTATGTATGTTATTTAAAAAGGGTCTTAAGGCTAGGTCGTCAAGCGAGTTAGCGTTTTCGAGTTTTCTAAAAACAACCTGAAACGTAGAATAAGGGTTTTAAAAATTTGAAAAAATTATATGTTTTACTTAAGGATCTAGTCTAGTCAAAGTTGCACTCAGTTACACGATCTAATGAACTTCGCTCGATAGAAAGAGACCCCAAAGTTACTCCCTTTTGTAAAGCATTTACAATCTGACGACTAAACTATTGATGTTTTAAATAAAGTTTTTGAACTAAACTAAAGCCATTCAGTATTTCTAGACATTTTTGCAGAATTTAAAAAGATAAAATGATTGTGTTAATTAATATGTTTAAATACCTACAAAATGCCGAGCGCGGAGGCTCGGCAGGCCCGATCAGTCGCGCGCTGGCGCTTACGGACAACGGACCTGTGTCAGTTTTATCCGCGACAGTTTCGTGCACCAAACAAGGAGTTTTTGACGAATTTATATAATTGTTGCAAGTTATTTAAGAAGGGCAATAAAAACCCAAACGAAAAACGTCGTATTTATTAACAAATAAATTATGGTCATAGTGCCACAGTATAGAAATGACAGTATAACAACTAAACTGAACCCCTGCAGAAATGGAACCAAACATGGTAAAATTATAAATGAAATGTTTATTACCAGAAATTATAGATATAGTAAGAGATCTACTGCTTTGCACATGAATATTTTTATTAAGCTATGAGCTTTACCACATTAATTCCGACCGTCTTTTTTTTAATACCACGTCAGTGGCAAACTAACGGCCCGCCTGATGGTAAGCGGTCACCGCAGCCTATGGACGCCTGCAACTCCAGATATGTCAAATTCGCGTTGCCGATCCTTTTAAAATTTATACACTATCTATCTTTCTAGCTAATCTTCTTTTAATAAATCTACCCATTTCCAGATAGCTACTCGTACCGTGGCAAGTTTGGTATCATTTCATATACCATATTGATTCTATTATCATCTTTATGTAAAAATCATTTCTGGTATTTATTTTAAAAGAATACAGTAATCTTTCGCATAAATAGTAAAACAGTAAAAACTTCGCAATGTTTTTTATGCTTTGAGAGCTAATAACTTTAGACGAATAAATTAAACCACCAAAAAATATCTGTTTTTTATTAAATTAAATTTACGTTTTTTCCACGCTCGTGGCACCTAAAGTGTTAGCTGTTACAATAAAGCTTAAAACTAGTGGCTCTGTGATGTAGACCACGCAACAAAAAATATTTTTTCAAATTTCAAAATTTACAAAAACCGTGTCGACAAAAATATAATTAAACCTATATAATTATCGAACCTGCTCACAAAATGTCACGAGAATCGGTTGAGAAATGCGACCTGTAGAGGAGAACATTCGAACAGACAGACATCCGAAAGAATTTTCGTCGAGAGCTGAAACGGAGACGCTTCGCCCTCTCGGTCAAAAAACTATGTTAGTATAATTTTATGACAGGCGTGGTTCACTACTACTGGGCCTGCGTATATGAAGAGTCGAACATTATCAACTTATATCCATGCGCTTCGTCCGGTTTTACAGTAGACTGAGGAGTATACCCTGTTGCCTGTGCCCTCTGTTTGCCGTTTGTGGATTACGAGAAGGCCTTCGATTCGGTTGAAACCTGGGCTGTACTACAATCTCTCCAGCGGTGCCAAGTAGACTACCGCTATTATCGAAGTACTGAAGTATTTGTACGACAACGCCACTATGTGAGTCCGACTCCAGGACCAGAACTCGATACCTATTCCGTTGTAGCCGCGAGTCAGGCAGGGAGATGCTATTTCTCCCAAACTGTTCTCCGCTGCACTGGAGGATGTTTTCAAGACTTTGGACTGGAGAAGCCTAGGCAATAGGCATCAACATAAACGGCGAGTACATCACTCACCTTTGGTTTGCTGAGGATACAGTAGTCTTGGCTGAGACCATACAGGATTTAAGTACCATGCTCAATGACCTTGGTAAAACCTCCGTGAGAGTTGGTCTTAAGCTGAATATGTACAAGATGAAGGTCATGTCAAATTCCCATGTAGCACCCACTGTCGTTACTATCGGACACTTTATACTCGAACTTGAAGTTGATTATGGTATACTAGCGACCCGCCCCGGCTTCGTACGGGTGCAATGCTGATACTTATTATAATTATATACTACAGAATGTATTTATATACAACCCGGCCGATACCGCCGCAAACGCTATGTTCCTGCATTTTAAATCAGTAATATCTTCAAAAATATTCATTTAAATTACATGCTGTCAAGTGCCATATTGATCTATATAAAATGCAAAATGTATTTAAGGTATTTTATTGGAGAAGGATTAATGCTGTATTGCTTAAAATCGCTTCGTAAATAAGCCATTATTTTTCGTAAAAAGTAAAGGATATAAAATGGTTATTGTGGGTTATCCCTAAGAGATAGACATATACCATAATCGACTTTTTTGTAGACCTTTTTAAGTTGTACAATACTGTAGTACATTATTTTGATTTATCTCGTAGGGTTCAGCCAGCGTTTGCAATGTAAGCGCAATAAAATATGTTTATTTACGACATCACAATAGAAACCTATTAAATTATCTGTGTTTCTCTACTATACACCTTTAACCAAGAGGAAAGAGCAATGGAGAGGGCTACGCTGGAAGTATATCTGCGCGATCGTATCAGAAATGAGGCCATCCGCAGAAAAACCAAAGTAACCGATATAGCCCTCCGAATCGCTTAAATGGCAGTGGGCGGGGCATATTGCACGTAAAACCGATGGCCATTGGGGCGAAAACGAAGGTTCTCGAGTGGTGACCACGTACAGGAAGGTGCAGCGTAGATAGGCCCCCACAAAGTGAACTGATGACCGGGTAAAGGTCGCGAGAGTCCGCTGGATGCGGGTGGCGCAGGACCGGTCATTGTGGCACTCTTTAGGGGAGGCTTATGACCAGCAGTGGACGTCCATCAGCTGATATGATGATGATGATGATATATTTACATGAATAGTTGTTATAGTGTATACAAGCTTATTAGTTTTACGTGTATTCATAATCTGTCATTGCTTTCTTAAATATCCGTGTTTGTGCAAAATTAGTTTGTTGCCTTGTGTATACTATATTTATTTTTCTCGAAGGTTAGCTGGAAGAGATCCCTTATAGGGATAAGTTCGCCTTTGTACTTTTACATTTTGTTATTTTGTTTCGATTGTTATTGTTTTTTGTGCAATAAAGTGTTATACATACATATAAGTACATATACATGATGATGATAACACGCACACGACAAATAAATATAACACCTGTATAATATAACACAATTAGATAAAAAAATGCATGACCTATTAAACAAATCGAGTAGAAGGATATAAGACATATTTCTTAGGTTCTTAGGTTTCATAGATTAAAATAACGAATATTAGGGTTGTAGGTATGTACTACGAATTCTGTTTTTTTTTTTCATTATAATGGATCTTACCGTAAGTTCGACTTTCAATTATTTATTTACTACCTTATTAAAAAAATATATCAATTACATACTAAAGTTTAATCATAATTAATGCATTTCTTAAGTCAAAATACAGTTATATTTCTATACTGTGACCAGTATGAAGCTAGCGGGGTCATCCGAGTTCACAGTCGCTTCGTCCGCGCGGGCTTGTTCACGCACCGCCAGGACAGCGCTAAATACCTACTCTCGCAGAACTAGAGGGCCTTAAAACGCGAGTGGCGTGGGTTGCGTTGCGAGCCTCGGCGAGCATCGCAAATAAGACGCCACGACAATGAGTGTTTTAGACCACTTATACACCATTGCATACAATACTTTTTCTGAGACACATTTTAAATCAATTGTATTTTTTAGACTTTTCAGGCATCATGTTTATTTCCCTTAGTTATTGTGAAACTTACGCAATTTGTTCAGAAGCGCAGTTATTTTTTTCTTCGTGTATTTTTAAAAGAATCAACGTACACTTTATTGAGCCGAGCGAAGCGAAGCTCATTCTTAGGCCACATATGTATTTCGTTTGAGTTCGTACTTCTCCTAGACGCTTCGATAGGTGACATCATGATTCATGACGATGGTTAAGATTTTAAAAAAATCGGACATACCACGGAGGAATTATCACCGAAAAACTGAATTTTCGTATATTTCAATGCTTAGCAAGCTGCATATAGCAATGCTTGCCTAGCAAGTAACTGTCAGGGAGTTTGAGAGTGGGTAGACGCGCTCAGCTCAACATTTGCAACCAGCAAACTGCGTTGCATACTTAGTTTTGTTTGTTGTTGGTACCACTGTAAGTACGGACCAAGAAGTATGGACCAGAGAGCAAAGAGTTTTTACCGACTTATTATTGGCGTCATTGTTTATAACAATAAGAGCCAGCGACTATGAAAATGACAGATAGAAGTACAGGAGTAGAAAAACAAAATGAAAAACCCTCGACCCCAAATATCTTAAAAAATACTGCGAATTGACCATTTACGTTTGAGTAGAATTATTTTAATTTAAGCATCGTTAAGTTGGAGGACCTGCAGAGGTGCGGGTAACACTACGATAGAAGGCCACAAGGATTGTTAGCTTCATTACTCAGAGAGAAATGTTTTGTAGAAAACAAGTAAAAAATATTAATCATTAGTAAAATTGTATAAATCCCAGGACAAGGTGATTATACAGGGTGGCTCATTTAGATCGGTCAGTATGGGGAAGTCTGAAACTATAAGATATACGAAGATCTGTTCTTAGGGACCATGTCATCGATTTTAATAACAAGAAAAACTGCATTCATACAATCGAACTTGGTCGTTTAAAAAAAAACGACCGGGTGTAGTCTCAGTCAATAATGGATTCTAAATACGTCATATTCTCGAAGGTGTGTGGCACCGTGCAATCATTTGCATATTACGTAACGCCGATTTACGCCTTAACGCTTACTAGTCGTTATCGTGAAAATAAGATTTCAATGACTACTAGTGCACTTTGATTTGTTTTTGTAACGCTTATTGAACAAGTACAGTGTATTTGTTCAAGATCATTACTTTACGTAACCGGATTGGACATTATGTTAAACTGAATTTTTAATGCCCAAATAAGAATACGGTCTCCCGGTCTGGATGGTAAGCTGACACTGTAGCCTATCAACTTAATAGTACCAAATAATTGTATTGTCCTCTATACTAAACATAAAATGAAAATTATGTACTACAAGTCCTACATGCAAAGTTTTAATACGATAAGTACGTCGAATAGGAATGGGTAAAAATGAACTGTCGCCTGCGGTATTTCCGGACCGATACGACCTTCAAACCTTCAAGAAAAGAGCGTACTCCCATCTTAAAGGCCGGCAACGCACTTACAACCCCTCTGGTGTTGCGAGTGTCCATGGGCGGCGCTAATCGCATACCATCAGGCGATTCGTCGGCTCGTTTGCCTCCTATAACTAGTGTTGGTAAAGACTCAAGTTTTTGGAGTCTCGATTTCAAGAACTCGACTCATACTTACGGGACTCCAAGCTTAAAAGACTTCCGAGTCTTTTGAGTCATGAGTCGAGTCCTTTTTCGAGTCTTATATGGTTATGGTTCTGGACTCCTTTTTCAGCACTTAGTCCGTGAAAGTCGGACCACTGTGCGTGATGTGAACGCCCGCTAGGTATCTAGCCAGCCTAACTCCGACCAGACGCGCAGGATCCTCCTGGTGTCACCACAGGCTTCGCGGAGTGACCTCGGTGCGTTGAGGATTTGAGTCCGTTGTGTAGCTACACCTTCGCATTCCAGGATAACGTGGGGAGCTGTTTCATCGGCCGACAGACATCCCCTCCATCGGCCGACGTAGCCATGATCTTAGCTGGTTAAAGGGTAGCGGGAGTATTGGACTAGGTCCAAACGCAGACCGGCTAGAACCTCTCCTGGCCAGCTCGTCAGCTACGTCGTTACCTAGAGAGCCACTGTGCCCTTTTATCCATTGCAAGGTGACAGTGTTTGATTTCCCTATCACCTCCAAGGCTTGGTGGCACTCTAGGATGAGCCCAGACTGGATGAGGTTGCTATCTAGTGCTTGTAATACTGCAGCGCTGTCGGACACTATGCGTATCTTTTGATCTTTGATACTCCGCTTAGCTACTGCCTTGGCAGCCTGTGTAACGGCGATGCACTCACATTGGTAAATTGTACTATGTTCGCCTAAGGCTATTGATATATTAATGTTTATCTTGGATGAGTACACTCCTGCGCCCGATCCTGTCTTTGTTTTAGAGCCATCGGTGTAAATGCGCAGTTCCTGTGCTCCGGACCGATCGTATTTTTCTTCAACTAGCTGTATTGCATAGCTTTTGTTTAAGATATGTTGTTTGGGTACCTTGTCATTAGGAGCGGCTATCATTGGTTGGTAGGTGACAGCTTCCTTAAGAACTTCGGTATGGGTCCCGTTTGTTACACCCCAGAGGTTAAGTGACTTTAGCCTGATGGCCGCCGAGGCCGCCTCCTGCTGGATAAAGCAACAGGGCTCGATCAGAGTCGAATTTTTTTTTTCGAATCTTATCGAGTCCTGTTGGCACACCTCGAGCCTAAGAAAAGACTCAAACTATCGTATTTTATAGTATTTTTTTATTTTTCCTTTAGGCGTGCCTCAAAATACTTGAATCTAATAGCAAAGACTCACTTTTGAAGTTTCTATTCAAAGAACTGATTTCTACAGTACCTACTTCACTGAGTAGGCCGCGTAACCTTACGTGTTTCTACAAGTACAGTTGAGTTCTAATCATAATGAGTTAGAAGCCTTTTGTTTACACTTAGTAAACAAAACTCTCAAGTCTCTATAGAAGATCAAGTATTTTTAGAGGACTCGAGTCTCTACAAAACACTCAAGCTTCGATTAGTCTACAAAACTAAGTCGAGTCTTCGGAATGAAGACTCCAAAGACTCAAGTCTTTACCAACACTACCTATATCATAAAAAAAATCTACTTGGAATACTTGATTACGTTGTTACATATTTTGTCGTAATCTGCAGCTAATTGCAACCTTAATTCAATTATACAAGTATGACTTGTAGAAAGCAAGTGGAAAATGCATTTGGATATAAAATTTTGCGCCATCTATGTCTCCCACACTGAACCGCGTAGTGAAGTCAGCGTACGGCATTCACCCGTTGCGTTCAGCGCCATCTAACGGAGGGTGCACGAACCAGATGGCAATACAGGGAGGGAATGTTGCGATTAAAAGAAAGGGAGATACGCATAACTGAAGTAGCAAAGAATCCCCAATGCTTTTGTAACGGCAGTAGCACACATTCGCATAGACGTTAGGCCTGTGCATGTGTGTATTTTGCACTCGAAAATTGTGTCTATGATTGGAGTGTGTGATGATTAATTATCAGCAAATATAGGGGTCGAATCTGGAAATTTTACGTTCAGTGTGGTACTCTAATATAACATGTCATATTGCACCTAACTTTCGCTTTCTTTATTTTCGCTCAATCCGCATGGAATTTCAGTTACCTAAGCACTTTTCAGGTTGTATACAAAATAGGTAAGGTACCGCTAGTTTCAAAATTAATTGAGGTTTTTTTTTTAAAGTACCAATACCTAGTAATCAAGTTTTTAGGTAGCAACTTCGTGTCATAAAAAAACATACTTACATTTTAGTGTCACGTATAAGTATAGGTACATATATGAAACCGGAACCCGTATTATTTCGTAATGTCTGTCCGTCCAACAGTATAGTCACAGACAATTTATTTGAATACTTTTAACGGTTGTTTGTATATACATAACTAGCTGTTGCCCGCGACTTCGTCTGCGTCTTCGCTCCTATTGGTCGCAGCGTGATGTTATATAGCCTAAAGCCTTCCTCGATAAATGGACTATCCAACACAAAAATAATTTTTCAATTCGCACCAGTAGTACCTGAGATTAGCGCGTTCAAACAAACAAACTCTTTAGCTTTATAATATTAGTATAGATTATACAGGTACTTGGGATTTTTTTTGCATGTGTTTATGAGAAATTGATTTTTCCCGGAACTCCCTGTACTGTAAATCTCATCGAAATCAATCGAGCCGTTTTCGGGAAAACCTTTTCAACGCAGCCCACACTATGGGATAATTGAATTTTGACAGTTAGGGCGTCGGTTGCATGTCAAATTAAACGCACGTCAACGTATGGCACATCAGATGAGACGTCTATAAAAAAAAACTATTTAACCACATTTTTTGTTTAAAACTCGTTCGAAAGTTACCGGAGTTACTTCCTAGCAGTACTAGTCAGTAAGTACCTACCTTTCTTAAATGTAAGTCTGACTTTTACTTCACTTAACATCATGATAAATATCACAAATATCAATGTGATACGTTGGATTATAACTTGTTCCTAATAATTTAAATTAGGTATACATTTTCTAGCACCAAGTATCCCATGTCATTGTCAGCCATTACAAAGGCTTATTTATAAACCCCGAGGCACTCGATGTCATTGTGAAAGTGACATGCATCACAACAAGCGACAACGCCCCAAACGTATTTGTGTTCCTAAATAAATAATATCTACCCATTTTACATGAACTTCAAAGACATGTGAGGTTGACACTAAGCGTTCGTGTGACATTCCCTTTTTGTCCCTTTTACAATATCTTAATTCACACCCCTGGCTATTCTAAATCGTCAATCCAAACTAAACCTTAACTTCATCTAGCTGGAATTCAAAAATACTTGTGTCGAAATTCAAAAAGTTCCCTTTCATATGCTAATTCGCATAGAGTACGCATTCAACTATCAACTTTATCGCCGCAGTGTTGAGTTCTTTTATTAATAGCTACGTTTTGTATTTATTAAACGTGTGCATAGTTAAGAGCAGTGTTACGTTCAGGATTGTCGGTCCGCTTTGTAATTAATAAGTACATAGGGTAGCGCCATTGATACGGCAGATTGCAGTATTCTCAAAGGATTTAGAGGGGCACTTAGAATTATTGTGATGCCAGATCCGAGTTGCTAAGTTTTCTTTTTTCTGAATGCTAATTACCGACCTTTGACGGTGATTTTGGAGATTGAATGATAGAATGCCAAGAAAGCTGTTGTTTTTTTCTATCCCGCCGTCTTAACTACTGGGTATAGTTTCAGATCGCATTCGTTCGAATCTCTCCTTTAATGTACATAATTGAAGCTGTACTTCTATTTAGTGTCCGACCGATGTTTCGGTTTCGGTTTCGGCCGGTTTCGGCCTAAAAATCATGTTTCGGCCGAAGGTTCGGTTTCGGCCAAAAAAGTGCCGAACCTTTCGGTCGTGCCGAAACTTACAAAATTGTACCTACTTTCGGATCGTGAATTCTAATTAGTCTTTCGAAGCTGGCTGATTGTGATCTGTTAAAATTAAAGATCAAAAAATTATTTTAGTTAATTTTATATCTAGTTTAGAAGCTGTTCGATTTAGTCATTCTGAAAGGCATGGGACCCATTTGGTTGTTCTTCTTCAAAACTGAGACCATGGAGAACTTAAGTACTCGATGATCTAAGGTGGGCCTCTGAAAAAGTTGGTCTTAAGATGAACATGGACCAAACGAAGATCATAACTAACGTCCATGTATCTAGTACGTACTCCAGTTAATATCAGAGCCTACGCTCAAAGTCGTCGACAAATTTGTGTACTGTCCCTGAGCCTAGGACAAATGGTTCAGTTGGGCAGGTGCAGTTTCGAGAAGGAGGTCAATTGTCAAAAATGACTTGGCTGCGTGGCGTTCGGGAGACGCAATATCTTTTCGTCATGTATCGATTATCCTCTCGTCAATACTTAAAGTCTTTCACCAGTGCGTGTTGCCATTTATGACCTATGGCTCCGAAAGAGGAGGGTCAAAGTCACTCAACGAGCGATGGAGAGGGTATGGCCTATGCTCCAAGTTACTCTGCGAGATCTAAAAAATGACGATACCCGCAGAGGAATCAAAGTAACCGATATAGCCTGAAAGCTTGCCAAACTAAAGTGGCAGGTGCGGGCTATGTTGCCTGGAGAACCGATGATCGGTGGGGCAAGCGAGTTCTCGAGTGGCGACCACGTACCGAATGACGTAGCGTAGGAATTACTGAGGCTTGAGGTGAGCTGATAACCTGATTAAGGTCGCGTGGGTCCGCTGGATGCGGGTAGCTCCTAATTGATTGTTTTGGCATTCCCTGGGCGAGGCAGGCAGCATGACATGATGCCCTCGGCTACCTATCATCATCGCACCCCTCGCTTTCGAGCACATCTCCACACCTTGGAGCCATTGCGATCTCGTAGCTGAGCCTGCCGAGGTATTACCAAAGGTCTACAGCATGGGAGTCTTCAAATAAGAGCCAGGATAATCTGGTCCAGTTCAACCCCACCAAGATACAAGTATACGCGTGCGCTACGAAAAAATACCCATTCACTTTTGCCTATTCCAAGACACAGCCCTCTCCATCTCAGAGAGTTATTGGGATCCTTGGTGTCGACATTTCCAGCGACGTCTAGTTTCGGAGCTACGTAGAAGACAAATCCAGGCTGGCATCTAAAAAGCTGTGCTCAATTGAGCGAAGCGATACGTCACCCCTGGACAGAGACATCTATGATATAAGTCACAAGTCCGTCCCCACTGAGTTTTCTGTCACCTCTGGGCGGGAGCACCTGGATAGCAGTTTGGGCCTTTTGAATTGCTTCAGAGACGTGCTGTGCGAATCGCGGACGATCCCAAACTCACGAGCGATATTGAACCGTTAAGTTTAAGAAGAAACTTTGCCTCCTTGTGAGTGTCCTATGGCTTGTATAATGGGTTGTGCTCCTAAGAACTTTTCAACATGATGCCCACGGCCCCTTTCTACCATCGCACCGCTCGCCGTCCGCAGGGCATTTACCTTCGCACCTTAGAACTTAAATGGTCACGTACGCTACGGTTTCAGAGGGATTTCCTCCCATCGGACGCTCCGGTTGTGGAATGAGCTCCCTGCCGAGGTTTTCCCGAGGGACTACAGTATGGGGTTCTTCAAAAAAGGAGTGTATAAAATTTTAAAGGGTCGGCAACGAGCATGTGTCACCCTTAGAGTTGCAGACGTCCATAGGCTGCGGTGACCGTTTACCATCAGGCGGGCCGTACGCTTGTTTGCCACCGACGTGGTATTTAAAAAAAAACTTGTTTAATTCATACTACCTTCACGGATTATAGGTGTTTCATTGATCATATGATTCATATGTCTAAAAAGAACGGCCTACTGACATTTTATTCAACGGTTTTAATATGTCAGTAAAAGTTTCGGTTTCGGCCGAAACTAGAGGCAAAACCGAACCTTCGGTTTCGGTTTCGGCAAAAAAACATGTTTCGGTCGGACACTACTTCTATTACTTACTGACGTTTCTCTCGAATTATTTCACGCGAATATACTTAACTGCGGGTATGTTAATGTAAGTACTTACCTTTATTAACTTACATCTACGTTTGAAATCCATATACTAGCGTGGGGATTACTCCCCAATACCTCTCACCAGTGAGATGAGGCCTGTACCCAGCAGTGGGACGTACAGTCAGCTGCAGAGAAATGTGACCCCCCTTGCATATAAACTTCTTTGCAGGGGGAGGGTGTCACGTTTCTCTGCTGTTGATTGTACATGGGCTGATAATGATTATGATAATATGCCGCAGATTCTCGCCCCAATAATTAATGTTTTCTTATTATCAGGCCTATGTGCAGCATTGCCCACGTACATAGGGCGTACGTTCAATATAAATCAGGAGATTATGACTATGACATAGACATTGTATTTATACCTACTTCCAAAGTAACCAAGAACGTTAATGTGTTGCACACATTGATTTAAAAAAAAATATTTTATACAGACTTAAAAAAACATTAAGTAACCTTAAAACACCAAAAAGAAAATAATAAACTGAATTATTTATTTAACTCAAATGACATAAATGTGTGACTTTTTCTAATTTTTAACTCGAAATTTTAAAAATCAGTCCACTATTGCTGTAAGGTGAACACACATTAAATAATTTTTAAGAAAAAAAACCGACTTTATTGGGGGAGGCCGGTGAAAGATTATTATACTTAGATGGTGCACTCTTAGATTCCATACAATAAAATAAAAATGGCTATAAGTATGTTTATAATGGTAGAAGACTAAGTACCCTCAATTCCTCATGGAATCATGGAAAAACCTTGCTTGCTTGACAAACAAAACGAAGAGAACAAATCGCCAAACGTGAACTAGCTACGCGTCGTTGAAGAGTTCCGTTCTGATCATCATCAGCAGTTCCACTTCATCAAATGTCACTTTTATGAATGAAAATGCTTGATTAGTTCATGAAAATACTAAAATCACTATTTGTGTGCCTTTCACATTTGAGGAGTTCCCTCGATTCCTAATGGATCCCATCATCAGAACTCGAGCATGACAAAAATCAATCGTGAAAATAGAACTTGCTTAACAAACACAGCTAGGAGGACAAATCACCAAACGTGAACTTTTCGTCGTTGAAGAGTTCTGTTCTGATCATCATCAGCAGTTCCACTTCATCAAATGTCACATTTTTGGATGCAAATGCTTGACTTGTTGATAAAAACACAAAAATCACTATATGTTTGCCTTAAAGATTTGAGGAGTTCCCTCAATTCCTCATGGATCCCATCATCAGAAATCAAGCATGACAAAAATTAATCGTGAAAATAGAACTTGCTTAACAAACACAGCTAGGAGGACAAATCGCCAAACGTGAACTTTTCGTCGTTGAAGAGTTCTGTTCTGATCATCATCAGCAGTTCCACTTCATCCAATGTCACATTTTTGGATGCAAATGCTTGACTTGTTGATAATAACACAAAAATCACTATATGTTTACCTTAAAGATTTGAGGAGTTCCCTCAATTCCTCGTGGATCCCATCATCAGAACTGCGTTTTGACAAAAACGGGACCAACTTGGATATATATACTTACAAATCAAAAAAAGAATTTTCCAAAGCGGTTAAGAAATGACGGAGTTATGGACTAACAAACATTAAAACATCAACATCAGATTAAAACATCATCATATTAACTAATATATATATATACAACCGAATTGATAACCTCCTCTTTTGAAATTTTGAAGTCGGTTAAAAATACATACAGTGGAACATAGCACCACCTCCTATTTCGAAGTTGGTTAAAAATAGCGGAGCTAACCTTTTAATTTTCAAAGTGCAATTTTTTGTTGGAGATAAGTTTAAGTGTAGGGGGGGGGGGGGGGCTTTACCAGGCAAATGGTTGCTACTGGGCGGGTATGTGAATTTTTTTTACAGAAAAATAGAATAGTTCGAGTTTAGGTATTGATTTGAATGCTATCCAAAATATGTATGCACAGCTTGATTAAAAGTAACAGCGAGCGTAAAACTAAAACTACACTAAACTAGGTACATACATAATAATAATATATTTGAGCAAGCTACTAACAGATAATTGAGTAGTCGCATGACTAAAAAATAAATGCATATCAATCAAAAACCAATTCAAGCTGATTTAAGCGGCTGAGTACTTTGACCAAGAACTGTGACTATCTGCCTCCTGAAAATCGTAAGTTGCGAGTCGAATATGTCAATATCATTATGTTTCAATACGTTGTTAGTTATTTCAAATATGGAGTAAATATAAGTTTTCGTAATTTTAAATCCGCATAATGTCACGAGGAACCCTACATTGCGCGTGGCCCGACACGCACTTCGCCGCTTTTTTCCATTACCTAATATCATAAACTACTTGCAACTTGTACCGTTTTTCTTTTATATGCATATTTTTTAGGAAAAAATGTATTTTTGTAACCCTAATGTCTTATGTTCCGTTTTGACCAAAAACTTGCTCTACAAGTTACAAGTAGCTAGGGTAACAAAACCAGTAATGGACAAGGACCAATGATGCACATTACTCCTATTTATAATCATAAGGGTTATTCATTTTCTATACAACAATCAATTTAACATTATCTTTGAATTATTAATGAAGTGTGCATTACTAGTGCTCGTCAGCTTAAAGTTTTCAAAACTGCCGTCGCCCTATGCTAATTTTCGCAAGTTTCGGCGCGCGGGCGACTAGATCCAATATATCGAGCTAACACTAGCGAGTGACCAAGAAAAATAATTGGCGATGATTGAGCCTTAAAATATCTCTCTTATTTTTTGCTGCTCCATCCGACATCAGGAGCTCCATGAGCTCATACCGCCTTCCCCCTTCTTCCATCGGACATCCAGACGTACGGCTGGCTACCATCCTTACCTGGTCGAAATTCCTCTAATTCGAACCAAGCGCTTTGCATCTTCTTTTATAATGCGCACTTCTAAGGTTTGGAATTCTCTGCCGGCGTCTGTATTTCCGAGTTCATATAACCTGGACCTTTTTAAGGCACGAGTGAATAGGCATCTTCTGGGTGAGCTCGCTTCATCGTCGGCCTCATCTTTGCCCCCTGGCTAGATGCTGGCCAAGAGCAATCCAATTTCTAATAAAAAAAAAAAAAAAACCGTGTATCCGAGTATCCGTGTAAGCGCTTAACCTATCTGACCCGATATTATTTTGGCCGTATGTACTTACCGAAGTAGAGTATATATCCATCATGTGTAATTCACATACATATTATATATACCTACCTAGGATGTGATAGGAAACCCATGCTGAAAGGGCTTTCAGTGTAAGATTGGCTCTACTCTATCAAAAATGGAACATATCTAACTATATTATGTAGATTTTTTACTTAAATCGTATAAGTATGATAATTTTCCCATTGAATTCAATAAAACCCCGTTATTGGGACATTTCATTCAAGGCAACAAAGACATCGCACTAACGGCTCCAATGTCATTGGTTGTATGAAATAAGACGATTACTTCTTAAAACATCAAAGTTCTAATGCAATCCACATTATGTTCCGACAAAACGTTATTTTAAACCTTTCTTCACAAAATACTAATCACACATTACCTAATTCATTACTATCACAACTTAAGCTCGATAATCAAAGAGTTGCCAAAGATCCATAGAACCACACACAATACCTCC